>VXBQ01014497.1:520262-760008 GCA_013400175.1 Phainopepla nitens
GCTTTCCGAAGATCTTACCCTGTCCAGAGCTCCCCCAGCCGTTCCCGCCTCAGCGCTGGCGGGTGCCCGGGCCTGGGCCAGAACCCACGCAGGCCTTCAGGGAGAAGGAAAGGCAGGCCAGGGGTTTATCCTGTTAGGTGGCCGAGCTGGTTTGCTACAGCCTCTGTGAAAACTAAGGGAGGCATCTAGATCTGAAAAAAAAAATGTTTTTAAGTCACAAGCTCGCCTGTAGAAATTTGCGCGGCCGAGTGCTGCAGTCTGGGGAAATGAAAGCAGGGGGAGAGGACTGGTGCGTGCTGATAAAAGGGCTCTTAAACCCCGGATAACCTTTGCCTGCATGCGACAGACGCTAGGAAAGTTTGGGTCCAGCAGCACAGCATGTACGTAGCTCTTTAGTTTGAAAAATCAGCATCCCAGTTCAAAAACACGGGAAACAACTGATTCGAAAAGCTGGTATTCCGCCCCCTCCTTCTCTCGAAGGCTGCACGGTGCAGGTGGACCCTAGGGCTTGGGACTATATATTGGGCACAGATCCAGACAAAAGCTTTTGCAGAGCTGGGATTACACGATTAAGAGGGCTGTGAATTTTGTAGTGTAGTAATAGTAGCTGAATTTAACATACCATTGAAATAGGTTTTTTTCAGCAGTTGGATCTGAAGTTGTCTAAATTTTATCCCCGTCCACACCCCCACTGCTTCGTGCTCACAAACAGCACTTTTCAGTACAGAGAGTCCTGGTTTTTGAGAGAATGAAATTGTTAGCATGGTAAGAACAGACAGCCGTTTACACCCTTAAGTTTTTCCAGAAATGGGGACACAGAGATACATGGAATGAACATTTTAATCAGAATGGCTACGAAATACTGAACTCTTGGCATTTCCATTTGTAAAAGGGCAGGTTGCTTAGCAGCCAGGTTCAGGTTTGTGGCACTTCGTAGATCTTAAGACAAAACATGTCTATTATTTTACTGTTTCCTAGAGCAAACGGGAGCTCCTTTGCAGACCATCAGTGAGTATTTCTGAAAAGTGTCTCCTGCGTTCCATTGGTATGGTGAAAAAACTAAACATGAGCCGTCAGGGCGCTATTGAGCAGTTAGCATGACATTAGCTCCAGGTAAAATTCTCAAACTCAGAAATCATAAAAGAATAATTTCATGGCGTGTAAATTCGCAGAGAAAATTGAGAATTTGGTGCGAGGGGAGAGAATGGCTAATAGAAGGATCTGCATAAGGATAAGAGTGATTTCTTTTCCACGGGTGTCTGCTACAGTAAGTTGAATGGTTATATTTAACATTTCTGTAGCACCGAGAAGCATGTGTTAAAGTTATTGCCGAATAAGAACCTTTTAAGAGAGCTTTTTTATTGCCTCGTCAAATTCCTGGTGAGTTTCTGCAGGAAACGGTTCTACAGGAACAGTTCAACATTTATTTGCGTGTTCTGGAAATACACATAAGATAGTGCCACTAAAACCTGCACCGTGACAAATATTAGTCAAGTGATAAATAACGATTGAAACAGGGAAACGAGAGAGGCTGTGTGATAAATGAGTTGCCTTCAGACAAAATGCATTGAGGGTGGTAATGAGCTCGCGTGGGGCTTCACTCTCAGTGAAGACAGCGCTTGAATGGAGTCTCGGCAGAGATTTAGATGCTGTTTCCCCATTGCAGCATGAACTTTGATGTATTAGTGCCAAAAAGTCTCCTGTGACTCATGGTACATGCAGAGGGGAATAGAGGAAGGATACTTTGTCTGTAGAGGCTAATGAGACAAGTTATTGAGTCTACATTTAAAGATTCGTAGGTATTTGCAGGGACAGGATTAGAAGGGACTTTGCAGATTCCCGAGGTCAGCAGACTGATGAGGATACATTGTTCCGTGTAAGAGCCTGTGACACCTCATGGATGTGTGCAAGGGAGCCGGCTGACGCCAAACCTGTCAAAGGAAATGCTGTGTTTGAAGAACACTTGCACAGGACACTGAGATGATCAATATTATAGATGTAAGAAATAATCCTGTATTCCAGAGGTCTTGCCTGGTTCCTGCCTTGGCAGATGAGTATAAGGAGTGTAACACAGAGGCATTCTGACTTTACGAGTTCTGGTTGCTTTCTGATGTTCAAATTGAGATGAGGCTGAATATTTCTGTAGTGCAGTTCCCAGCAAAACATGCTTTGCCTGAAGGAACATTTTTCATTTGTGTTATTAACATGTGTTTAATTTTAGTTACTTTGAGTTACCAAAAGGCTGGAATCAGCCATCTGTCCTCTTCTGTTGTTTAATGGAGCATTCACCTATTCAAATCCAGGCCTTTCTCTCCCAATTCTTTACTATCATGGTCGTTCAGGTTCCCAGGGGGACTTGTCATTCCACTTCTTTGTATCATAATTTATTTGGGATTAGCCTCTTTCCCAGCCATTTTGTCATCACTTCTGGACTCTCAAGATGGCATTGAAAACCCAGGAGTTTTAGAGGCACCCAGTCTGACCTGATCGTGCAGGCACAGCTCAGACGGCTGCAGTAAGAGGTCTATTCTTTGTGCACGACAACAGAAGGTATCACGTTTCCCAGATGCCTCCTCTCTTAGGTAATATCCCGATAGCAAACGAGATAGGTAACAGTGACACACCCTGGCCCAGAAGTAACCTGCTATTCATCTGGGCCCCGTGAGACAGCGAGATTGCAAGATGAATCAGAAGGAATTCTAGTGGCATTTTCTAGAATGTTGTTTGATGCAGGATACCATCAGAGGTCCCTCCCTTGAGCTGTGAAGCCTGGGATCTGAGGATGCACCCACTCCTTCAAAATAGCAGCAAATACTATTTTTTTAGTACTTCTAACATTAATAGCTGCCAGACCAGTTTTACTCTTGCCCATGAAGAAGTTTGGAAGGAGTGGCCATTGCTGATGGAGGTGTTACTAGGGTGGCCCCATTTCATTCTGGTGCTGCTGGAAGCAGTGACAGCAGAAATGTGGGGAGACCCAGCTGACAGCTCATGGCTTTGTATTCAGCATTTAAATTTCATCTATCTAAATTTCCTGAAACATCTGCACAATGGAAGGGGCAGGTTCAGAGCCAAGAGTCTGGCAGGACCCCGATAGTTCTCACTTCTGGTAGCTTAGGTTTGCATAGACAGAACCCTCAGATTTCAGTTGCAAAAGGAAAATAATAAGGATCAGTAAGGATCAATAAAGATCTTGTTTATTGAGGATGCCTCTGTGCTGAGGATGGTGTTGAACTTGTGAGAAGCAAGGGGAATGCATGATGCAGGAGGAGATGTCTCAGATATGGGTATATCAGAGAGGATGCAAGCGTGAGCATCCAGTTTAGAAGCATCATTGTAGCAGTGCACCCCCCAGGACAGAGTGCCCAGATTGGGAAGGGACTTGGAGTTCTCTTTCTTCCCCAGAAAAGGTGAAAAAGACAGAACTTCCTTTCCCAATTTGGAAGTGTTCTAAACCAGGACCCCTCATAGAAACCCCTGGACTTCACTTCACTTCCGGGGTTACCTGGTTGGATGAGTGCCAAAGCCCCGCCTGGACCATCAATAGTAAAGGCACTGGACCTCGATGGCAAAGGAACCTCGACGGCATTTTGGGGGTGTTTTAGAAGAGACAAAGACTCCCTTGCCTCTGGCACGGCTTTTTCTCTCTAGAGAGTTTGTTGTTTTCGCAGTTAATAAACCTTTTTGTTTCCAACACCACCTGAGATGCCCATGCCGCTTATTTTATGCCTTTGGAGTTTGCAGGACAAAAACCCAAACAGTGATAGAACCTCTGAGGGCTCATAACACCTGGCCCGAGGAGAATTCTATCACATGATAACCTTTCAAACTCAGTCATTTACATGAGAGAGGAGTTCTCAAAATTTGTCCCGAAGAGTACATAAAGGCAATTCTTCCTGTGCTTACATTTCCAAAGAGGGAATAGGAACAGAATGGAAAAATAAATTCTTGTTTTGCTGAAATAAAAATGAGTTGTTTCTGAGCCCATTTCCCTGTTTTCTTCAACTTGATCAAGCAACTTGCAAGCACGTCAAGTCTCAAACCTTCTAGCTTGAAGTATCTAACAAGGCTTGACAGCATAGAAGCAGCATATTCAGCAGCTAAATAAAATCCTTTGCCTCTTCTGGCAGATCTACCAGAATATTCTGCATTAAAAGAGAAAATTACACAAAACCATTTCAACTAAACCAATAAGATTTTCAGAAAGTAATGTGTTGCTTGGTGCAGAGGATTGTATTGCAGTTCAGAGGATCCTTTAGGAGCATCTCCAGTTGAGCCTCACTTCTGTGCTAAACATAGAATTGCAGTCTGTTCATGAATCTCAGGGCTGACTAGGTTGTGTGTAGTTGGCAGGCCACACTATCTGTCACTTTGGAAGTCACCCTGGGATTGTCAAGCAAAGACAAGTATAGTGGATACCTAGTGTTATGGAAGTCCAGTAGGAGTCTTGACATTTTTCAGTGTAATGACTGCCTTGTTTTATTTGACTGTTTGTGCCAAGGAGAAAAATCTGTTGTATTAAAGTAAGAATAGCTGTCTTTCTTTTAAGAAAATTAGGATTGACTTGAATGTATGATGTATAGGGTGACCTGTTGTATAGAAAAGCCTTGAAGTCACTCTGAATGCCCATGAGCACAGATTGTTCTCCTTGGTGCAGAGAGCCTCCTCAGAGCCTCCTCAGCCTGAGTTCCCACTATGTCGTGAGAAGGGACCAGGGGAAATGTTTCTACCAAAGAAAATTCCAACAAAGGAAATTCTGGTTACATGAAAGGAAAACATTTTTCATTTTGAGAGTGACTGAGCATTGGCCCACAAAGATTTTGCAGCCTTCATCCCTAGAGATATTAAAACTCTGAATATGACCCTGAGCACCCAGACTTAACTTTGCCTCTGAAGATCACCTTAAGTGGTCCTGATTCTATGAAAGCCAGTCTCTGCCACCTACCTGTACAGTGAACACAGCATTGCTAGCACAGTGAATGCTTTCTTTTGCATGACAGACTTTATTTCTGTGCAGAGCTTTCTGCTGAGGTCAGCTTTTGCCACACAAGCTTAATAGCTCTGTGTAGTTCTACACATCAAATCACTGTAACTCTGCTAGACAAGCACTGCATGTGTTTGCACCATCTGTATGGCCACTTAAAAATCTCTGCTCAAGAAGGTCAAAGCATCAGCCCATTGAAAATCTAAGATCCAGCACCACAGACCTAATATTCCTGTCAGATTGTGTTAGAGGCACTGTAAATAAGTTTAAAACGAGTCAAATGTTTTCTCATTGTTCCTGAAAGGCTGAAGATGTATGATCTTATTACAAATATGTGTTTTGGCAGAAATCAGTGTTTCCAGTCATCTCATGTATAGCTTCCAAGTCCATCTCAGCTTCCCCTCTTGGTGTCTCGCTTTACTAAGTCATTGAATATAGAAACCTTCCTCATTTAGCTGCTCTGGGCTGTACTGTTTCTCTTCTACTCCTGAAGTGGAGAGTTAGCCGTAAACTCCAACAAACATGTTGTGTAAGGCCAGTCTGGCTTTGCCTGTGTTTTAGTGAAGCTTTCAGAAGTGTTGATTTTAAAGGATATTTGAGAAGTTATGGAAAAGATTAAGAGAGCAGATATTGAGGGAAAAAAAAAAAGTACAGCAGTGTATGTACACCAAAGGAAACTGTGAAAAAAGGGGAAAAATACCAAGAGTGGCAGTAAAGGGGTATTGCTTTAGATGTAGATCTCTACTAGTTTGTTTCAGGTTGGTGGAAGCAAGTCTGTCTGGAAGAGGGAACCTGCACATCCAGGCAGCTCTAGTGGTACCTGCATCCTGGGGGTGTTGGCTGATGGGACAGGGTTCTGCAGCCCTGTCCTGCACCTCTTTTCAGCTTGGTCAGTCTGGGATGGCAGTGCAGTACACCAGAGTATTTGTACACAGTAGCAGGCAGTATTTTTCTTCCAAGGTGCAGTCTGGTTGATTCTTTGGCCTGATTCATATTGCTGTTTTATTTTTTCAAATGCTTATCTGGCTTTCATTAAGGAATTGATTATTTTGAGGATGAGGTTGGAAAAAAGCTTGTGTAAGGCAGTTACCACCAACCTTGTTTGCTTTTCTGGAGTTTATTAGCCTGAGTTGCTAATGGACAACATAAATTCCCTCATTAGCTGAATAATATATAAGCTTGCCTTTATTTGCCCCATGACAGAAAAATAGAACCGCTTTGCTAAAAAAAATTTCCCAACTTTAAATTGAAATTATTTTAGAGAAGGGCATCAAGATGACTGAGGTTTAGAAAGGACTGGACTGATCTGTTTCTTAGTAATAAGTAAACAATGAAAATAGATGACAGATACCTGTATAGTGCAAATATCCATACGATCAAGAATTTTTTTTTTTTTTGAATATGTGGAAGCAGATGAGAGAGAATTGGGAAGAAATTAAGGACAAGTTCATGAAACCTGTTTGTTGGAAGAACTATTGAGAATAGCCAGGCCTGGGGGTGGCCCCTCATATCAGAGGGTTTCTCTGCAAGGGAGAGGGAGGCAGGAAGACAGACCTCCAGATTTCCCCTGCCCTTTAGCTTTTGTATTTTATAGTTTAGCTTTTATAGCCCTACAGTTTTTATAATTCTCTGTCTCAGTACTGATGCAAGGCATGGCCCTAATGATTCAAGAATTTTTGCTGCTTAGTATCAGCTAAAGGCAGTGGTAACCACTAGATGCCACTGTGCCATTTCTCTGTGTAAGACTACGTGCCCTTTGCAGACCCGAGCACAGTATGTTCCTTTCAGTGGCAGCTCTGATGTCTTTAGCTCATGGGGATCTCAGCAGAACAGTTGGAGATGTTGTGTGTGGCTTTGTGTGTGGTTTTGTGTGCGTATAATCCAACACAGACTTATGACAGCACTGACAGAGAGGACAGCAGGGAAGGTTATTTGTCACTGAGGTTATGCTAGTGGGTCTAGTTCTTCTACAACAGAAAGCAGCAGCGGCCATTACTCTGTAAGAAGTTTGCAGTATTCTTTTATAAGCTCCTCTTGATTGGTACTCAGCCTGAGTTGCCACTTGGCCTGATTCAGGCCAGGCAGGTCGTGTGATGAGCCAGAAGCTGGTCATCCCAGATGCATATTTTTTGCTGCTGTCTTTTATTTAATATTTCACAAGCCTGATTTATACTATATGAGTAGAGGTAGCTGCCAACTCAGTGCTGATCCTCTGCCTACACTTTTTGGTTTAACATGTGGAATACTGGCTTTCTCTGGAGTGATGCCCTTTGTTTTTCAAATATTGGTTTAGTCATCTTGTGAGTTCTGCAGTTTTTCCTGTGAGTGACAAATGAGTAACAAACTAGAAGTCAAAACACCTTATCTCCAGACACCAGCTGGTATTCTGTCTGGACTCAACCAATGGCTTTTAGAAATATGTGAAGTCTGTATTAAGAATCTGTAAAGGAGTGTGTTTTCCTTGTACCTCTTGGATTTTACTTCTTGCTGTGCCACATGTTTTGTGTGCCAGAATTTGCAAATCTCCAGACTTATCTTCCTTTTCTGTCCCCTCAGTCTGCTATTGTCACCAATTAAAATATGTAATCCATCAGAAAGCTAATTCCCACTACTGTACAGAAGAGCAGTCTGAGGAAAAGGTATTTCTAGGAGATCAGAGCTGTGGCATGTGTTTATTTTTTGTAAGCTAGAGGTCTGGAGAACTACCTTGTTTTCACTTTTTTTAATTTTTTTTTTTAATCAGGGAGAATGGCTTGGATCAACTCTTTCTCGGAGGAGGAGGCTGTTTTCATAACTAACCTGCTTGTATACTACCAAAAAAAGCATTGTTTCCCAAAAATTTCTTAAAAAAGAACATTTGGAAAGTCTCTAGCCAGTTGAACCCTGTGCAGGGAGATACATTCATTCAGATACTCACGCATCTGGAAAGGGGATGGAGAGAAAATGGAGGGAGTGAAAGAAATGGGTGGACTAGAGACAGCCCCTACTCTCTGTTTTAGAGATTCTCTGGGGGAGAAATTAGAGGATCATCTGAGACAAGAGAATATTGGTTACATATGAATGTCTGTGGTCAAGTCTCTTTTGCCAGATATCCATCTTGGACCTTAGGAAACTTTTTCCCCAAAGCCTTTAAATTAAACTAGCATATCACTTTGAATACTTTTTTATTGCAAAAAATCAAAATGTTCAGAAAAATATATTGGAGTTTAGTGTATTTAAAAAAATCTTGATTAGTTTGAGTCATGAACTGACTCAATGGCACATAACAAATATCTTTACTCTAGAATTTTATAGAGAAGTGAGGAATGTGTAAGAAATAGCATCTTTCCTTTTCTCACCCACTTCTACTGCAGGATTACCCAAGTTTGGTGCAAGCCTGCTGCTCCTTGCAGTGCTCTGAAAGAGCTGGCAGATGGTGCTGCTTGCCTTTGACATGCAGCATATTTCATCACTGAACTGTTGGTACTGTCAAAACAGTCTGTTCGTAAAAGTCTTATGTGCTCAAGATTGGAGATCGAGGGAGAAGACGAGTATGAAGAGTTGAACAGGAGTGAGTTTTACAATTCTTAAGATTTTGATGGAAGCTAACAAAATAAGATTAGTTTGAGCTAGTGCATTAACATGACAATTTGCACTGTTTGCTAGCATTAAAATGGAAAATCATATGTGCAAAATTAGACATAATGTGTTGTATTTTTTAACTGAGTCCTCATGAGTTAATGTAGCTGTCAGCTCTAGGGCAAGAAGGGTTCATTCTGATAGTCTGAGCTGACGTGGGTTAAAACAAAGGTCCTTGGGCTTCCCCTATCTGAACTAGTCCATATCTTTTAAACAAGCAGACAATTGCAGTTTAAAAATGAACAAAGTTTTAGAGTTGGGTCACTATTAATTTATCCCCTCTGAGGAAATGTTACATTAAGTTTTGTGCACTGAATTTTACAGTGCTTTTGTGGAAGAAACAGCTCACACTGCCACATATTGTATCACATCATTGTAGGAAATAATGCCACATTGTAGAAACAGTAATATAAAGCTCAAAGGCAAATGTTATATGGAAGGAAAGGTTATCTCATTTTCTCCCACCCTCATACCTGAAGGATGTCAAGCACTAAGACACATGTGTCCAAGTCACATGCCCACCATTCAGGCATCTGAGCTGATCAAGTAGACAAGGTAGTCTGGTCCATATGCACTGTGGAGAAAAAACGTACAAAGGACTCCAATAACTGAGTACTCATCAAGTTTCCTGGGTTATCCATAGTTTGATGACCAGTTGATAGTTTTATGTAAGCATTTTTGCATGCACAGAATCTGCTGGTGACCTTTATCTCGTCACACTATCCCATTGCATCTCATTCAGAGAATTTGCTAATGGTTATTTGTCTCCTTAAGAAGAGGTTTTAAGGATCTAGCTCTGTTAGAATCAGGATGGTGGAGGTTGGAAGGGACCTCTGAGGATTATCTAGTCCAATATGCCTGCTCAAAGCAGGGTTAACCAAAACAGTTTGCTTAAGACTATACCAGGTGTAGTTTTGACTATCTCCAAGAGTGAAGACTCCATAACTACCATTTTTGAACACCCCTTCAGGTAAAAAGTTTTTTATGCTTAAATGAAATTTCCTGCTTCTCATCTTCTTACCATGGTCTTGTAATGTCTTGAATCTTTGTTTTAGTCTTGATGTAAGGTGTTCTTTATTTTAGGCTCTCTCTTTTTAACCCAGCCTGGGTGTGAGACATGCAGAAACTGTTGGTAGATATGCTATGAACTTGATAATGAGCTAATCTAGGTGTCAACACATGCCATTCTTACACCCCACTTTTTTCATGCATTATGGTGCATCTGCATCCAGGCATTTGTCTTCTTTCTCTACTGGGACTGATCCTAAAGTTTCTGTTCCAAATCTTAACATCATCAGTGTCATATAGGGACATTTGATTTAATGAGGCAAATGCTAGTGTAGAATCACCAGGTATAACAGAAATGTATGTGGTGGAGTAAGACATTTTTCTTCCCATCCAACTTAGAGAAATAAACTCAATTGCAGGGAACAGGGCAATATTTCAAATTAAACCCCATAAATTCTCCTCTCATCTCTGTCTATGACATGGAAATAGGATCTTGAGTGTTAATTTAGGAGGCTGACAATATGGTAATGAAGGGAAATGCAAGAACATGTCCTTGCTACATTGCTAAAGTTAGAACAAGTGGCTTCTTGAATGTTGAAGGACATTTGTTTAATGACCAGGATCCTGAATGGATGCTAAGAGGTTCAGGAGGAGGACTCAGCACTGAGTAGTTAAAAGTTCATATGCATGGAATGATCAAAATTGGTCTGTATTCCTATTGTGATGTAAAGACTTTGTTGACTTTTTCTGATACTGATGGAATCTTGGTCTTCAGGGAAACTTACAGAACATTTCACTGCTTGAGACTTGCATGCCACAGTTGCTCACAAAATGCTGATGTTGTTTTTATTGGCACATATTCACCTTTGGGCTTCATAGAACTTTGCAGTTATTACTTTGGGCTCTCAGGTAAGCAGCCACCAATATAGTTTCTCCTCTGCTCTACTTTCAGCAGGGCAGAGGAGAAAAGGCTGCCTCTGATTTTAGGTGTCACAGAACCTATTGTGCTTGGATTGGAGTGGCTCAGATGTCAAGGCTCCAGTACACTGAGCAAAAGCCTGTTCTTCACAGCTCTTGCATTGCTAAAGCTTCTGAAACCACCCTGAGAGGGCAGCAATATAGTAGACAGATCAAACAGATTTAAAGGCCTGTCTTATAGCATCTACATTTCAAATTTATGTCCTTAGCCTCTGGAGGTGCCTCATGAGCAGTAAACAGTATGATCATACCAGCTGGTCACACATGGCAGTGTGATTAGTGAAAGGTCAGTGTGCAAATATACACATTATAGGGAGGCAAGGTGTAATTTGGGCAAGTATCACTATTGTTAGAACCTGTGATTGAACCTCTGAAGCCTGTGCAGCTCTGGCGTTATACCCAGATTAACTCTTTGCTATCACAGTAACCTGCCCAGATTATTTCAGTTAAACCCCTCAAAACCACCAAGGACTTTCCTTACACTGTTGCACGTGAAAACAGTGACACCAACAGTGAGCACAAAATCCAGAGTCTAGATTTCCCCGAGGGGACTAATTTATGGTTATTTTTATGTTATATTTTCAGCTTTAAACATGTACTGCCAGTTTTCCTCCTTTTACCACCAAATGGATTAAGTTCAATGCAATTTCAGCGGAATGGTTAAGGGGACAATGTGAGTATTTTGATTTCATTGCTTTGAGCTATTGATATACTGCAGTTATACTGCTAGTAGTAAATTCAGCAAAACCTGGAGCCCTTTTGGGCCTTGAAGCCAACTGGCCTTATCTGGCCATTATCACACTATGGAGCTCTTTAGCTTCTGAAAAATGTTGTGTGTTTATTGATTAATCCCTGACCTGCATTAACTCCAAAAATGCCTAGTTTATATTAACTCCAAAACTGTATCAGAGGCTTGTGTGGGAAAGTGCTAGGTGGCCTGAGACAAAATTATGCCATGGATTATTCTAATGATGTAGCCACTCTAGAAAATCCAGTGGTCAGGCCTATGCCTCTAGCTTAATTTATTAATACAAATAGGTTCCTACAGGTTTAAGCATAGTGGTTTTTGCAGGAGGTAAAGTTCATCCATGACTTCTAGACCCAGGAGACAAGATGAAAAGCTAAATTTCCATGTGACTCTTTTCCTTCCACAAAACCCAAGAACTTCTTTATAAGAACACTTAATCCATAGTTTTGAAGCCATTTGTCAGAGTGATTAGAAAAGCCCAGGGGACAAATGTGCAAAAGAGAGCATCTAGAATGGGAGCTGTCTGCTTGACTTCTGTGTCAAACAGTTATTTAAACCGTGGCAGGATCTTAGGCTGCCTTTGTAGTTAAGAGAGATGACGGCTAATCTCACTTATGTCTTTTCTATCAGAAACTGTATGAAGAACTTGGTTTGATTGCCATATTGAGCTTTCTGGCAGATGAAATGTGAGCAAGGGGGTTCCTGCCCATTATGATTAATACCAGCTCCTCCAGATACTTTGGAGTATCTGCCACATAGGGGAAAAATCACCTTTTTTTTTTTTTTGAATGCCCCATCCCTGGAAGTGCTCAAGGCCAGGTTGGATGGTGCTTTGAGCAACCTGGTCTACTGAAAGGTTCCCTGCATATGGCAGGGGCATTGAAACAAGATGATCTTTAAGGTCCCCTCCAAGCCAAATGATTCTGATTTTGGTGGCTGTGAAATATACTTGTGGAAACATCTACCCCTACTTACTTCCTCAAGGGTGTTACAGACATCACCAGAGCTTCGTGTGGTGTCACTTTTCCCTTTGTTTTACATAAGCCATGCAAAGAGAGACCTCAAAGTTGCTTTAGTAATCAGTGATTCATCTCCCCTAATTTGTGTCAGAAAATATTTAACTTTGGTTTGCTAATCTGAATATCTCATTAATGCAGACTCTGAAGACATGGAAATAAGGAGATGTCATTCAAAACCTCTTCTTCCTGTTCATGCTGTGAGGAACCAAGGAATAGAGCTCTCCAGCTGGGCTGGGTGGCAAAGGGAGCTGGGTGTGGGAGTCTGCAAAGCAGCTTGGCTGCAACCACTCCCTCCATCCCCCTGCCCATGTTTTGCTTTCTGTTCCTCCTAAAACAGGTCAGTGCAAGTCTTGTAAGCTGCTATAGGCTGAGGCTGCACCTGAAATAAGCCACAAAGATGGGAGAATGAGTAGTTTCTAGTGGGGCAGAGGCTAAATCTTGACTCTTCACTGCTAAATTCCCTGAGGCCGAGCAGGAGGGCAGCACAAGAGAACTTCTTGTGGATAGAGACGTCTCAAAATAACAAAGGCTATGAACTTGATGCTCTGTTCTGTCAGAAACGGAATGATTCCCCAATTTGAGTTTTTCCCAACAGGGAAAATATTTTCTAGAGTTTGTGCCAGGTAAGCATACAGAGATCACATTCTTGTGGATGAATTTTAAGATGATTTATATTGGAAGAAGTGGTACGAAAATGCATGCAGCTTGTTCTCCAGATGATGATAAGAAATCCTTAAAGTCGAGCCGAAAATCCAGGATAGAGAAATATAAATTGTTCCCTAGCAATAGTTGGGGCAATATTTTTCTAAAAATATGATACAGACTTTACAGTCCCCTGAAGAGTTACTGCAGGGGTTATAGAGAGAAAATTTAATCCTTAAGTATGAACTAAAGGTGTTTTAGCTTGGCATTAATTAAAAATTTCAGTGAAATATCTGCTATGATGTTGCTACCAGGTTGCATCAAGATATTTGGTGTGATCAAATTGCCTTTCTTGAAAACATCAAATTATACAAATTGAAAAATCATTCTAAAGACTATTTTAGGGATTCTGTAACCAATGGCCCAAGATCATCTCCACCCTCAAAGCATAGCAAAGTAACTTGCTGGAAGGCAGAGAACTCATAGTTATGAATATATCATCAAGATTTTGGGTATCCCTGTCAGCCTTTTACACCACCATGAGGAAATGACACTTTCTCTACTGGGCAAATGACTGAGACCTTTGAGCATAAACCCAACTTAATCTGTATCTTGGATATCAAAGACTTAAAACTCCCATGGGGTTGTTGCCAGAGATGCTTGAGCTTCACAGGCAACTCAGTTTTCTATAACAGCTCCTGCAAAAGCTGGGACTCCTTCTGTGCATGCCAGAATAACCTTGTTTTCTACAGGGCTGTGCAGAGCTATTTATCTCATACCATATCCTGACAAGACCCAGTAATTCTGCATATTTGATAGATGCTTAATAGAGCTCAGTCTAACCAAAGTAATAAAACAGGATATGGGAGCTTATTTATTCTGTTATCTTCTTTGACTGAATAGCTTCAGACCTATGTTGCTTGTACAGAAACTGAGCTTTGAACTATGTTGTTCTGGATGAAAAAGAGAGGGTGTTGAACCCCTCCTATTGAAGCTGTTCCTCCTGTACAAGGGGCTGGAAGGTTCATCCATAAGTGGGCAGGATAAGCAGACAGCAGGTTAGTGTGGGCAGGGAAGCTCTGGTTCCCATCCTGGAGAACAGGTCATAGAACTGCTGCGGATGGGGGCTCAGTAAATTTTTTGGTATTGTGTGGAAACAGCATCACAGAGTAATGTCTTTTGCCTCTATATGTGTGTGTCTTTGGGCACCTCATTCCCTCCAGGCTCAAGTAAACATTTAATAACAGAGGAGGGATCCTAGGCTAGGGCTTTTTCCCATGGGCAGGTCACACATCACCATCCTTTCTTGGAGGTGGAGAGAGAGCATTTCTGGCCTGCTCCTGCCACCTGGCCCTGATACTGTTTACAGCGTTAGCATGGATGTTACTTCTAGGTGTTTGTATGTATATACATTTAAATCACTGTCGCTCTCAGCTCTCTGGTGAGAGACAGGCAGTTCTAAGATGTGATTCATGTCATCCCAATGCAGACATCTAAATAAATCAGATGAATCACAGCCTAAGTCTTCTACATGCCACCGATGATGGCAGCACAGCTGACTGATCCAGATGGAGGACCACCTGCGTTAGTCCAGACAAATTCCTGCCTATGTGTGCATATACCCAGTGGCCATAATGTTTTAACTGCAAGCAGGGCCTCTGAGGCCAAGGAGAGAGACAAGACTATGGTGTGAGTGGAGCTGGAATCTTGTCCCTACTGCAGAGAGGCACTGACAGCCATGAAGACATTCCTGCTCACTTCAAAAGGTAAATGTCCTATGATTTAATACCTAGGTTTGCTTGTATAATCCTACTATTCAATTTTCTCATCATTAATATTTTTTATTAATGTTTTTTCCCAGACCTAATACTTGAACACTACTACTCACAGATGTGGTCAGACTGAAACTAAACAGTATATTGCAAAGTAGTTATAGCCAAAAAACTGTAATAGTCTTCTGTGAAAAACGCAATCAAATATCCCACTGTCTTGGACTTTGGAGGCAATGAATTACTTTCCAAGGCATTGGGCAGCATGGTAAAGTCAATTGCAAACTAATGATCAATCTGTGATGAGATCAGCAGTAACAAGAGTGGTTACAGGTTAAACAATGCCAGATGAAGGCAGCAGGCATCAAGGGGTGCAAATCTGAGTGCTTGGCAGAGGGAGATGGGGGACAAAAGCTGCAGGTAAGATACTTGTGGGCACTGGGTTGCGTTGTTTTGCAGTGTGTTGCAGGAAAATATTAAAATATTGAAGCAGACTGGGAGACTATGACAATCTTTCTTGTTAGAGAAAAGGAGTAGGAATAGTTTAATTTGGAAATGCAGCATTCACGGCATATCTTTATGTAATAGGTAATGGAACAAAAATTCTTTTGTTTTAGTCTTTTAACTGTCCTGACAAGATTAATGTTATCTTTTGAACAAGCTTAACTAAATCGCTAATGCTGATTAGATAGTCACGAAATCTAACAGAAATTAAGGTGTTGCAATAGTAATAAATTTTGAAATTTTCTGATAATGGAGGAGAGGGGCAATAACCATGGAAAATGCTGACAGTTCACAGAAGTTTTCAAAATCTTCCTTGTAGCAAAGTCTATGAGGGTGATAGAAAGAGCTAAAGAACTGAAGGGGCTGCCCTTGACCTATTTGCAAGACCAAGAAATAGGAAGGTTTGCTTCTGAAGGCCAAGAGCACAAATGGCAGGTTAAGAGATGAGGAATTAGCAAAAAGAGCAATGCATATTTTAACAAACACAGGAAATCAGAAGGTTAATTAACATTCTGTTTCAGAAAAGACCATCTTTGAGTGCTCTTTTAGCCATTTTGAATGTCTTAAAATGAACTTCTGGAGCAAAGAAAAATGATAACCCTTCGCTGTAGGGAGCATTGAATTGCTGTGTGTGCACAACTGCAAAACAAAGCAGTGCAGGATAGGGGCTTTTTAAAGCTACCTGTTAAACCCCCCAAATATTGTGAAACCCATATTCAAATATTGGTGCATTTCAGTGGGGCTGAAAACTAAAGGAGAATCAAGGGACATTTTTTCCTGTCAAAGGGAACAAAGGAGGTAGCCTGCAAAATAATCAAAGAAGCAGCCTAGAAAATAGTTGTGCAGGCTGGAAACCCAGAATTCTTACATATTGAAAAGTGTATCAATATGTAATATAATCTTTATATCCTGAATGGTAGATGTAAGGTGGCACATAAGGTGGCATACATCTCCACTTAACTATATGTCTAAAAGGTGGCTAAGTCAAAGGTAATTACCAGAGACACTCTTGTAGTCAGTGGATAAAACCAGGCTTTTCCAGAAAGCACTTTCTCTCAAGCTGAGATGGGTCAAAGGAATTGCTCTTTGCAGTTGCCTTTTGATTGTGAAGTGACCATGGCTGAGCAGTTGACACATAGGCAACTGACTTTCTAACATCTACAATTACATAATTTAAATCTTACTACTTTTACTCTCACGTGGTTTGTCACCGCTGGGATCATCTGTAATTGATTTCCTAAATGGTAGGAGATGGGAATGGATTTGAGAGGAAGGCAGTTGTCATTTGTATATTTTTAGAAGCAAGCTCAAATTTGAATAGGCTTTCCTAGGAATCCTTTGAGTTAGGCCAAGACAACAACACAATCTCACATAGATCACAAAGTTTCTCTTTTCCCCAGTACCCACGTCAGATTTGCAAAAAATCAGAAAAACTGAGAAAGCCACAGAAAAGATCTTATACATTGGATTCAGCTTGATTCAAGCCTCATAGAAATTAAAAAAAATGGTCCATTATAATCTGCATTTTCTTGGGAAGAGTGACAACCGCAAACATTGCCTTCAGCTATTATCCTCAGTTCCACATAGGCAGCATTTACCTTAGCAATTTCATCATTTGCAGTGAGAAACACTGGCCTCAACACAAGCAGGAATAAGTGATTTCTAAATTACTAACTTGCTACCAGGACAGATCAGTTGGATAGTGATCTGCCTTTCAGAGTTGATGAGTATGGCAGTTAAGAGTTGCACAGTTTTGCTTTTGAACCCAGCAAATAGAGCAGTAAATCATGTAATGTCTACACAAAGCAACTCCTTTGACCATGAGAAGAATCAAACCTGAGTCACACAGGGAGATTTTGTCCTGTAAAGATAATTGTCCCTTATCAAATAAAGCAGTACAAGGATACCAATTGAAGCTGCATCCTGTGGCAGTGCTTCTTGTTCAGGTGTGAAGTACACTTCTGTCCTTATTTGTGACAGTAACAAATGTGATGTGGAAATAATGCACACTATTTCCAAGCAATGAGGCCCCAGTTAATTAACAATAGCAAGATAAAGCCACCAGCTGGTCTTTTGAGAAAATGACCACCTGCTTGTTGAATTGGCTATCATTAGGTTTCAATTTGATTAGTAGATTATATTTTATCCTCTTTTGTTCATACTGTGTATTAGAATGATAGGCAAGTGCTTAATGAGAGACTGTGGTTAATAATTAGCAGTAGCATCTGTGCTAAATTTAATGTTTCATTTCTACTTCCTACTGTTTAATGAATTAGGCAATGAGCAATTTTTTTAATTGGAACAAGCTTGACGTATACATGCAAGTTTCCTTTCTGCAGGTTCTTTGACTGTACTTGCTTTGATTAGCAAGGTAATGACAGGCCCTGCTGTGTGGAGGGGATTGTAATTTGTTGTGGGGTTCTTTTTCAAGAGACTGGGCAAGAGTGCTGGCACCTTGGGTTTGAATGTCTGGAAAAATTTGTGGGAAACCAAGAAGGTATGACTGCAGGAAACACCAGAGACAGTTCCCAAACCATGAAGAAATGGATTGTGGAGCTGCAAAACTCTTGTGAACTAGTGCCCATTGAGGAATATCCGTAGAGGATTTTGTGAGGGCTGTGTTCCTTCTAGTAGATAAAACAATGCTATGGCACAGATACAAGCACTGCAGCCCAATCATCTGTTCAGTTAAATTGTTAACAAGTCGTGTTAAACAAGATCCAGTTTGACACTGGGGACATTGCAGTGCCATTCCAGTTGTTTAAGTTGCCAGGGATTGGTCTCCAGCATTATTTCATTTATTAATGTAGCCACAAAGTCCCTCATCCTCACTTCAAGGTTGCAGAGGGCAGCTGTTCCTTACCAGCTCTTCATCACAGTGGACAGCAGGAGAAAGAACTTGTCCATATCTCTTACAAGACTCATTCCCATTCTGGTCTTTTTGCTTGTTCTGAGAGATTCTGGTTAAAAAGACCTCTTCTTAGCCATATCTCTGAAGTCTGCTCACTGTTGCATCCCTGCCTGCCTGTGCTCCAGCTGCATTTGCTGCCTGTGTTCACAGACAGGGCTGTGAGTGCAGCTGCAGCCATTTCCAGTGTTTGCACCACTCCTCTTCCAGTGCTTGGTGTCCCTGGAGAAGGAGAAGCTGAACAGGATGCTTGTCCACCTCCAAAGGCCAAGAGTCACAGCCTGATGTGCCAGTGCCAGCTGTGTGCACTTCATGCTCTGCATGAGAGGGAACACAAGTGCTACCTCGCTGCTCTACTCTGTGGGCAACAGCCCCTGGGAGCAGCAGGTCAGGGGCTCCTTCAGCCCTCCTGGCTAAATCCACCTGCAAATATGAGTCACTCTCAAGCTTTGCTCAGGCCTTGCTGCTGAGAGCTATCAGTGCCCTCACTGGGGCAAAACTCCTGTGCAGTGGAAGAAAACCCAAAACATCCTCGGTAAATATCTCCCAGTGTCTTTTAGGGGGGAAGAGTCTGTTTTATCAGTAGTTAGAAAGTCTATGGTCAGCCTAACACCAGTGGGCTTGGGCTCTTTCTGCCTGGTATGTGAGATTATGTTAATGCTTCACCACCACTTTCAGTGTTCAGGCTGGAAGCTCATCACAGGAATGAGTTCTCACCTCTCGCAGTACTTTGGAAGGTGGGTCAGCTACAGTACTGCCACAATAATTAAATTGAATGGCTGAAAAATCAGTTCTGGGCCAAAGCTTTCCTTAGCAAGGGGCAAGACTTTAACAAGCATTTCAGTGCCTAACAAGGCAGATGGGTGCTGTGCAGGTTGTGTAGGACTGAACTCCTGACAATTTTGTATGCTTAGATGCTTTTGGCAGTCCCAATGAACGTCTAAATGCCTTGCATTTACACAATCCACGCTCTTAAAAGTATTAAAACTAACTTTCATACTGCAGGATAATTAAATCATGTGCTGGGTGTACAGACCATAGTCTAAGGTATAGCTGAAACTCATTTATTCAGAGACTGCAGTGATCCTCTGTTACAGCAGCATGAAGGAGACACAGGTAATAAGCAACGATTTATTGCTGTTGAGCTGATGCAGCAAGTTCTGGGTACAAATAAGAGGAAATATTGCTAAATATTGCTTATCTGAATTTCTTTTAATACGTATTTCTATACAAGCATCTGGAATAATGATTGCCCAATTACTTTCCAGTCATTAAGACTGTGACTCTATTATTGTGTGCTTTGAATATCCTGTAAAATCTGGTAATTTAAAACATGGAAGTGAAGTCACTCTAGAAAGTACTTTGTGGAAAGGAGGATGTCCAGAGGAAGCCTGAATGTCTAATTAAATTCAAGGAAACAATTTCCTTAGGTACCTGGTCTTTTTGTTAGTCCAGCAATTTATTTAGATTTAGTCAAATGAGATTTAGTCAAATGAGATGTACATTAAAAGATTTAATGAAATTAGCTAAAATGTTCTGAAACTGAAGTTTTTTGATTAAAAAGGCTGAAATTAGTAATAGCTGAAAAAAGGGAAAACTTAATGAAAACTGAAAATGTCCAATTTGTTTGCTGGAAAGAAGCCAGATTGAATTCTGAACAAAAGCATCCATTTTTCTTTTCCATATAAGTATTTATATACTGTGATTTGAATTACAGTTATATAATTAATCATAATGAGATAAAAAAATTTAGAATGCTCAGGTATCTGAGGAATCAAGTAGTATTGTGGAAAAGGAGAAAGATGTATATTACAGCACTTCACCTCTGACCAAAATGAAACCTACTTCTTCATTGTCAACCTCAGAAAATAAAACACAAACTCATACAGTTCAGCTGAACACTTCTGCAAATGGAATCCTGCATATTAAGCAAATCCTAGTTTTAGTCTCTTTATATTTAAGCCTGTGCACAAAATTGCCTTCTAAAGCTGTAATTCAATTAGCAAACATCATTCTGTGATCTTATTAAGATTCCTAATACTTTTGCATATGATATGGAAAAAAATTTAAGATATCATCAAGATACAAATGTAGCTAAATTTAAATTCCTGTGGGTCAAATTAAGTACATTTTTCTGTAAGAAACACACATGAAAAGTATAAAGTTTATTTACATGCCTGCGTGTGAGCTATGACGTGGTGATTATTAATTTCCTTGCCCAGAAGTGCCCAAGCACTGAACACTAATGGCAAGAAAGTCCATTGCCAGCAGAAGCTGGAAAATGAAATGCTTTTTTTATAGGCTGTCAAGGTGCACTCTTATGGGCTTGCTACAGCATGTGAGCATACATATAAAGTGTGCACATGCATCCAGAGGGTTAAACATATTTCATTGGGTATGTTTTTTGTCCCAGTGCCTGTGCGCTGTTAAATATCTGGTTGATCGATTTGTTTTCTTATTATTCTACAGAGGCTTTAATAATTAAATAGAACCTGACTTCCACATGTAGAGCCTATACTTTTTAAAGCCATCTTAAAAATTAAGTGCCATTAAAGCTGCCAGAGCTTGTAGTTCCTGGGATTTATGGTTGCTCACAGAAACATTTTCTATTTTTCCTTTCTGCTTCTGCTATAGCATTGTATTTTCTGGTGTCAATTTTAAAAATGTTTGACTAACACACAAACCAAGATTCATCTGGCTGTTTTTCTTGCTATGGCGCCTCAAAAATGCAACCTCTTTTGTATGTATTTCACTTCTTTGAAAGCACACAGTTTTGTTCAGCTCCTAGGGTGCCTGCAGTCTACCCTTGGCAGGATGTCCCTCCACAAGCCATTTCCAGATCACAGGTATGAAAGTCACAGCAAGCACAAACAACTTTTGTGGTATCAGCCAGAGCCTCTGTGGAGCTGGTGCCCTCTGTCTTGGATACAGAAGTTTCCTTCAGAAGTCTCTAGCTTCTTGAGCGAATATGAATTTACTGAATGCTCTCTGTCTTGAGATTAATATGAAATTTAATCACTACTTAAGTGCCTCTTAAGGTCACTGTAAAGAACCTGGGAAGTATTGGAACACTGATCCTTTGCAGGGTTGGAAATTTCACCTCTGGTAAGATAGAGGGATTTGTAAATTGTGCTACCAAGCAGACAGCTGAAGAGCAGCTCCTTCAGAGATGAGGTGCTGTAAAGCAGTGTGCTTTTGTCCTACCATTTTCTCTCATTTTTCCCCTTCAGCAGACAAAGTTGTTTTATTTTCAGTTTAAATTTTTGAATTGTTGTCTAGAGTTCATCTTGAAGTGAGAATTTAATAATGCTGCCTGACCTGGTAAGAAAATGACAGGTGAAATTCTATCATTGACTGCAAGTAATACATGGAATAAGGGAGGGAATTAGTCGGGGAATGGCCCTAGCCTAACACAAACACATAACTTAGCTACCAGCAATCAGGGATGGGCTGATATTCAAATTGAAAGGGAAAGGGAACACTAGGAATTACTAAGAAGAAAAACCTGAGAACAAAATACTTAGTCATTTAGGAGCTGTAGAAATCAGTCTCCACAACTCCAGTACTAGCTGCACCCAGTGCTACCCAGAGCAGTCAAATATTCCTTTAACCTGAGAAGGTAAAGCAGAAGGAGAGTACAGAGAGCTGTGACGGGAGGCAGGTGAAAGCTATGCTACAAAAAATAGTGGTCACTCCTGTGACTTTGTCAGATGCATTGCGCAGAGATGTCTTCCTAAGGCAGTCAGAATTGTGGAACTCATTGCTCCAGGACATCATGGTCACAGCAGGTGAAAATGGGTTCAGAAAGGCATTGCACCTATTAGTAGAGGCCAGGTCCATCAGAAACTATTAAATGTAGTTGTCTGGATGTAGCCTCTGGCTCAGGAAGTCCATAACACCTGCCTGACAGATTCTGTGAGAATAGCAAATGTATATACACCTTAATCTTGTCCACCTTCTTTCTTGAGACGTGTTCCTGGATGACAGGGACATCTGACTCAGGCAGTTCTTTCATTTTTGAGTGTTTAAATGTGATTAGCTTTCCTTCTTTCTAAATAAGCTTTCGGTCAGTGAATTCCACTTAATTCCCTGGCTGTATACTGTTTGTGGGTGCAGAGCAATACTTTGCAAGCTTTGCATCAGCTTTCTGTATCCAGAGGCAAATGGCTATTTAAATGGGTTCAGCCGTCACTGAGTCATGTCTTTTTCCAGACACACAATGAGAACATACATTTAAAAATCTGTGGGGCAGAAAACAGACTTCAGAAATGGAGCATTAAAATTCAGGTGGTGACTGGATGCACTTTATATGATGAGTTTGTTTGGTGTTTTATTTAGAAAGTATTAGAAATACAAAACTTCAAAGGAATGCACAGACTGTGCAGGGGTTATTAAATAAAGCAAGCTGTCCCACTTCCCAACAGAGTGCCAAGGGGGAGACAGTTTAGTGTAAAAGGTTTATAGGAAAATAAATGCCTTTTCTTTCTGCAGTATTTTTAATGTTGCTGCCATAGAAAGAAACCTTTGTTTATGGAGGTAAAATATAAATCAAGACAAATGGAGAAATGCAAGTGTTTTCTCTCAAATTTCAGCCTTCCTAATACCAAAAAAAACACACTAAAAACAATCAATCAATCAATCAATCAAACAAACAACAGATCACACAAAGCCTCATAATTATATCTTACCTGCAAAGTTCAAGTTTTGAATTTTCCTAGTCACAAGGTTCCCCTGGGCAGACCCAGTGGATGCATCAGGGTTACTGAGATAAGGAGAATGAAGTCCTTCTTTTCCCATACTACTTTCAGAGACTGTCACATGGGTAGACTGCTGTCACCACTTTTGGCAATCTTAATTGCCATTGCTATTGGGGCTATAACAGCTCTGCAGTGGTGGGGACTGGAAGGGACGTGGGAGAAGTTAGGAAGAAAAGTGAATATCAAGTGAAGCAGAGGGTCTGACTGCATTGTCAGTAAACCATAAATATTGATTTGCATGTTGGAAAGCAGCATGTATTTAATGAAATAATGTTTTCATCCTTGGAAAAATGAAGGGATTCTTGAAAATAATAAGGAGAGACATTTATGCCCCTACTGGAACTGCAATATATTGTCTGTTCTTAGGAAAAAATAATAGTTATTACAGACAGAAATGTCACAATTCCATTTAATTCTCCATACCTTGTGCAAACCTAGTCTCTAGGCAGGTAAGCCTCTCCTCTCTGACTGTCACCCAGCACAGCCTACACAACTCTAAAACAGGCTTCTAATCTTCCCTCACCCTCCATGCCATGCTTGAGGGTTTTGGCCGGTATTTGGGGGTGATCCCAGCAGCCCCCTCAACCAGAGAAGTGGAGATTTGCATTTCAGCATATTGGTCTCATAGAAATGCTGCCTTTCTTGTGGGAGCACTAAAGGAAACATAACTCTGGCATTTCTCAAATGTCAAATAAGGTAAGTTGTTATCTGGCACATAATTATATACATTAAACATTACTGGAAAAGGAAGAATTGTTGGGGCATAAGAGAGCCCATCTTTTTAAAGTTCTACTCAAGGTAGCAGTACTAGGCCAGGTAACACATTTTTGTTTAGCTCACTGACTGTTAGACAAATGCTTTAGAAAATAGTGCAATTAGAGATCTGAACAATAAAATCAGAGTAAATAATGAAGGGTAGGACCGGGAAGATAGGGAAAAAAAATAGCATTATATCACCAGACACCCATGACACTGGGTTTGTGCAGTGGTGTTTGTCTCTGTCTCTGCCTTTGCTCTCCCTGCTACATTGTAGGGTATGACCATTCTTTATGTTATGGCTTGTCTGGGGTTGTCCATGAGCTCCCAGTCCCTGGAGAGAGGAGGTGGCAGGGAGATGCAAAGTGGCTGCCCTGGGCAGCAGATGTTAGAGAGGAGAGCTGGTCCCAGCAGGACAGGTGGTGTGGAGAGGCCCTTCCCGTGGATGGGCCTCCACTCTTGCTCCTTCCTGACTGCAATCCCCTCTCTCTTTCCTTCCAGACCCCTCTGGCCACTCTGGGATCCTGCCTGCGGTCCTGGTTTGCTTCTCATTGTTGGGAAAATGCCCTCTGAAAGAGAGAGATTCACAGCAGACCATGATATTTCCAAGCATTTTTACTCAAATAACTTCTACTTATTTGTCCAAAGATACAAAGCAGGAAGAGGCTGAATGCCTAAAAGGCTGCTCATTTAAGTCTTCCTTAAAGTTTGTATTTTTTCTCATGAAATGTGGACATAACTGACGGCCTCAGACCGACCCCACAATCTCAAGATCTCACAGGCTTGGCTGTAGGAACAGCTCCTTGGCAACTTAATTAAAAACCAAAACCTTTTTCTGTGGAGGAAGCTTGTGATCTTCTTCTGCCTTAGGAAAATGAGCTGTTTAATTATAGCTGGCAGCTGAAAATAGTATCTTTCTAACCAATGGTTAGAATGGCTTGCTGTTCCCTGCCTCAGAAGGTCTTATTTTGAGATGTCTTATACCTGTCTGTTTTTTCCACTTCTATTTCTGGGCAGACCTTAGAGCTAGCTATGTGGTAGGATGACACATGAAGCAGGTAAACTACACAGCTTATAGGTCTCTTCTGTTTTCACAGATACATAGAATCAGAAGACCAGATTTTTTTTTTTCCTTTGGATTTAAGTAAATGGTTTCTGTTCAAGGCAAATGTGAGAGCAAGAGGTTTGCTCCAAGACATCAGGCCAGATGTACCAATTTCTTCACAGCTGTGCAAGTAGAGAAACTACAGAGGTACTTCTCCCCCATCCTCACATGAAAACTTGGTAGAATCCCTCTGGTAGCACTCCTAGGCTGACAGGCCTTTCCCTGGCCACCCCTTCAGTTACACCAAATTCCTTGTGGGAGCTGCTGTGGCTGAGGTGGGATTGATGGCAAACATTCTTTTGAGAGCTGGTAGTGATTTCTGTGAAGGGTTTTACAACATATTACAGAGTTTCATCAGATTTTTCCCATGAATGGGATGTCGCCAAAATGCATTTGCTGTATCCCAAGTGATCTAGGAACAGATATACCTCATGCCACTTAAATGAAACATGTCTTTCCTCAGGAAGGTGGAAAAGGGGCTTTCCTATACTGTAAGACATAATGTTGTGGCTGTGGTGATTCTCAGGGATAGCTTTTGCTGCTTCAAAGAAAGTGGGAGAAGGGATGGACCATCCCAACTTTGCTCTCCATACATAATTCCCGCTGTGCAGGGCTTTAGACAGCTGCCAGCACTAGGTGTGCAATTTCCAACAGCAATCTGCTGTACAGATCGTGCACATTGTGCAAGCTGCCTATGTATCAGCACAGCCAGTGCCATTTAGTCTGAGCCTGCAAGTGTTTTGTCTAACCTAGTAGTAGGTTTTAGCACTCTTAAGCTCTTATGCAATGACCTCTTGTAGTGCCTCAAGAACAAATTATTTTGGTGGTAGCATCTTGTTGGACAGCCAAGATGCCTGCAGCAGCTTACACAACTTGTTTAAAGTTGCTGTGCTTGAGCTGCTGAGATACCTGGGGTTTCAGGCCACCATAAAGACATTAGAGTACATAGGCAATAAAATGGTTTTGATGTCTCAGATATTGTTATTCAGCTCTCTTAGGGATTTGTGTAATAAAATTGTAAAATGTTAAGGGGTTGGAATGGACCTTAAAGATCACCTAATCCCAGCCTCCCCTGACATGGGCAGGGACAACTCCCTCTAGAACAGGCTGCTGAGGGCCTTGTCCAGCCTGGCTTTGAACACTTCTGGAGTTGGAATATTACCAATCTACCTGGGCAACCTGCTCCAGTGTCTAACTATCCTCAAAGTAAAAAGAATTTCTTCCAATGTAGTTACTTAACTGGATTAAGAAATCCCATAAGTGCTCAAAGCTTTCAAATGAAATTGATGTCAATTGTTTTAAAAGTTGGCCCACTCTGAATAAAGTGCAGCACTAAACATTTATATGTAGTATGTTCTTTGTTTTGTATTATGTTTTTCTGTCTTCTTTCCTGCTTTACTATTCTTCCAGAATATCTACCAAAGAATTCACTGAGCACTTAACACCATATGCTTTCCCAGTTCTCTGAGTTGTAGAAGGTGAATGTCTATAAGTTATTTGTATTTAACTGCTCCATTTATTTCATTGATTAAACAGACTATTTTGATTTGGCACACAAATGCTATGGGAAGATTTCATTAAGAGACTGAGATCTTTGCCCTCAGTTTCCACAGCAAAGCAATGTTATTAGGACACTAAATTAAATACAGGCTTTGAAATCTCAGCTTTGCTTATTACACTGCTTTCTGTAATGACTGCATTGAAGATAGTGGAAATATTCCTATTAAAGCAGAGAAACTTGGGTTAGGACATGAGTTGTGGGCATCATCGTGGAAGTGAAGAAGAGCAACATTGTCCTTGCAGGTGAGAAAGCCAGCCGTGTCCTGGGCTGCACCAAAAGCGTTGTTGGCAGCAGGCTGAGGGAGAGGATTCTGTCCCTCTGCTCTGCTCTGGTAAGACCCCACCTGGAGTGCTGCATCCAGCTCTGGGGCCACCAACATAAGGAGGACATGGACCTGTTGAAGTGGCTCCAAAGGAGGCCACGAAGATGATCAAAGGACTGGAGCACCTCTCCTACAGACACAGGCTGAGAGAGTTGAGGTTTGTCAATCCAGAGAAGAGTAAATTCTGGGAACCTACTTTAGAGCACTTTCCAGCACCTGGAAGGCCTAAAAAAAAGCTGGAGAGGGACTTTACAAGGTCTTATAGTGATAGGATAAGGGGGCATATCTTTAAGCTGGCAGGTTTAGATTAAGAAGAAATTATTTGCTGCGAAGGTGGTGAAGCACTGGAACAGTTTGCCCAGAGAAGGTGTGGATGCCCCATACCTGAAAGTGTTCAAGACCAGTTTGGACAGATCTTTAAGCAGACTAGTCTAGTAGAAGGTGTCTCTGCTCATGGCAGAGGGCTTGGAACTAGATGACCTGTAAGGTCCTGTCCAGCCCATACTATTCTGTGGTTCTGTGATCACAGAAGTCATAGCATTTCATTTTACAAAATATGGATGAGAGCAGAATCCAGTCCTTGCAGGGTAACCTAATAAAAGTAGCATGAGCATTGTGGTAGAATATTTTCTCTATCCCTATTCCCCTTTGCAAAATATTTTCCTTTTGTGGCTGTATGTGAAAGTAGCCCTGGAAATCAGAGGGTTGAGAGAACATTTTGATTCAAGATTTCTGCAGACCTTGGCTCCCAAGCTGCCACTGCCATTCCTGCTAAATAGACCCTCATTCACACCCCAGGGAATTGTCTTCTGAATATTCAGATTTTTGCTCAGAAAAGTAAATGTAGCTTTCCTAAGGACATATAGGCTCTGTAAATCGAGCCTGTCTGGATCTGAAACAATGATTATGTGGTAAATCTAAATGCTCCCAAAAAACCCGCATCCATCATTAGCTGGAGCTAAGGTAACGGAGTTGAGTCAAGCCCCTTATAAACTCTTGTTCAAGACAGCTGGCTCTAATGTCACTTGCATGGACAAAACCTGACACCTCATTTAGGGTCTGATCATATTAAGAATACTTATTTTAAGACCATCCAATGCAGCATAAAGTGAAGGAGAAGAGAGGTATACTCACAATATTTCCACTGGTCTGTCTGGTAACAGTAGTGGCAAAGCTGACTCATGAAGTAAGAGACAAGAAACTCACATCACAAATGTGATTGCCCTTTATTGCACAGTCTGAGTAAGAGCCTTTTCCTGCTGTTCAGTCCCAATGTCTACACTCACTTTTTAAATACAGATAATTGCATGAGGCAGATTCTCCCCCACCCTCCAACTGGTAGTCTAGACTCAATTCATCAGGAGTACAAAGATGAATGAGATGCATTCAAGTTGCTGCAGCTTAGAGAAATGCCTTCTATAGTTAAAATGAAGATGTCTGCTTTTGGGGAGATTGTTCTGAGATAGCACAGATGCAGTTGTGACACTGATTAGGTATTTTGTTCATAGTTCAGCCCTAACCATTTATTATACACAAATATTCTAAAAACTGTAGCTGTACTGGGAAGTATATCTGCCCTGAAGGTTTTTAACTATCCCATGGTTTTATGGAAGGACGGATAATGTTATCCCTGTGGCGAGAATGTCATGGTTACAATACTTATGTTAGCAAAGATATCACAGCAGAAAAACAGACCTTTCAATCTGCCACAACCTCAAATTCATTTTCCTTATCTCTGCTTCTATGCCATAGGCATCACCACGGTGATTTAGTACCTATGCAGAGAATATTATGCATTAACCAGTGACTACTAGAAGTTCAATGAAAGCCTAAACCAAGGAAAAAAAAAAAACAACAGTATGCCTTCCTTATATTTTCTATATTTTAAAATTTCCTTGAGAATGCACAAAAATATTTAAAATCTATTCTTCCTTTTCATTTTTCCCTCCTTGGGGAATGCTGCCATATGAGATTTTTGTCCCTAGAATGAATAGAAAGAAGAAACTCAATAGCTAGTTTTGATCATTTGTGCACAATCCCTGTGTTAAGTGGCTTCTCACAATATAGAAAGATGACTTCAAGACCATGATTTCACTATAAACTCATTTCAGAGTAAAGGATAGGGTAACTGCTACAGATTTGACGAGGCTCAAACTGAAAATATGAAGTAAACATGATGATCTTACATTCTATATTTTGAAATTTTTGCAACCTTCTATACCAGTATATGATCCCTTACCAGAGTAGATCTTGGTGATTTTATACCAAAACCTCTGCTGAACATGAAAATTGCACATGCACAATAGATATTGACTCTCTGCTTTAGAGAAGGCTACGTCTAGACTATTCAATTAAGTAGGCACAGGTCCTTAGGCCCTTAAGCTTGAACATTTATGGGTTTGCAGAGAAAAACATGGTGTGATTTAATCCCAGACCAACTAGAACTCCCACAAAGGATTCCTGGGCATGGTCTAAAAAATGCCATGAGCCAGACTTCTCCCAGTAGACAACTGGGATGTGGTGACACACATTTGTTTTGGTCAATAAGGATGCCAGTCAACTTTATCTGTTTGCCTTATGGGTAGAAGAGGGGCTCTGGCATTGTTTAGTTCATCAGTATAGAACACAGCCATGACGAAGCACTCAGCACTCACTTGGCTGTCCTGGTTAAAAGGATCTTAATGTTTTTGGCCTGTCATCCAAGAGCATCTCATCTTAGGGGATGTGACTCTACAGTGTGGGCTTGAGGGCTAATGGCAGTTGTGACCCATGGTAGATACTGTTCCCACTGGCAGAACTCAGTATTCCTATCTGCAGAAAGCCATGATGAAGGGGCTTCCTTAGTTCAGATGTCCAAGTGCTGCACAGCACTGGCTCATCCCATTTCTCGCGGGGTGAACAAGAGCAGCAGGAAAGCTTCCTTTTCCCGGCTCCTTCTCTAAGTCACTCAAAGCAAAAAAGTTTTCTTGGTCCTTCTGAAGTCAATCCCTTCTCATCTTAACAGCTCCCAGCTGTCCATTTTTTGCAGGGTTTCAACCTCCAGTTCATCTGAGCACCTCTGAAGGATTTTAAGGAAATGTTGAATACTTCTCTGCTTTCCTCTGAGTTACTCTTAGCTGGATCTTTGCAAACTTCATGGGAATGTGGCTGGCAATGTTCACTCTTGTCTCCAGACTGATGAGATCACAGCCAGCACTGCTGGAGCTGGTGCAGCGGGCAGGCTCATATTTTTATCCTGTCAATATAGCAGCCAGTGCTGGCTGTGCCTGATTGATTTTAAGAGCAGCAAATTACTGTGCATTTTTAATGATGCTGCTTCTCTTTCTGAGATGGTAATAAACCAGCTTTTGAAAAGAGTAGAATAGTTTGCTTTCTGATACTGCTGAGGTTCAGAAACCTGTGGTAGTACAAATGTACAGGGGGAAATTGCATCTTACCTACCTGTGGTGCTTATGTCCTTAAATTGAATGGTTGGGTAGAAGCAGCTGAAGATTTATAATAAATATGAGCAAACTTCATATTTCAAGACACAATAACGAGAAAGAATAGTAATAATTATCAGAGTCACATGTCTCATTAATTACTATCTGTGGTAACTTCTGTGGAATTAAAGAGAACCTAAAATCCTAGGAGCATTTTTTTTCTACAATACTAGATTTCCTCCTGAAAAGAAAAAAGTCTAGAAATTAGGCAAATTATTTATAGATGGGTATGTGAGTTTGGAAATATAGTGCCCAAAGAGTCTGGATGTGGGGAATTTAGAGGGAAAAAACCCAATACAAATCCTCATATAGTTTCTTTAATGTTAACTGCCTTTGCCCAGTTTTCCTGCATCCTGGCATTGCAGCCCCCCTGGATAGCTGCTGCCCTCAGTTTCTCTGCCTGCACGCATCTCATTTCTTTCCCCCTGCTGGAGCAGGGCCACAGAGGGAAGACAGGGGTGCTTGGAACTGTTTGCTCATTCCCTGCTCTTCCTGTGCAGAGGAGAACTTGGTCCTTAGCACCACCAGCAGAATGTGATTTTCATTAGCAGATCTGTGACACTGGCACTGGGATGAGTGATGACTCATGAGGGCTGAGGGGAAGAGGAAGATGACTGGGTAATAAGGCAAAGTAATTATTTGCTGCTTCATTATGAGAAGTTCAGGTTTTTTATGTTCTCCTTCTCAAGCAAGCAAACAAAGGTTCTTTTCTCTAACTCACTGAACCCTATGTTAAAACATTATGTTTTATCTTAACCGTGTATCCATAGTCAGTGTTTATAGATATTTCAGGTTTGGGCAGCTGCCTGTTTTGGTTTCTTATCACTCATTGCCATATGGTTTCTCTCTTCTACAACTCTCCACACACAGATCCTTTCTGAAGGCCATGTCTCTTTAGATACTCATTGGAAGTTTGCCTACAGCCCATTTCATGCCCAGGAGAGAACCAGTGAGTAGGTGCTGTGTGAGGGCAGCATTGTGGCTCCCCTTTCTACTGTTCATTCTCTGTTCAGGCATCAGCCTTCACAAGGGGGGCCCTCCTGAGGACAGGGGTCCTTCAGCTTTTGGCCATGTTTAAGAACCTCTGGCTCAGCTCTCCAGGGTGTGAAATGGGGTGGAGGGCAACTGCCTGCATGCAGCCACTTTCTGAGGAGTAAATAATGCTGTGGGAATGAGAGTGATACCCCTGTCTTGTGCATTAGTAGATTGCCTGCATCTTTTACATCTGGGAATTAGCAGCTTCTCCTGATTTTGACATCCTCATGCTTTTCCCCTGCCTTTTTCTGGTATACTTGTCATCATGTGCTCGTTCACTAGCCATGCTGCAGAGGCTACGCTTAGTTCTCAGCTTAAAGGTTTTCATATCTAGGCTTCCCAAATCCTAGAGGAACAGCTTGAAAGGAGCCTCCTGATGGAAGGGGCACCACGTGGTGATCAGTGACAAAAGCTACCAGGAGGTCTCTGCAGCCAAAACTGATGAAGCTCAGTAGGAGGAGGGACGAAAGAGACTTGCTTCTTTGAGGAGGTTTAAAATGACATGCCTTAAAATGGCATGCATTAGGAGAAAAAGAATTTTAGCAGTAGGAGAATGGCTTGCCTTAGAGATGATAACATTCTCTCTTGGTCCCGAAGAACTGAATTGGGAACTGTCAGCAGCTGTTTAACATAAGCATCACTTTCTTTGAAGAATTCTGTAGCTTTACATAGGAGGAGTCCTACGATCTCGGAAAGTTGTAAGCTTTGGAGCAAACTTAGAATTTAATACTTAAGTCTTTAAGTGTCCAAACTTGGGTTAGGACAACTCCATCCCAGTGCCTCAGCATGATGGAGAGTCACTGATCTCACCTGTGCAGTCAGCTTGGGTTCCAAGCTTCAAATTGCACAAACCACGCGTGGCTGCAACATGCAGCTGGTCCATGCACTGCTGCAAGGCTCCAGTTCTGCTGTTATCTACATCAGAAAGGGCTTCAGTGGGGATAACTCACTAAAACAAACACAGTCATCTGCCAGTCTAGCCAAGAACAGACCTTGAGCCCGTGTCCAAAGGAGATGCAGCAAAGAGATCCTAAACCTCCTCATCAGGGAGCGGCCTGAGCATCTCTGTTCTGCTCACCAGTTAGTAATCCTTCAGATTTTGTCTCTTAATAAACTAATCTCAATACCTCATCACAAATCACCAAAGCATGTCCCAAGAAAAATTATGCCAGTAGTTTGTTGTGAATTCTGATGCATTTTACCATTTCTTTAACAATTACAGCTCTGTTTAGAATGGAGAGGATTCTATTGCTAAGCAGTTTTAGAATGATAAATTGCAGGATATTAAAAGATTCTTCACAAAATGCAAACAATAGAGAACTTAATTATTGCTCAGAGTGTCACTGTAATATTATAGAACAATTTGAAATTCAACTTGCCTGGCTAGATTTATTTTAAGTCTGACATTTTCAGCCTTAGCTTTCACTTTCTGGGTCTCTTTTTCACTCTGACAACACATCAATCTATTTTCTAACAGCTCTAAGATTAAAATAATCACTCTTAATCTGAATTTTTTTTCCCCATATTTTATATTGGGAAAAAAGATTTATCTGCACATCCAGCATAGTACAGGAAATATGATTATATAGAAGACAAATTCAGACCAGCAGCATCTGTAATCTATGCATATTTTTTGTCATAACTAAAGCTACCTCAAAAATCTCAAAGAACAATCTTGCAATGAAAAATGCTGTTTAATTGGGACAGCCTTTCATGGGAACAAATTGATTTCTCTAAAACTTTCCTTGAGGAGAAGCCAAAACCTTTCTCTGCAACTTCATTATTGCATTAGGATACTAGACTGCAATCGTGACTACTAGTGAAATGTTCATTGTAATAACAGAAATTTATTTCCTGTTAAGTATGTAACATTTTCCCTGCAATGTAAAATTCAAAGGGATACATTTAAAATAGATTTTTTTTTTCCACTGATCCCAGATATATTTTGTTCTTTTTTTTTTTCCTTGGGAAATTTCAAAATGTTGTCCCTTGTCATGATGTGGAACAATTTGTGAATACTGGGGCATTCTCTGCTGAAAAAACAGTCTGCTGAAAAAAATTGTTGTGTCCCTTCATCTGAAGGAGAGACACCCAGAGGCACCAGACAGACACATCTGCTGCATTGCATTAGTACCAGAGATGCCTTTCCCAGGCACAGGCCCTCATCTGCTGCACTCAGCATGTTCTCTGGCTGTAGAGCTCCAGCTGAGACTTGTGCCATCACAGCTGAGTGTGACAGGACACCTGAGGAAGCACTTACACCCACATCATTCTGAATGGCTCATTTCTGTTACTGGATACAGCTCCACCCTCTGTGCCCTGTACAAAAACATCTGAGTGGACTTTATCTCACCTAGCCTTGTTCTGATATCACTGTGCAAGAGTCATGCTGGATATATTGATGGAGAGAAGCAAGCATCCCCAGAGACTGATCATCCAAAGGCACAGGGCTGGATCTCCCCTCACAACTGCTGTTTCTTGCCCCCCTTGACTAAAGACGATGAGCTGAAGTTTCAGCACAGACAAAATCCCTGGGATTTAGGTGACTGCATTCAGGGATGTCCGGTTTTTGTACAGCCCACATCTGTGAAGTGATGTCACCCCCAAAAATATCTGTGAAGAACTAGAAAGCTCAGAAATCTGAGTTACAGCATGATCACACAGATATTGGGTCACTGTAAGCAAAGAGGCAACCTTTGATGAGGCACGACTCCACAGCAAGGGTTTGAACAGGACTTTCCTGAACTGGCTCTTTCACTGAAGGGCTCATCTTATGCCACTGTGTCTTCGAGGAAGACGTTCTGATATGGAAAATCTTTAAGCATCTACGCACCTTTGGGCATATAATTTAGGTGTGTAACACTTCTCCTCTGTATCGAGTGCAGCTGGCAGTGGTCAGGCACGTAAATGACACTGGAATGTTGTGCACTGTGGGAGATCACCATGGATAGAGATGCAGTTGAATGTTCTCTGCCTGATCTGCCAACAAAGCACTTCACTTCTCCCTGTTGCATGTGGTCTTTCAGGGACTGCTGCAACCTCCCATCAGGCTTGAGGAAAAATTAGGAAGACAAAAAGCTGCAATTTTGGCTGATCAAACATCTTGTTCTGAGGGGATGACACAGGAACATTAAGATCACAGTCCCTAAATATCTGTAGCTAGAAACTTTGCAAAGTGGTGTGAGGAGATTTCAATACCACTTTATTAAAGGGAAATATCTCCTGAGATTTAAATCACCTTTGAGAGATGAACACAAAGTACCAAACACATACATTAAAACTAAAGAAATAGATGATCTTCAAGGCTCCATAACAGGAACAAAATGTCATTGTAATGTTTGCAAGTTGTTAGCTATTGTATCCTAAGTTCTGTATTTTGGTTCATTAGATCTCATTCTTCTTCCCTTGTAATAAAGGCCCAAGGCAGTTCCCCACTGCCCTGTGACTGCAGCAAGCTCAGCCCTGGAGAGACAGTGGCCCTGAGGAGTATGGGAGGGCTGTGTTGGTGCTCAGTCTCGCAGATGGAGCAGGTCACGTGTACAAGGCTGCTTTGGGACAAAGCCATGCCTCATGTCCCCATGCTGGGGAAGAATGGGATGCCCTACACCAGCACTGCTACCAGCCCCACACTGAGGGCTTGTGCCCATGGTGCAGTGGAGGCAGCTCAGGACAATTCTGTGACCCTGCTCTTCTCTGGCCCTGGGTGTCATCTCCTGCCTTTAATTGTTGGTGAGAATTTCCAGAAGTACCTGGAGACATGAGCTGCATTTTCTCCTATGAGTGCTGAACTGCCTCTGGATTTAACTGCTTCTAGTAAAGAAGCTACAGCAGGAAGTTTTGGGGAGTTTGACTCCCTACAAAAAGCCAGTATTTATTTATTGTTTCCAACCTTACCACTGCTGTCGTGCTTCTATGTGACAGTGGCAAGAAAATTTATGCCTCCTCTTCTCTAACAATTAACACAGTATCTTCATAATAAAAGCAAATGGGATTTATCTCTCCTAGCCATCCACTTCTCTGCTGCACCAGACCAAGCTTCTCCCTTGATTTTTGTAGCCCCTACCTCTGTTTTCCTCCCCTAGATGTAGAGATACGGGGTCTACTGTCTCTGTCCTCCTACTTTTCCTCCTGATTACAGGCATGGCTATGCTGGTTTCTGCTGGGATAGAATTAATTTTCTTTGCAGTGCCTGGTGTGGAGCTGTGTTTTGCATTTGTGCTGAACACAGGATTGATACTGTAGAGATGTTTTCAGTTTTGCTGAGCAGGGCTTGCACAGAGCCAAGGCCATTTCTGCTTTTCCTACTGCCCCACTTGTGAGGAAGGTGGGGATGCAGGGGAGGTTGGGAGGAGACACAGCCAGGACAGGTGACCCAAACTGACCGAAGGGAGAGTCCACACCCTGTGACAGCATACTCAGTGTATAAAGCAGGGGGAAGAAGGATGAGGGAGATGTTTGGAGCAATGGATTTTTTCTTCCCAAGCCACTGTTATGTGTGATGGGACCCTGCTCTCCTGGAGACGGCTGAGCACCAGCCAGACCTTGGGAAACACTGATTTGATTCTCTGTTTTTTCTTTGCTTTCCTTATTAAATTGCCGTTATCTCAACCCAATAGTTCTCCATCTTTTACCCTTCTCATTCTCTCCCGGACCCTGCTGCTGGGGGAGTTAGAGAGTGGCTGTGTGGGGCTTGGCTGCTGGCTGGGGTTAAAGCATGACATGGTTCATTTCTTTAGCATGCACCCTCTGAGTCACCAATGATCAGATGCTCTTCGCAGTGGGAAGCAACTGGAGTTAGCTGGCTTGAGGCTCTGGCAGCCCTTCTGCTTCTGACACCAGCAAATTGCACTATTAGCAACATCTTTTATCCCTAGGCTCCAGGCTGAGTTTGAAGAGAACATGGCTCAGCTCTTGATTTTATTCTGTTGTTCAATAAACTATTTTCTTTAAACAAGTTAAAAGAGGATGCTTTTCCCAAGATCTCATTAAATATTTATTTACTGTTCGCAGCTCTTCAGTAAGTAACAAAGGTCTCAATTTGGGAAAACACAAAAGTTTCTGTAAAACCAATCTGAGCTTGCTAGCTGAATATTAAAACACAGGATGGGTGAATTAGTAACTAATTAATGCATAATAAAACCCATATGCATCTAGAAGTAATTAGCCAATTGTTTTGATTCAGGGAACATTTGATTAATAGCCTCACTAGCTGCTCACTTTCCCAATTACATCAAAATTAACATAAATGAAAGTGACATTCAGATAAAATTAATAATTTAAATAATAAGAAATTCAAATTTTTGGATGTTTTCATAGATGGACTGGAATCACTGAATTTTAGTTTTCTGTGCCTGGTAAATCTGCAGTTATTTGATTAGGGCTAACTAAGCTCCTTAAGTTACTTAAGTAACAAAAAGATTGTATGAAAAGCATTTGGCAGTGGCAAGAAGTAAACACTGAAGACATCATTATTATTATAGTAATAATTATAGTAAGACAAAACTTTGTTCAAATGTTTCAGTGGCTGAAATTTCTGACGGAGAGATGAGGAGTGAAGTGTCAACCCAGAGTGCACCGCCTCTGCCCCTGTGTGCCAGGCAGAGCCTGTGCCAAGGCCTGGCTTGTCCTGTGCATGCACACGATCCATTGGATTGAGGAGAAGTGGGGTGGTCCAGATTTGAGCAAGAGCTCATTTGTGCTGTGTGGGACACGCTGGACCTTGCCTAACACCGTTAGTGTGACAAAGCCACATGTTGGAAGGACAACCTGGCTGCTGGCCCCAGCATTGTGTGCTGAGCAGCATCAGGAATTCCCAGGGAATCAAAGCATCCATAGACCCAAACTACTTATAAAACATTGTTACCAGGCTCTCCTTCTTAGCCCTTATGCAATGAAAGCTGAGGTCTCATACTTCGATTTCTCAAAAATGCCCACAAATAGTACCTCAGTTTCTGCCAGCAATTGTCACCATATCAGTAGCTGCAGAGTTCCTCATGTCCTTCAGGCAAGGCAGGTCATGGACCCTGTGCTTTAGTTCTTCATTAAACTGTGGCACATGCCATGCTACTTCCCAGTAGACAGTAGGATCAGAATCCTGTAATCATGGAATCACAGAATGACCGGTGTTGGAATGAACCTTAGAAGATTTCAGTTGTCCCATAGGCAGGGACACCTTCCATTAGACCAGGTTGCTCAAAGCCCCCTACAAACTAACCTTGAACACTTCCAGGAATAGGGCATCCACAACTTCTCTGGGCAATCTGTTCCAATGCCTCACAATAAAGAATTTTTTTCCTAATATCCAATCTAAACCTACACTCTTTCAGTCTGAAACCATTCCCTCCCTTGTTCTGTCACTACGTGCCCTTGTAAACAGTCTCTCTCCATCTGTCTTGTAGGCTCCCTTAAGGAACTAGAAGACTGCAATTAGGTCACTCTGAAGCCTTTTCTTTTCCAAGCTGAGTAAACTCAACTCACTCAGCCTTTCCTTGTAGGGAAAGTGCTCTATCTCCCTAATCAACTTGATGACTGTCCTCTGGAGTTGCTCAAACAGGTCCATGAAAATCCCTGTAATGTGGTATGACAGGGTATAACACAGTCATCAACTCTGTTTCTGCCATTACTATTTAGATCCAATAGCAAACTAGATGCAGGAGCATTTAATGTTGAATTGCCTGGCCCAGGGAATGCTCTATAGAAGCCAGAATGGGTCTGTGTAGCAATGGGGACTTCAGCCAATTTCATCTACTGTAATTAGTAACATGTGCTGGGGATCACCTAAGCTAACAGCTACCTTAGTTATAGACCAATCTACTCTAATCTTGCATTTAGAAAACCTACCATCACAAATAGTATGTTTCTGAACTTTTCTGAAGTTTCTCGTTCAATCATAAGCAAAGGTAAAAGAGCTGCAACTCTAAATATGTGTTTCCTTGTTTCCTTTCAAAACTGTCAACAGCAGCTTTTTATTTTTACGTCACTGCTAGAAATGTAAGTCACTCAGGTGCAGATTGGTCAATAATAATGATAAAGATGATCATGATGATGATGATAATTTACTTAGAAGTAAACAGAGATAGGAGTGGATTCAGTTCAAGGCTGAGATGAACACATTTATGTGCCTGTGTGTTGGTAGCTACAGGAGTGTGAAGTGCCTAAGCAGCCTTTGTTTTCAAAATAGTCCTAGAGTGAGTTCAATTGCCAGAACCTATGGGAATTTGAAACTCCACAAGACAGCTATGAGTTCTGCATTGTAACAGCCATGGACTTACAATACAGGATAAAAGTTTCACTCATTTCCATAGATAAAGGTATCTGATGATCAGTTGGTGCCCTGCAGATCCATAATTCCCAGTGGACACTAGGAATATATCCCATTCATCATAAAAAAATCCATTACAACTGTTGTGGTTCCAGGGGGCCTGAATATCCTTTCGGAAGCAGAAGTTGTCCTTTGACCACAAGGCCAGTATTTTCTTCTCCAGAATGAGCTACCCAACATTGCTGCGAGGGTGACCCAGCCCTGGCACAAGTTGCACAAGGAACTCACGGAGTCTTCATCCTTGGTGATAATCAAAAGCCACCTGGGCTAATGGTCCTGGGCAACTGTCTCTGTGTGGTCCTGCTTGAGCAGAGGGGTTGGACCGGGGACCTCCAGACATCCCTTCCAACTTCAGCCATGCAGTGATTCTGTGGTACTGTGCTCATCTTGACCTGTCATATGGATAACAAGGGGACTTATTTTTCTTGGATCACTTTGCTCTGAAATTAAATCTAGTCAATATTATGTATATTTATACATAATTATATCTATTAACAGAAATTCTTCAGGCCTGGGTACAAAAGCCATTTTGTCATGGTATTTATTTACAGAACTATAGCATGGGTGCTGGAAAAATGGTGAGGTGTGAAGAAAAAAGAACAGAAAAAAGAACAGAAAGCTATCTGGCAAGACAGTGAATTTTTGCATCTTTTTTTAGGGCTGTTAAGTGTTGCTGCATGCTGGAGAAGATAGGACAAGAACTGTACAGATATGAACTTGCCACAAATCCCCCACTTCATCCCTAACCTGCAGCCAAAACTTATGTTCTAAAGTATCTTGGTATATTCTCAGCCTATAAAAATAACGTAGCTGGATAATCTGATAGAATGCTGAAAAGTGCTTAGTCTCAAAGCTATTCTTATGGAAAACCAAAGTGTTCTTTGACATTAAGACAGTTATGTTAACATGCAGCCTTTTCAGATACAAGTCATTGTGGTTTTTTTATCTCACTGTAACTAGTGAGATAAAGATATAAAGGTTGCCTTGACTGCTGTACCAGAGACCTATGCCTGGCCTTTGCTAGGATTTTGAGCTGTGACAGCTCCTTTGAAATGCCTCTCAGTCACAAAAACCTTTTTTCTCTTGCAGTGAAGACACAAAGTTTGCTCATCATTCAAACAAGATATCACAGTTCCCTTTCCCCTTTTCCCTTATATTATTGTACTCTTCTCTCGTTTTTCATTGTCTAACACGTTGCTACTTATCAGTGACAAATATATTTGGACATTGTGCCAAACTGCACTTGAAAACATTGCTGAAATGGAAATGGCCTGTTAGAAATATGACACTGCTATATTCTTTGCTCCCGAGTGAAGATGTTGTGCCTCCCCACAGAGTCCAAGTGTAAACGCTTTTTCCCATTGATGCCCATTTGTAAATTCACTTTAGGCCTCCTTTGAATGTTGCAGGGGCTTCCATGGAAGAAGAGAAAACTTTGGGAGAGCACGCTTGACAGACCCCCCCCCAAAAAATCAAAGTCATCCAAACCATGTATGAAGCCTTACCCTGGGGTCAGTCACATATGAGTAATTCCTTCAGCTACGGTGGAATTAATCCTTCATTAAGCAAAGGAGAAAGGATCACAGTTAAGCTCACAAATATTAATTTAATCGTGGCAGATTTATGTGTGAAAAGCCAGTTGTACAATAGAGCAGGGAACACTACACTCTTTGAAGTGGTCTTGACACTGAGTATTTCTTGTCTCCCAGGGGCTCTCTTCACTGCTCTGTGATTTCATGCTTTGCTTAATACCAAGGTGATAGCTTGCCTTTGGTTTGCCTTTGTTTGGAGGATATACTTTGTTTCCAAAATCAGAGGCAGAAAAATAATTACATTTTGTCTAAAAGTCAGAGTGAGTTTTTCTTCTTTCATGCTGACACAATCTTCTAGATTTAAAAATTTATAGACTTGAAAAATGCTGAACACTCTCATTACAGCTGCAGATCAGCTTTAAAAACAAGAAGTTATTTTTAGCAGCAAGGCACTCTTGTCTTTATTCATCTGTCTCTTCACTGGAATATTAAAGGGTAATTCACAAATCACGCTTTTGACATCTTGTTACTTTTATCTTCATTTTCTTTTCAAAGAGAATGTCTCAAAATCTCAACATTAACACTGTGCTAGGTGTCCTTGGAAGTCACCCCTGTTTTTAAATGGATTGGTCAGATTGGCTAAATGACAACTGGCAGTATATTATTTGCTCATTTTCCATTCCTCACACACCCCAAATGCATGTTGACTGGAGTGAGGCTTTTGAATATGAAAAGTTGAGAGTTTTGCATGTAAAACAGACCATTTGAGAAGGAACCCAAATTGTGCTGAACATATCAAAATGCAGGGGTGTTGGGCAGTAAGAAAAAGATTTAGAAGCCATGTGCATAGAAGCTATCACTTAATGCTGCTGTGTTTTAAAACTCATCTCATGCTATTTCCACATCAGAAAAAGAGATGTTTGTTAACAAGATATGCCTCTTATGTTAAATTCTGACCTTGGACAGATACTTGGGAAATACTGTCAAGGTGCCATTTTCACACAGTTTTCAAAGTTTCTGTTCTAGCTGAATGCATTGCTGCACTCTTCAGCCAAATTGCTGCTCCGTGAAATTTTTCAGAAAAAGAATAATACAACATGGGATCAGTTTTCTATATTTTCACAAACTAGATGTTGACATCATGTAAAAACTCACTTTCTTTTCTTTTTCACTTTAAAGGTTTTAACATTGGTGTAAACCTTACTCTATGGCAGACATCACTGCTGGGCAATTAATCAAGATGTTTGTGAGTTTTCTAACTCCAGGTATATATAAGAGTTAATGAAGCTGAAAGCTGTTATTAAACCTCTTCATAATTTAGAAATAAAGTGTTTCAGAAGGAGGTTTAAATGAGATAATTAGACATTTGAAAACATTCTCCGGCGCTTGACCTTACCAGTAGATTTCAAGCAGGGCTTTGTACAGGCTTGTGGCATAAACAAGCCTGCAAACAGGGTGGAGGTGCTGGCTCTAAGTTTTGACAGCCTAGTCTTAGTCTGCAGGTTAGTCTGGGGCCCAACCAATGCCCCCAGTGAAGAAAGGGAGAGTTGTTCCTCTGGGTGTAGCTTTGCAGGAGGACTCTGCAGGAGAGTGTCCTGGTGTGTGCTGCAGAGGGTCTGACAACTCACTCCCTCATCTGGTTGAAGAGCTATGCCATCAAAAAGCTTAGCAGGAAGAAGATAAAAATGGCTGTACCCAGGTGTCAGCTTCAAAGGGAGTAGGCTTTGTTGTCCAGGGCTTTCTATCCAGTCAGCTTTTCTATTGCAACCATGTCCAGCACTTAGCAGAAACCTTTGGATTGCTACTCTTAGCACATTTGCTAGGGGGAACACATGAAGATATAAGTGGCTAACAAAGAGCTGGTGTTACTGACAAGAATGCCTATTATGACAAGAATGACTATTATATTTCCATAACAATGATTTATAAGCTTCAAAAATCACATCTGCACCTCCAAATCCCAGAGATTTTATTTTAGAAAGGCATTAAGATTATTTTTAGATAGTTTGTTGCTACTTTTTAAATTTAGGTTTTATTTTTATTTTAAAGTTTTTTTTCCCCCAAAATTTCTGTGGAAGTGCAAGCTGGTGCTCTTCTGCCATCTCTGTATTTCATCATCTGGGTCCTTCCAAAGAGAAACAAAATTGCAGGTACATGACAGAGTCATAAGAGTTGTCACAGAATGATGACTTTTTTTTTTTTTTCCCCTGAACTGATGTAATAGTTTATCTGGAAAGAAAACGTCATGTTTATTTTCTCAAGATTTAGCTGCACAAGTGAAGCTGATTTCCTAGGAAAAAGAGCATGAGATAACCAGAAAATGCACTGTACATCTTCCCGTCTTGTAATTTGAAAGAAGTTCATATCCCAGGATTGCTGGTAAGAGGAGTCCTTTACATATCCTCCCCTTGGCACCCAAAGTTGGAGCTGACCTTGTGCCCACTCTCCTGTGGCTTGGATGTGGCACTTTTGGATTATTGGCATTTCTGTGGTGGTGACCAAGCAGTCCAAGTCACAAAATGGTTTGGAAGGAAGACAGACCCTACACAGATTGCATCTGCAAAGATCATTATTTTTCACAAATGACAGCAAAGTAAGAAATTCAGATCTGCGTCAGGAGCAGCGTTTCATTTTGAATTGCAATGGTTCTGTCACTCACAGAGCTACTTTTAGCTTTAGGGCTCAGTGCTGTGCCAATAAAAGTAATGGGAATTTTGTCATTGCCAGAAGAGAGGGCAGTATTTGGCCTTTCAGAGCAACACACTTAATTCTAGTGTGCAGCCTGGTTTCACTTTTTAATGAGGAAATGGGAATAAATGGAACAAAAAGTGTTCTACAAGTCCCAGATACTCAATAAATGCAGCATAATGGTAGAGCTAAAATTAATACTATTTTTTATAATCTGAATAGATGGTTGAGACAATCTGAGGAGCATTTGCTATGTCATGCACAGTAGTCAAACTAATTTCTTCTTCATAGGGGTTTGGACTCACTGGGTGTCTGAGGTCTCAACTCAAAAACTGTTACTCCAAGACCAAGACAGACAGTGGAGAATCATGCCAGCCTGATGTTGGTTTCCTAGAAATGCTGAAGAGCCCAGAAAAGAGGAGCAAAGGCTGCCTATGTCTGGATCTTTGCTTTAATTTTTTATGCAGGAGTGAAGAGAGTAATTGCCAAAGCTCAGGGCACTTCAGGTGTAATTCACAGCAGCAGCAGCATTCTCAGCAGAGCATTGCCTATTTGTTGCCTTTTGAGCTTCTTGTCCTATCACCTCTGAAAGTGTTAATTGTCCTAGTCCTTGGGTCTAACCCTCCTGGAGGCAACAGAGACTTCTAGGGCAAAATTCAGCTGAATTTATTAAATGCCCATGGGAGTGCTGTCTGTGGTTGTTAACTGAGGCAGTCAGTGGTGCCATTGCTGAATGCCTTCACACATGGGCACAGGGAGACATAAAAGGGGCAGCTCTGAATCTTTAGGACCAGCTAGGAATTCACATCTTGGGCCCAGTTTGCACACCCCTGGCTCCCTCTTTGCTGTCAGCTTGCCAGCAGTTTGACTCTCCTTCTGAGCTCCTGCATTGAGAAACCCTGGGGTCCTGTTTCCTGAATCAACCTGGAGCCATTTATCTGTGCTAAGACACCAAAATTAGTTGTCCCAAAGCAGTCAGCCTGACTCAAGGCTTTAGTAACAAGAGGGAATTTGTTTCTGATTTTTGCCTGGTGATTTGTTTTTAATCAAGTTAGATATCTGCTTGTTTCCTCACTGTGGTAATTACAGCTTGATCCCATTGAAGAACTTCAGTGGTGACATCTTGTGGGGTGGTTTGGGGACAGGAAGAGACATTCACAGCCCGCAAGCATGGGGGCAGCAGGGAGATGTCTCTTGCAGAGACCAGCAGAAATTCTCCTACCAAAGGCTTCCCCAGCACCAGCAGTTTTTCCTGCACCGCTGAGGGAGAGGGAGGCCAGGGACTAGACTGAAAAGGGCAGTGTCAGGGGAGGGAGAAAAAAATCTGAGTGCAGCATGATAGAAGAGCAGTAGACAGCCTGTGTCGTCAGGTCATGACAGCAGGTCCTGGGCTCTGGCGTGGGGTCATAGCACTGAGAAGCCACAGGGAGAGCAGGTGCAGCTGTCTGTTCCACTCTTTTTTTTTTTCTTTTCCCCTTTTTTTTTTTTAAATAACCTCCATGTGTGCTGGTCACAGTGGCCTTAAATACCTCCTCAGGTGAGCCCAGGGGCCCTGCTTAGTCCCACTGAGCTCCAATGGGCTCCTCTAGATTCCTAGAGGTGCCTCGGGAGTGAAGTAAGCAGCAGCGTTACCGCACTTTGAGAGCCAGGAACATGGCTGTGGGAAACAGGAATCGTTCTTGAATATTAAACTGGGCTGGGATCATGTGTATGTAATGGAGAAACCCTAAAGGTGCTTCCAATAATTTATTGCTATCTCTTCTAGAGGATGAAATATGAGATGCTTTTCATTTGCTTATAATTCTTCTTAATGGGCTTAAACTGCAGCGAGGGAGATGTAGGCTAAGCACTCGGAAAAACATCCCACAGATAAGAAGAGCAAAACAAGATAACAGTTTGGCTAGGGATACTGGTGTTCCCTCGCTGGAGCTTAGGCAGCATCTTGGACTAGTTTATGTCAGAAGGGATTTGGGGGTAGATGCTCCTCCAAGGCAGGGACTTGGGTTTGACATTCTCAAGAGCTTTTCCAGCTCTGTTTTGTACACTCACCAGCTGTTTTAGATGCTCCAAGATTTTGTGTTCTCAGTATGTGGCTCCAGGAGACAGAAGGCTGTGGATGATTGGAATATCCTGATGACTGGAGCAGGGATGCCAGGAAGGGGGGACAGAATCTATGCAAAGGATAAACCAAGAGAAATTTGCCTTATTTGAAAGTCCTCCAAACAGAACAAACATGCATTCCAAACCTCTGCTGTTTTTTTTTCAGTTCCAGTAAATTTGCTTTAAGTGTTCCAAACTTATGGCGTCCCCACAAAAATGTAGTGGAAAATATTTAGAATTTAAAGCAGTATCCTTCAGATTTATACCGTCAACAGGCATCCTGATGGACAAAGTTAGGCAAATGTTTATGTGACTTTAAACTGTGCTTTCAGATTGATACAGCCTGTTGCATAGTTGTTCTAAAAAATGACAGTTCTTAATCAATAAACATAGGAAAGCTGTTTTTGGAAACCAGCAGTCTGCTGGAATTTAGATGAAACCTAAGTAAACAATGATAGCTTTAAAGTATTCTATTCCAAGATTTTGATACACCTCCTAAAAGGTGTACTTTCTTGTTTACTATTTTTATTGGGCATCCCTGAATGGGTAATGACATCTATATCTGCGTAATGTGCAAAGGGGAGACATTAAGGTGTGCTAAAAGTTTTGTCTGGCTTTGAGGTAACCTCCAGGGCCATTTCTCAGCAGCAACTGTAACACCCTGATGCTGATGTTGGGCTGTTTATTGGTGCCCAAAAACGGTGGATTTCCTGACCATCCACTCTGTCATGAAGAAATATCAGGTTGGTGAAAGTGAATGATCCCCACATTTGCTGAAAACATTTGCTCAGTTATTTGCTAAAACCATCCAATTATAATTGCAGCTGACTTGTCTAATCTCTGAGGAAAAAAAATAAAATCCTTCTTATCTGCAGATTCAATGTTTTTCAAGAAACATCAATATTGCCTCAGATCATTGGCTTAGATACCCAAAAAGACAGCTGTGTAAGAAGAGGGAAGCACAAGAGGATACTATGGTTTGTGTTGTCAGTACTGATTCCACAGTATTAAGAGAAAAACTTAGCATAAGACAAGTTAGTAGAAACACAGAATTTATTGCCAGAACAAAGCAAGGTTTATCTAGCCCATTTCCTGTTTTATGGCAAACTCACATGATGTGTCTGAAGCTGTTATTTTAATTGCAAAGTGCATTGCTGCTAACACACACCTGAATCCAAACCATGAGTCTTGTCAGCAGGAGCAATTGTGCATATTCTGCATAGTCTGGAGGAGAGAGGATAAATGAAATCTCCAAGGAGTCTCTTTCTTCCACCTACAGAAGCTTTGCAGCTCATATTCTATGTGCAACATCCTTCTGGTCCTCTAGTGATATGGTGTCTGCTGGTCCTAAATTGTTATGGATTGTATGCCTACTGTCCTCTGTTTTAGAGGGTTGCAAGGAGCAGTTAAACTCTGGTGGGTCCTGCCACAACCCTGGGCATCCAGCACTGCTGGCATAAAGCCATGGGTGGTCAGGGAGCTGGCATGATGTGCAGAGGCAGAGCAGAGAAGACAGCATAGCTGTCCCAGTCCTGAGCACAGAAACCCCTGGCAGAGAAACCCCTTTGAGGAAAATCCTGGTGTGCTTTTCAGAGAGAGAACTGGCTAAAGGACACTTTTGAGGAGGAGCAGACAGTCTCTGATGTACCATGGAAAGAGGAGTTCACATGTTCCATAAAAACAAACAGGAAGCAAAGAAGCATTAGATATCATCATCACGACCACAGATTTTTGATGAACTGCTCATCTTAAAAGCAAGAACCTGCATGTAGAAAGCAATTTTGATGGTGAGTGTCACTCGTCCCTTTCCTGAAGATCTGCTGCCTATGGTTATTCCTTTGAGGTATTTCCCTTCTGCAGCCTGTAATCAGCACTTACATCTTGAAACAGTCACAAAAGTCAAGATCCTCTTCTCAGATGGAAAAGGTCCTGATTTTTACCACAATGCTTTCAAGTCATCAAAGTGATGAATCCTGGTTTGTGGATTTTAAAGCTTTCCATATTTTTACTTCATAACCCTCCAGCTGGATGCGTTATTGCAGCTGCACTGCTCCCCAGCCCCTGTTTATCCCTGTTCTCTCAGGTGTCACAAATTCAATGTAGTGGCTGTTCTCCTCTCCCTTCCCTCCAAGTCTTGCAGATGGGAACACGTGCCATCAGCTTTCATGGGTGAGAGCACATGCAAGGGCTCTTGTTGCCTCCAGGATATACAAGAAAAATGTTGTGCCTTGCTCTCCAGCAGCTCCCATCTTAGGCTGTTTCTGATGGGACAGCCTATGTTCTCCTCTCTTCATTCTTCTCGTTCTTCTCCTTTGAATGTTTCCTGTGGTACATTCTTGACTGGTTCAAAGCATCTGAAAGTACATTTCATTTGCTACCTAACTACAGAAGGGTGACTATTTCAGCCTTCACAGCAAAGTAAAAAACAACCATCACATATCCTGAAGGGTGTCAAACTATCTCTGTGACCACACATATTAATAAAGTAATGCTTATTTAAGCATGAAATGCAGCATCAAGCTATAAGGGCTAATCAGTTTAGAGCAGAACTGCACAGCTTTAGCAGGAGACATGGAGGCTGTGCATGAGGGAAGGCATGTTTTCAAAAAGGGTTGGAAGCTCTAATTTTATGATGGAATAGTACTTGGAGAGTGTAGCTTCAGTGCCTAGGCACCACAGAAAATGAAAATCAAACTTATCCACATAGAAATATGTCAAAATCTGACACCTTAATTTGAAGACAAAACTGCAATCCAGAAAAAGGTAGATGCAAAACCATGGCAATAGAAAGGAGCTAACACAGTACATACAGTTCAGAAAAGCATATTTAATCAATCTCTGTAGGGAAAGGAGACAGACAGCAGAAAAATAGGGTTATTACCCAACTAAGAGAATTAGGAAAAAAATTGTACTTACCAATGTACTGAAAATAAAATTATACATGGACAGTCCTCTCCGTCTGTGAAGCAGATGATAAAGTTTGAGACCTTAGAACTGTTAATACCACTGTTGGTTTAAAATAAAGAGAATCCCTGGTAAGTTACAAAAGTAAAACTAGCAGTTTCATTTGTTGCAACGAATAAGATATTTGCTAATGAGTTTGCTGGCCACTGATAAGTAGTTTTGAAGGTCAGAATTTAAAAAAAGAGAAGTCAAAAAGATCCGATGTAAAATTGACCTGGAATTTTCAAAGACAGATGAGAAGCATATCTGTAATTTAGTGTCCTAAACTGCATAAACCTCCAAACTATTTTAATCAAATTGATTATTATTATGCTGTAACTACATAAAGCACGGACATATTTCATTAGCAGTTCATGAGAGGCCCTTTAAGATGCATTCAGAAATGTCACTAGAAAATATAACCTATATTGGCACATATTGCCTTGGGGCAAAGCTGCGAATGCTTAACCACTGCACTCAGCATGGGCAGCTTTGCTCTGAATATATTCTACTGCTTGTGCTCTGCTCTACATCTCCATGTCCCTATGCCTTTCTATACTTTTGAAATACCATTACACTGATATTCATCATATTGGTTTTGTACACTTTTTACAGAAACATTAACTTTGCTGTGATTTTTTTGTAATCCTGGAGACTTTTTTCCTCAGCTTGTGTTTTTTTTAATGTCTCCAGCTTTGAGGGAAGGTTTTCAAGGCAGCTCTGCAATTTTACTGTACAACTCCAGCACCAAACTACCTGCCAAATGCAGTGATGGCAAACTCCTTCTCCAAACTTCATCTCTAGCTTCTGAACTTTTCAGACTATTTCAAAATGCCTTTCCCTTTATGAGGAAGGCTGTAATTACTATCTGAGGGCAACCTTTGTTATGATATGAAAAGAAGCACTTCAACTACTGTGCTAAACATTAGATGTTCAGCTGAGTGATAAAACACTATAATCAAGCCCCACGTGTGAATATCTCCTTCAACCACCCTTTGCATACATAAGTGCTAAAATTTCAAATTGTAGTATTTATTAGGGCACAGCACAGGCTTGTGGAATGAATGTCTTATTTTGCACATGTATAGGAAAAGCTGAATAACGACTGTTGTGTGTTATGTCCCTCCCAGACTGGCACATGCTCCCAGGAAAAGCAGTAGTGGTGGCAATGGCGCTCCAGAGACTGATGATTCTCTGCATGTGGTAGGCAAGTGCAGAGGTTTAAGCAATATTTTTGCTTTTAAGTAAAAGTCAGAAAATCACAGGCTAATATTGCACAAAGTTGTAGCATTTACTTGCTCTTGGTGTTTGCGTAAACTCTGAGAATTTTTTCATATTTTCTAGTGAAATCCTTCAATCTGTCCCAGTAGTTCTGTTACATTCCTCAGTATTCCCTGGCTACATTTCACAATGCCACCAGTAAATGTTTCTTTCATACTTTTAGAGGGATCATTCCCATCAGGATTGCTTTGAGCAAAATTCTGAGGTGGGAATTCTCCTTCAGCAGTGTGGATGGATGAGCCAGGAGTGCATTGAGGAGCAGAGGGGAGGACAGTGTGGTGCTGTATGGGAGGGGTCCTCAGCAGGTCACAGCTGCTCAGCTTTCCCATTGTTGGAGAGCAGTGGTGGGAGCAGCTCCAAAACAGAGAAGCAGCGCAGACAAGAGTTCACTTCTGGGCTGGGAGGGGTGGTGGGTAATTTTTTCCCCATCTCTAAAGTTCTTTCATGAAGTTCTCTTGCCAGCTCTCTCCTTTTCCCAACAGGACAGAAGAGAAGGCTGCTGTGGAGAACCACTTTCTGGTGGTCTCACAGGCTGAGATCAAGAGGGGCTTGATTATTGTTCCACTGTTTTATCCCAATAAGTGATTTAATGAAAGCCAAGATGTTTTACTCCTTTGTTAATTCCTGGAGAATGTCTTGCCCATTTGCTTATGTTAGTTATTGCATATGTTCTGGACCAGAACTGAGTCTTTGTTGTAGCTTGTGCAGTTGAAACACTGTGCTATCTTCAGAGATAGCAAACAGATCATAATAATAATAATATGGTAGCTCTGGGAAGCTGAACTCTTGCTATTTGACTCATTAAAGATGAGTTCAGGCTCACAGAACTGCAGTTCCACATACTTTATTCAGATGTTTGGATGAACTGAGATATTTTTGTATCCTAAAAATCAGGTTACAGTCTTTTGTGCTGAACTTTTTGTTATGATTTGAAATATATAATTCTCTGTATTTATTTGTTAAAGAAAATGCACAGATTAGATTGATTCACATCTAAGAACAGAAATGTTGATTGTGATGAGGTAGATAATTTTGATAGTCATAGTTTGCTCGCAGAAGCCTTTCCTAGCATCGCTGCTAACAAGACAGTTTTCCTCTAGGTCGTGTTACAGTGTGTCCCAGTCTGGGTAATGTGTATGAATGCTGCATCCAAAACACAGCAGTCACTGCTCAGATCTGTGTTAGCAGGGGGTTACTGCTTATTTGAGATCTATTTTATAATACAGAAGAGGTTTTTTAACTTTTTTTAAAAATTTTTTGCTTTATTTCTTAGGACATATTCATGTCTTTTAGTAAACTGTTGGCTGACTTTTTCTTTGCTATCAATCAGCATTGTTTTAATTCAGAATGTGATAGTAAATACAACTCTAGATTTTAATATTGCTCACTTAAGTACAAGTGTAACACATTTATTCTGTGAGCTCAATTTTATCACCCCTTTTTGTCTTCCCACCTCAATATTAGGAATCTATCATTGTCTGTTCCATCATTATACTGGAGATAGGAAAGCATTTTATACTCACAGGTAATGTGCCCTACAAATCTATATGTGAATGTGATGTGTGCAAGGGAGTGTAAATTCATGCTTAAAATTTAGGTTTCACAGGTCAACTTCTAGGCTTGCCCCTCTATCAACAACTTAGTTCCATCTATTCCAGCTTCAACAGTTTCACACTTGCAATTTCATAAATATATTTGGGGTTGCTTTTTTGTTTGTGATTTTTCCCCCTTTGGGTGTGTTAATACAATTTCATAACTGGATTAGTGCAACCAGCCACTCTCCAATTGAGGTAAAAATAACGAGCCCTTAATTTATTTAGACAAATTGTTTCTTTTTGATATTGTTAGTACTTAAATATGGCTCCAGAAAGTGGCCAGAAGATGTAGACACTGCATCTTCAGCATATCTGGCAATGGCAAAGCCATCCCAGATTCAGACTTCAGACACAGCATGGGACGGGCAACACATCAAATCTAGGGCTCTTAAACTACTGTCATTCCCTTTGATGAAAGGAATCATAATTCCTCCTTGTTAGAGAAGGCAAAGGAAATAAATACAGTGCACAGCAAATAAATCTGAGGTTTGCTGGTTCATGTTTTAGGGTGAGGAGTCAAAGTGGATCAAGTGCTCTGTCCATTCTGCATGGTGCCCTCTTTCTCGTTCTAAGAGTGGATAAGCAGTAGGAAATCTTGCAAATTTTTGTGTTTCACTGCCCAGAAACTTGATCACTGCTGCAAAAAATGCAGGGGAGGAGCACTTTGTTTTTACTTCCCTATAGAAGTGAACACAAAATCTAATCTTCTATTACATTTTCAGCAAGCAGTAATAAAGTGGTTTCTTTTTTTTTCTTTCTAAATTAAAAGTGTATTGTCAGTGCCCAGAAAAACCAAAATCAACAGCCCCATACTGGAAAATGGATACACAGCAAAGATTTATAACTCCATCAATATCTGCAGTTATGCAGATATTGCATATGCAGCAATGTTTTGTAGTCTCGGGTGAGTTATTCCTTAGCAAAGTGGATGGTTGAAGTCTCCAGAGAATCACTTCTGTGTGGGTTTTTCTTTTCTTCCTTTGGCCTGCCACTGGCAGTTCTACCAGTGAACAGAAATAAGAAGCAAAAACATAACACTGCTTATGGAGTAGAATAAACCATCTCTCACATCAGTCAGCCCTAGACTCTTGTAAAGATCTTCTTACTGCTTTTTGCCCTGTTTGCTGAGGAAGCATCTTCTTAATGATTATTCTCATTTCCTTCATAGACACGTTATATTTTACTAAACAAATTAATTTCTAAGCCAAACTATCCCATTCTTTTCTTTTTCTTTTGCAGAGTGTGCCTGCAGAATGCAATGGTCTTTTCAAGAGGGCTGTAAATTACCTCTGCTTTGAGGACCAGACACACAGACAAATAACATGGAAATCCATGCTTAAGAGCATCTTTTGGCAATTGCAACTTGCAAGAAAAGACAGAATTTTTTATTCTGTTTTTCTAATTCTGTTTCTAATTTTACTTTTTTTGCCTCTCAATTTCACCACTTTTCTCCTGAATTCATTTTTCTAAGAAAGGATGATCTCCATAGCTCTCTTTGTATGATTTGTTTTCCTCTGGTCTTTCATGTTTCTTCTTTGTCTTCTCTAGGATTTATGGTCATATTGGTATTTTTAATGACTCCAGTTACTGAAAGCACAGATTCTATCCATTATAAGTAAATGAACCAAACATGCCAGTAGATGACAGAAGAAGCTCAGTGAGATTTGAGACTGAGATACTCTAAAGGATGTTGTCAAAATATTTATGACATGGGAAGAGTGCAGCTGAAGCATCAGATTAGTACTGCTGAAGTTTGTGAAGAAAAATTGAATTATTTTACCAAGATATGTGGGGTATGGAGAATGTTGCCACTCAGACTGCTTATTTGCAAACAACAGATTGTAGAGTCGTTGAGGTCTAAGTAATTGCAGCTGCCAAGCACTCTGAGGAAAAAAACCTTCCTCAGCACTCCATCAAGTTTTTAATGTCTAGAAAAAAAGTTGGTTAGGTCTATGAGAGAGGGCAAATACAGTATGTGGGGAATTACTAAAATCAGGATGTCAAATAACAGATCTTCCAGGTTTTCCTAATTATCTTCAGTGGTTAAAATCACCTGAAGCAGACTACTTCTAAAGGTAATAAACAAAAGTATGATAATAGCTATATTATGATCAAATGAAAACTTGATTACACATCTATACTTTGTCTAGAACCATGATTATGATAGAAAAACATTTTGAAACTCAATTTAGAGCTAACAAGTATATAAATGGCATTTGGACAGATTTTTTTTCCAGTTTTATCTCTAAACCAAAAATTCAGACTCCTGGTACCCGCACAGACATGACGATTGAATCAGCTTCTGGATATTTGAATTTAGCTTGCTCTTCTACAAGGTAGGAGACAATATTTCCACAATATTTTTGCTAGAGAATAGCATAATAATGTTATTTCTCATTTTTACAAGAAGAATGCCTGATACAAAGGGTACTTACATTAAACTGGGAAATATAATCAAGCTGGGAGTGTGGAGTTCAACTGAGCAGATTGGCTGTCATATATCAGGTATCCCGTCTAAACCGAGGAGGTAAGCTTTCTCTGTATTTAGAGGAAAAATATATGCATCTCTGGAGTCACTGCATTGATGTCAAATGCATCCATGTAGGCATCTTTAATGTAGGTACCTTCCTACGTGGGAGGTGCTTAAGATCCTACCCTATAGTCAATGGGGAACCACTCAAAGCCTTCAAAAGAATCTAGAGAGTGACTCATCCCATCCCAAACTGGACAAGTGCATCAGCTCAGTCAAGCCTCACTGCTTCTTTTGGCTAAGAAACTCTGAAATATCGGTTCTGAGGTGTCTGCTGTGCCCTGAGATGATCTCCTGGCTGCAGCAGCTGCGTGCAGAAAGGGGCAGATCTTTCCCAGCTCATTTTTGTACTTGCTTGAGCTGTGGGCATGATGCAGCTATCCTAAGTCTCCACTGACTACAGTGTTTCCAGCGACCTTCCTTGCCTATGAACATGTGCCTTTACAGTAGAGGTATCTAAATGTGGAGCCAAATCCCAGCCTTTGGCCCAAATTCACCCCTTAGATAGCCAAGTGAAGGCACTGAGCTGAATTTGTTTTTGCCTAATGCTGCTTTCGAGTCCTGTACGCAGCAGAATGAATAATTACTTTTTTTTACTTTGGTACTGCCACTGCCAGAAACACTTCAGATCTAGCAGAATCTATTGTCCTATATCTACTCATTAGCAGTACATTTTGTGATTCAGTTACTTTGATTAATATAAATAGAAAGGCTCCTGTTCATGTAAAAGGTTGTTATTGACAGAATATTTGCTATTAAAATGGAAACCAGCCCCCAGCTACTGCCCATATTTGTTTAAATGAGAATCTGGATAAAATAGAGACCTGTCTTTGCCTTGACAGCTATATGGAGAGGAAAACTATGTTGTCCACTTTGGGATTTTCTTTTTTGAAAGCAGTATAAACCCAGTCTTAATCGCTATATTTCTGTGAAAGCATTGCTTCTTATGCTTTTTAGGGGAAAGTAAAAAAATGTGTTTAGGTAGAAATGGCTCTCCAGCAGGCCCTTGGTTTGAAGGAAACATCACAAAATGAGACAATTTGCATAGCAAAATACATCTGAGTTTGGATTAAAATTTTCATATTCATATCTCCATAGTTTTAGTAGGGCTGTGGCTATAAGCCTAATTACAAAATCCAACAGAGTGATTATATAAAGCAAGTCTTAGGTTTTTTTAAAAAGATCTTTATATTTTTCCTCATCTTCTTCTTATGAAAACAGCATAAAAGGTAAGTGTGAAGTAATATAATATTTTTCAAGAAAGTGTGAAAATTCTATGCAGTTCTCCACCTGAATGGTGACATAAGCTCTTTTACAAGATATTTAGGAATCATTTAACCCTGGCATTTGAAACCTGTGCAAGATGAACATATGGAGGTTTCCAGTTGTCGTGCTTTAATATGTCCGTATTTTTAATAGACTGCAGTTTCTAAGATCAGGGTATGCTAATTGCAAGCTGCTCAGAACACATGGAGACTGCTCAGTTTTACAGCAATTCAAAGAATAACAGGAACTTGTAATTGGGTGTCATGAAATAGAATAGACCATTTAAGATGTAAGATGAAAAGAAGATAAGGGGAATGCCGTTTGTCACTGATTGTTATACTTTATGTATCAGAAGAACTAGGTTTTGCATGTTTTGGCTGAAGAAGAATGAAAAGCACAAGGACAACTCCTTCACTGCTGAGCTGGTCAAGTGTTTCTTCACTGTTGCTTGGGCTGGACCAATTTCTGCAAGGGACTCCTTTCCCCTGACTCTGGTGGGGGTTGCAGTATCCATTTTTTATGACAGCTACAGGCAGAAACACCAAAATTGCAGTGCTGACAGCCAATGCAAACACGTCTTGCTTTGTAATGCTCAATCATATTGGCCTATTTCTCATCTAAAGGACATAGTCTGGTAAGACAGGAGCAAGAGTTGTCATGTAAAAACACATCACCCAGCAACAGTCACTAGTGCTCCTTACTTCTAGCCTAAGAATAGCTTTAATTATACAGTTTCTGGGGTTTAAGTTTCTTCTCATGGACAGTAGTCTGTTCTTTAGCTTCATTCCTGTCTAGAAAAAGATTTTATTAGGATCTGTTACACTTCTGTTTTAACAAGTTTTGGCCACAGGAGGCCCCACGCTCAGTACTGCTCAGTACAGTTCTGCTGTGCTTGATACTCCCTCAGTCCCAGCTGTGGAACATCTTCTGTCACAGCACCTTCTGTGCACAGGGGTGCACAGCATGCAGGAGTCAGAGGAGCATGGTCAGCACTTCTCTCTCCTTGAGAAGTGTCTTCTGTACTGTGTATTTGAGGAAGGGAAAAAGTCAGGGATTTCTACTGTATACAATGCAAAATTCATCCATGAAAATTCTTCAGCAGAACAGGCCCAGTACTCCTCTTATTTATTTGTGTTTAATGTAGGAGGAACTAGGGGTCAAAAATTGGGCCAATGCAACTAGACTGAAGATTTAAATAGGATTTATGTGAAACTTGTAAAGCAAGCTTCTGAAGGGCTTTGATTGTTTATGCCCTTTGTTGTGCCATTCAGCTGGTGCCTTATCTGAAACATGCCTGTCGCTAATGCTGATGCAGAAAGAAGCCAAAATTGCTTCTTCTAGTCCTGATAGCTCAGAGATCAATGGTATGACCACGGGAGAAGCTTTTCTGGTGACACAGAAGTCTTAGGCACAAACTAATTCCTTCCAAGGACTCTTCAGGTGCAATTCTGTTTTCTGTTTAATGTGACATTGAACACCATCTTACCTTTGTTCTATATGGGTTCAATATTTTCTTCAGTCTTCTAAAACTGTTTCAGTCTCCACAAGATTGCTTTCTTTCTCTTTTTTTACACTTTGCTTTTCTCCCTTTTTACACAGCATAAAATGAAGTTGGTGAGCATTAAGATTCAGTTTCTAAAGCAGTGTTCACTGAGTAAAAAAATACGATGCAGAAATTTCACATCTGAGCTCCCTTTCTAGTTGATGGAGAGACGTAGACACTTCTGGAATGTGATTCATCTTAACCTAAAATTAGGCCTCCTAAATAGGACAGACGAATTGCACTTCAGATTACCTATTGCTCTCCTTTGAGCACAAAGCGAGCCAAAGGCACTGGGCTCAGATGTAGCTGTCAAGACTGCAGAAGTCTAAAGCTAGGTGAGATAAATCCCAGTCACAAATTTTGAAGAGCATAGACCAAACAACTGTTTTTGATATGAGAATGAAGGATAAAATGCCCAAATCTTTCATCTGTGTTTACTGCAGTGTTGGAGAACTTTTTGGTGAGGTAGCGTTGCTTAGGCTTTATTCTTTTTTGAACTTTCAAATACAGCTAGGAGACTAGTTCACACTGGAAAATTTGTTCGTTAAATTCCATCTTGTTGCTACATATTCCATAAAGAAAATCATGGTTCTCTCAGATGGTATTTGGTATAACCCACTGAGTCATTTCTGCCGCACTTTCTTAGTCTGCTGCTTACTCTGCTTATGAGCAGATCATTTTGCATGCTGAAAATTTCATGTTGTTTTAACTTTTTTTAATTAGGATGGTAGAAGAAGAAGAATTAGTTTGATGAATACAGATGGTGCTTTTAAATTACAATAGTAATTTTCAGTTAATAGCTCACTTTCCATCTTCAGAACTGTGTAGTTCCTAAACACTGTTTATCTTGCAATTAGTCACATGAATATTATAATATCAGTTAAATACTTTGTGTAACTTAATGCCAACATCTTCCATGGTCTGCCATAAATTCCACTCACTGACCTTTTTCCTGTAATCTGGATGTCTGTACCACCAAAATGGTGTGTTTCCTGAAATGGACCTTTGGATCATACGGCTTCCATAGTTATGCTCAGACTGCTCAGAAATGCATGTACAAGTTAAATGCAAAGTCTGTGCATCTCGGGGATTTTTAAACTTAAATTATACAGTTCACATCCACATATCTAAACTATCAAATGCAGTCTATTTAACTGCAGACATCTAATGTGCTGCATTTTAAATACCAAAGCAAAACAGTTATCCTAAAAAAAGATCTGATATTTGCCATACAGTCAGTGATGAGATGTCTTCAAAGGAAGATCTTGTCTGCCTGGATTTCTGGAGAACTTTTTCACTAGGCATCTAAACTGCAGGCACAGATAAGGTATCTAAATTAGGCTAGATGAATCCAGTTCTTTAAGAATCAATGTTCCCACTGAAGTTAATGGAAATTGAGTCTCTTTACAGGAATTAACTTAGGAGTTTAACCCAAGTCTCAGGGGAAATTTGTAGCAGAGCTGGAAGAAGGATCTGCCAGGTCCAGCCTTAGGGCTGCACTCAGTTGCCATGTTTTGGCATCTAGTGAGTGGCTATGGTTTGCCTGAGGATGCATGGCTCTGGGTGGGACTGAGACCCAAGACTCGGCTCCTGCTGGACTGAACCAAGAGGAGCACCCTTGGTCATCTCAAAGAGTGGTAGATGTCTTTTTGCAAGACACTGCACTAAGCTCCAGGTTTTCACTGCAGAATTTGGCAAGATATGTAAAAGCTATTTCTGGAGGGCATAAAGAATTTATTAGCTCAAAAATACAGAATGGCTTTTTCCTGTGCCTTTTGATCAAGTTATATTTATGGTCTGTATTCTCATCCATGCACCTACTTCATCAGACCTGTGATGCTCTAATTTTAATGACCAAATGCAGGAAACTGTTGCATACAGGTAAAGCCTTATAAAATAAGAGCCTCGTTACCCTTGTAAAATCATGGCTCAGGCCTGCTACTTCGGCTGAGTACAGGTAACAGCTGGCCTGACAAGTTCCCATGAAAAAGGAATTTGTAACCATGAGAATAATTCTGTACCCATAAAAAAGGAATGTGAACACCTTTAGAGAAGAAAGTTTTTGGCTAGCACGTACTCTAGCAACTACTAACCAATGAACTCGGTAGCACCAAGTAACTAATTAATTAGAATTAAACACAATACTTTTAGAAAACCATAAATATGAGCTGTGCAGAAGAAAGATTGGCTATTACTGCATGAAGAAAAAGGTGTCTTGTCCATCTCTACTGTAACGGGAAACTACTTTTACTTGTTCAATTATTTCTTTATCATAAAACACAAAAAATGGCAGTTTCTTTTATAACAGCCTTACTGGTGAATTTGTTGTTTCTTCACTGTTCACTAATACATCTGATAACCAGGTATCTTCTATATCTGCATTAATGAACAGTAAAAAGAGCATTTTACAAATTGGACTGTTTCTTGCTTAGGCCAGAGGTCTGGGGGGGATCAGGATCTAATTCTTCTCATTATTTTTTCCTACAATCATGACTCCTTTTGGAAATGGGTGAACCAGTTTGATCTGTATTTCAATTGCCAGCAGTAGATCGATGTGAGAGAATGTTGTGACAAACCACAAACGAAACAAAACCATGTTGTGCCCTTGTGCCATGCAGATGTAGCAGTTCATGCTGAAGCTGCTTGGGGTAGCACAGTGTGGTCTCAGGTGAAGCAGACAGACAAGCTGCCCCATATCTCTCCTTGCAGGGATGTGGCTCAGTGGGGACAGCCATCTCCAAAATGTCTGCACCCAACAGGTCTCCCCTACTTTCTGTGAACAGATGAGGTCTGGGTTTCTGAGGGCACTAATCCAGGACCATGCCCTAGCTGTGCTGCAGCCAGTCATGCCTCAGTGATCAGGTACCAAGAACTGAAATTCATGCTTACTGACTGCAGCCAGTCTGGGCTCTGTCCACTACTGAAAGAACAGCTGGGTTAGCTCAGCATATTACAGGATTAGTCTCAGTTGCCTAAGCCAGAACTATTTTTCTCCCACTTTCCCAGCCCTCTCTAGCTCGGTAGGTATCAGCTATTATCTTTTAATAGCTTTAATAGCACTACTGTTGTTCTTTTTTAGTTAGGAAAGAAAATCCATAATCCAAGCTGTCTGAAAATTGCCTGATAAAATGTTTGGAGAAAATTACCACCCACATCCTGTATTCCTCTGCAAGGTATGGGAGCATTTCCAGCACTTGTACAGGATGAGAGAACATGTGTATTTAAAAATATGGATACTTACATTTAAGATAAATATACTAATGCAGATAGGAGAACTGGATAAGGAAGCATTTATATGTGATTTTAAACAGCTATCAGGATAGACATGCTAGTCATTTAGCCTTTTAAACATGAACCTCACACCTTCATTTTCCTTGTAGTTCCTAATGTTTACATGAAATTACAAAAAGAGGTAAAGCTATTTACTTGCACAGAAAGCAATCAGGCTTGCAGAAGCCAAAGTCTTGATGCCCACATCTATGACACTGAACATCTGGCCTTGTATTTTGGCAGTCTGGTAAAACCAGACTGATTTCCTTGCTGAAATAAAAACTGTTGACAGCAAACCACTCAGAATTGAATAATTGATCTGTCTAGATAAGGATGTTGGATATCTACCTTTAAATTAATCTGTTTAAAAGCACTGCATTCCACAATGGTGCAACAGCACAGTTAAGGGTCACTACTGTGCAAGTGGGGGTGAGTTCCCATGCTCACCCTTGTGCTGGTCAGTTCACATGCTCGCTCTGGTGCTGGATGGGTGATAAAAGACAGCCAGAATGTCAGTGCTAGTAATATATTCATATCTCTGGCCACTTGGACTGACTTGTAGCACTAGTTCAGCTAGAAGTAATTGTTACTGCAGAATTACAGACTTTCAAGAGAAGATATTAACTCCTAAAAAATCACACTTCAAGCTATGGCATTAGCTTTTTTAGCTCTAACTAGATGGAAATCAGTAAAACCAGTCTCTGTTAAATAACTCAATTTTAGCCTTTCTCCTAGACCTCATCTCGGATACATCCCAAGGTAACAGCTGAGATCAAGAAAATGCCATTCACTTCATTGTTCAGATGGTGAAAAAGTAGCCTGTGGTAAATGTATTTTGTGTTGCCCAATATTGCTCCAAAACTATGGGTACATTTCCCCTGAATGGAGAGAGGGTCTTGAGTTCCACTCCTGCCTTTCATCTCTGCCCAGTTGCTTAAATTATAACTAAGTTGTCAATGACCAGCAACAACCTGTTCTGCATTCATTTCAGTTATTTAGTGTATTCCAAATCTTGCTTACATCTATTATCATGTCACTGCCACAGACATCCAAAATTTCAGTGCTCGGGGAATTGTCTCTTTCATTACAAGTTTGTAGATTTTAGCAGTAGTCTTCCCTGCCAGGCCATATGAAATATTGCACTTTTTAGGGTAATACATCCTTAAAAGAGGGAAATACACTACATATTTGTTCCATACATTATTTATCCACAAACCACTGAGACATGATTGGTATTTCTGTTCCTCTTCTCTGCTCTTCTTTCTGAATACTTTTCTTTCCAAGGCTTTAGGAAATGCTCTGCTTCTAAACTGCTCATAAATAAGTCTATTTCCTAGAAATGTTATGAAATTTAGGCAAGCTAATAAATATTTTGGGCAAATCTGTTTATATTTTAGCTTTCAAAAATGAGTTAGCCTGAATGCTATTTAGTGCTTTCGATAGCAAGGATGTGGAATTGCAGATGAGTTAAATAGGGTTTCTGTCCTCTTATGGGATTACTTATTCTTTCTAAACTGGGAGCCCCTTCTGCTATCAGAGGAGCCCAACCACATCTGAGTCATTAACATGAGATTGACTAAGATGACACAGGGCTAATTGTAGTTCTGTATGTTTCTGGCATTGGAAGTCAATACAACTGAAGCATCCAAGTGCCTATGTGCGGGCAGGTGAACCTCATCCTGAAATTCAATACAAATGAGAGATGGTCAGCCAAGTTGTCAGAACTTCACTTCCCCTCTACCATCCTATTGACACCTACACGAATGACAAAGGGAGAAGGCAAATCTTTCTGTTGGTCTAAGTTTGCACAGGAGCTGAATGGTTGTACCATCCCACGTGGAAGCATCCCAAGGAATAGGATTGGAAGTGACATTTTCAAACGTAAACGGGAGCGTTCCTGAGTAACTGCTTTCAGAGATTACCCAGCTCTTTCTTATAGTGGACTTAGGTCAAGAGTACTTATGACAGATACTTAATTTCAGTCAGCATACTGTAGGTAATGTTTGCTTTACATATCCCAAGAGATACTGTTTTTAACATCTGCTTATGGCAGTTGTTAGAAGTTTTATTTATTCTGTTGAGTTTTCTGATGATAACAGGTGCAGCTGTTCTTCACAGTCAGCTGTGCCTCACACTGTTCTTCAACTTCAGTGCTTTGAGATGTAAATACTTCCCTCAGTGCCTGACCAATTGCACAGAACAGGTGTGCAGCCTCTCTTGACACTGACAAAGTCGTGGGATTCAGTCTGAGAAAAAACATCCCAAATTCAGGTACCCGCGTGTTTTGGATCTGACAGGGTCATTGCTGTAATCCCATGGCAGGTTTATATTCTGCAGTGGCAACACAGCCACACTGAAAACACTTCCTAAAGTGAGTGCAAGCTTCCAGCTTTTTTATGCCTTAGAGAGATCAGGCCCCAGATAAATAATAAGTTGAGTAATTTCTTCCTCTGACAAGCTACTGTGAATTTGCTGTGACATCATAAAAATCAGTCCTGCATGTAATGGCATGGGTTTTTCTAAATGAACAGAATTTAGGTAAGCTGATGGTGAATGCTTTGACATAAATGAGGGGAGAAAACTATCTACAGAAGGTGGGGGTTTTATTTATCTTCCATTTACAGGTTGTTTAACTCTTCCTGTTTGCTCCCTATTGCACTTACAATGTCTGCTGGGATTTACCTTCAATTAAACTAGACAGAGCCTGGAGAATTTGTACCAGTTACATATAGTTCTGAATAATTCAGCAGCTTTTGTGCAGTGCCTTTACTGAAATTAGAAATTGGAATGAAAATTCTCATACAACCCAAAGGAATGTTAAGATTGGAGAAGAAGGTTTTTATGGAGACATTTTTGTGTAAGTAATAGAGAATGGCAATAAAACTGAAAATTCTAACAAAAAAACCAAACCAAAACCACAAGAAAGCAACCAAGAAATGAATCTATAATGTAACTGAAGTCCAAGAGGTAAAGCACAGGTATTACAACTGAGGCAGTCTTAGAGTCAGCTGGGAGCACAAACAAAACAACTTTTTGTTTTAATGGAAATACCTTTTTCAAATATTCCTTGTCTTTCGTTTTTAGCCAGCCCACAATATCCCAGTGACTGATGCCCTGTAAATACTCAGACACCAAACACAGCTGTCAGGTGGCTGAAGGAAAGAGGTTCAGCAATTTGGGTGAGCATCTCAAAAGGTTTCACCAAACGTTGTTGTCCATAACTTGACTGTGAATCTGAGTTGACTAAGTTTGTTTGCCATTTTGGCTAGAATCAAAGTTTCTAGACTGATTTAAAGATGTGAAATATGTTGAGTTTTGTTTGCTCATTCCTGCTTGAAACCTCACATCTTTATCACAAACACAGGCCAGATGCTTTGGACACATATAGCTAACAATTCTCTCAAGCTAGGTTTTATTTTAGGTATTAGCAATTCCATCCTGATGCAAGATTTATAGATTTTATTTATTTGCTGTGTAGCTTTCCCTAAAGAAAACTAAATGAACACAGTATAGACATGAATTCATGTGAATTAATTGGCTTTTGGATACTGCTTGACCATAAAATTATTAAAACAAGCTGATATTTCTATACAGCAACTTCAACATCCAGGCTCCGAGTGGTATTTACAAACATACAATTCATCATGCCTTGACTGTTACTATTACATCCTTGAAACCTTATTTACTTCCTTCAGGAATGTAATTTATTCTAATAAATTATATTCTCTCTATTTAAAAGCCTACCTGCACAACACATTTATTTTACCCTGAACATGACAATTGTGTCTCTGTCACCAGGGTGAACTTTGCCAGTAGAAACTGGAAGTCTGCTCTGCAGCAAGCAGTATTCCTGCTGTTTAAACCATGAGTCCTGTAAAGACCTAGCTGACCTTCTCTTTATGATTTCAGACCAGTACAGGAACATCTGCTACCAAAACATAACCATTTGTGGATGGATTAAAACAAAATCTCAGTTGTCAGCAAATGTCTATTGATCCCTTCCTCTGGCTTCCAGACACTGTAAAGCTGGGGCTGTCAGATAAGACAAAATGAATGGGGACTTTTTTTCCAATGCTAATAGGACTCTGAGGTTGCAGACAGTTTTCAGCTGCTCACTCTTCTTATTCTTTACATCCTCTGCCCCAACTATTGTTTTTGGAGACTTTGCTGTCAGTTTGTAATGTTTGGGCCACAAATCAGTGTGTGCAAATTTGGCGCCTTCATGTGATATGGAGCAGGATGCTGAAGCCAGAACCAAAGGCCTGCCTCGGTAGCTCTTTGTCCCTGGCATGCAGCAAGAGCAAGCATGAGTGAAGAACTGATATATCTGCCACTGTTTGGGTCCACTTGGAATGAAAGCCAGGAAAGTACTAAAAGGAGAATCTCCCACGAGTGAGCCAGAAAAACTCGGCATGTTTAACCCATGTGCTCCTTTGGCAGCTGTTACTGTGCTTGACTCTGAGCAAGCGCTGTGGTGGTGGGGAGAGTGAGCTGGCAGATGCAGAGCAAATCCCAACTCATGGAAAACAACTAAGGTGTCATTGCATTAGTTTTTCTTTGTTACAGACAGACTTACCAAGCAGTCGTCAGGCAGCATTTTCCAGTTTTAAAACCTGGTATCACCAATGACACTGATGTTCCCCTTCTGCAATTGTATTAGTGTGAAAGAACATTTGCTGTATGAGAAGGCCAAGTTATCCTGGTAATAAGCAGCTTTATATTGGAGTATCTGTACCTCAGTTAAAACTCAGAGTGATAGTGGTAAATCAATGTGGCTAAAGAGTCCTGTGATGGATAGTGGTAAAAATATGCAACATAGTCCAGCTTCTTAACTGGTAATTCTTCAGCACATCCTCTCAGCTTTAAATCTGTGCATGTTCATTTGACCTGGGGAAGCAGGTTGAGGAGGCCAAAGCCAGGGACCATGAAATGGGGAAAAGGAAATATTTTCACTTTGGCAAGATTCTGAGTCCCTGCAGATGGATTAATAGATATGTTAGCAGTGGCAAGACACTCAAAGCTGCTCTGTGAACAATTGAAACAGATAATCAGTGTTTTCCCTCATAGAGCAAGTGCCATGGTCCAAGGCAAGATAAAAGAAAAATAATCAAATTTTGTGATCTGATAAAGAAATTAAGTGAATGAGAAAGGCACTGGTCATGAAGGCTAGTTTTGTTTAGCAAAGATTACTAGGGCTTTTTGTTGTTGTTGGTTTCGTTTGCTTGCTTTTGGGCTGTTTTTTTTTGTTGTTGTTGTTGTTTTAGTTTTTTTTTTCCCTTAAAGAGCTTTATCATTCAGTTCCTCCTCTGACAGTGCCTTTCTGGTGGCCACTCAGTGTCCTTTTATAGCAAGGAATTGGTGTATGAAACCCTGTGGTGTGCTTAGGGAATTTATTCTGCTGCAGAAGTGCTGAGACTGTAACACCTGAATGTTCAGAGAGGATTTAGGAAATGAAACTATATTATCATGCCAATGTCTGTGCACTACCAGATTTCCTTCCAAAATACTGCTGAGGACATATAATCTGGGAAAAATTAAAAATATTACCAAATAATGGACTTGTATTCTTAGGCAAGAAAAACTTATCAGGCTTAATCTGGTAAAATAAATCTCTTCTTCTAACTGCCTTTTATTTGATGTTTTCCTACACCAGAGAACAGACACACTAGGAAATTTACTGCTAGTTCCAAATAGAATAAAGTTGCTCACCTAGTGGTAAGAAGTGTACATATTTTGAGAACGATAAAATGTATACTTCATATTTCCCAGTTACTCAATAAGGTTATTTATAGATCCACAGCAAAGAAATTATGTTGTTCAGCTGAAGCATCCCACAACTGACAGTAAATATCAAGCTTCACACTTTAAAAAAAAACAAACGCTTTCCAAATATGACAAAAGAAAATTTCTTTCCCTGATGCCCACTATGTGTGGGAAGACAGATGAAAGATGTGTGGGAGCAGTGTTTATTTTTGGTGATTTTTCCTTCCTCAGGCACCTGTGACAGCTTCTGCTGAGAGCCTTCAGGAGGGCTGGGGAGAAGGGAGATACTCCCCTGAGTGAAAGATGGAGAAGGAGGTGGTGAGCTCAGCAGCTGATCTGTTTTGGACTCGAGGTGGGGTCAAAGGACATGCACAACATTAGGCTGAGTCTTTCTGCCTCTGTCCTTCTACTTGCAAGAGGAAATCAGTGATTTCCGTTTCCTTCTGGGGCAGAAACTGTCTTGTTCCATGAGAGTGGAGGGCAGAGGCATCAATCTGAGCCACAGCATCTCTGTGCCACGGAACACATGGCCAGTGTTAATTTTTCCTCCTTGCTGTGACATGAGACATCCCTTTTAAATGTGGAACTGTGGTAAAACATGGGTCTTTGCAGAGCTGGACCCCACACAACCAGATCATGGGCCTGGCAATGGGTGAGGAGGCTGCAGCCTCAGGGATACTGTGCTGTCCCAGAGATAACTTCAGATGGGTGTTTTTACTTTCATCCTCAGAACCTGGAATTTCTAGTGACTCAACAACTCTAAAATGTGTAGTGTCAGAACTGGGCTTAGGGGTATTTATTAATTCAATTTTTTTTGATGCCAAAGAGCCATTGGAAATAATGCACACATCTCCCCTTGCAGACACACTCACATGAGTTTTGTTTACAAACTGAAGAAATGGTTGTTATTAATGCAAAAAATATTACAGGCTACCATGTGGATAAAATTCTTCAGTGCATGAATCATAAGGTCATAAAATACCAGTAGGGAGGGATCCCAGGGATCAGGATGTGGTCCAGCAAAAGCATGGTCTGGACAGGATGGCCCAGCACCCTGTCCAGCTGAATCTTAAAATTGTCCAGTATTGGAGAATCCATCTCTCCCCCAGGGAGATTATCCCAATGCTTGATTGTTCTCACTGTGAAAAATTTTCCATTTGTGTTTAATTGGAATCTCCCCAGGAGCAGCTTGTACTTAGCACCCATTGACTTTTCCATGTGACTCCTTGGAAAAGGAAGTCTCATTTTCTCTGAAGCCGCCCTTTAAAAACTGGAACATGGTGATAAGGTCTCCCCTGACCTTTCCTTTCTTAAGCCTGAACAAGCCCAGTTCTCTCAGCCTTTCTCATATGGCAGGTTGCCTGGTCCTTTTACCTTTTTTGTGCCCTTCTCTGGATCCTCTCCAGCCTGTCCACATCCTTCTTTGCAGAGCAGAGACCAAAACTGAACAAAGTGTTCCAGATATGGCCTGAGAATCACTGAATAGAGTGGGAAAATGACTTCTTTCTCTCTGCTGGTGATGTCCCTCCTGACCAGCATCCTGTTGGTTTTCTTTGCTGCAGCAGCACAATGAGCCCTTGAGCTGCTGTGCCTCAGGGCCCCCAGGTCTCTTTCCCAGAGTTGCTCCCCAGAAAGGTAGATCCCAGCCTGTGCTGCCCTCCTGGACTTTGCTCTCCCAGGACCTTACAGTCGTCCTTGTTGAACTTCACAAGGTCAGACTGCAGGGTGTCTCTCCTGTCCCGTCCCTGCTCTTGATTGCTATGCATCCCTGGCTGCTTCGTGCTCATTGCTGGAAAAATTTCCCAACTACCTGAAAAAAGCCCCAATGATTCAATGGTACCTGTGTGTGTAATTGTAATACTGGTACATGATAAGTAGAGGTAGTGCATATACTTCAAGAAAACCAGGATCATCTTGCAAGAAATTTGTGAGCAGGAAAAAGAGCAAAATGACTGCAATAATATTCTAATATTCTGTATTTAAATTGAGAGAACTTTTTGTAATAAGTTTGTGGCAAACAGACAAGGCAATATCACTTCCTCAGTTATTTGAAATGTGCAGCATATAGTGAAACACTGTCTGGACCCACTTGTGTTTATATTCTGTACTTACAGTCTACAGATTATTTACCTGCTTTTTGAAATGCTGATTTGAAAGCTTTTGTATCATTTAAAAACCAACTTACTGTCATCAACAAGTAACCTGAGACAGAGTTCTTGCAGAATACAGCACTACATCATTAAAGTTGTTAACTTACATAATGACTCAGTTTAAGAGAAGAATTTTTCTCAATGTGTGTGCAACAATTACATATTTGATAAGTTTGTCAAAAATCACGCATTTTGATGGAATGTTAAATTTTAGTCCAAAACCCAGCCAGTGCCAACTTCTTCAAAATCAAATTTGGAAAAAAAATATAAAAAGAAAGAGGAATTAACAGCATTTTTCCATTTAAGGAATGAATATAGAGAGAATTTAAAGTACACTCCAACCTGCCACCCTGTTGATCTGAAATGCAGGGGTGTTGGATCATTCTGCTCTGGTGCTGTAGAAGAAACTAATTTCCAGAAGATGAAATTCAGAGGTTCTCATAAAAATGTATTAATGTACAAGGTGTATAGAGATGTGTCATGTGTGAGGTACCTCAGTTTTCGTAATATTCACATACTGTAAATAACAGGTATTAATGTTTCAGTGCTGCAGCTAGAAACCAGTTGTGGTTGGACCAGTGAAATGTTTTTGGTTTTTTTTAATAGGATCCTAATTCCACTTTTTATTGGATTCATTCTGACAGAAAAGGAATTATTTTCATGGTGTTTTACAGACTTTAAGCCACTTTTGAGATGAGAGTCCATGCAGGGTGGGTGGATCGGCTTTGATACCCTTTGCTTGATGTAAAGAGCACTTTTGTTACACCCACGGGTTCCCCAAAGGTTTTATTAAGGGCATTCCTTCCTTTTGAAAAATGTACTCAGGGACAACAATTGAAGACGATTCAGGCTTAATAAGATGAGAAGGGCTACAGAGAAAACAAAGGCAATAGCTAGTGAAAATCTATTTGGAGAATGTTGACTTTTTCTCATGCCCTTGGGCTATATGTTTAGAAAGTATCCTTTTCTCTCACAAATCCCATCTGTCATTTCCAATTTCTAAGAGAGGGTCTGGCAAGGAAATGTGAAGAATCTCATGAGTGTTAGAATTACTGGTGTTGTACAGTGGAAATAGAACAGATAATTTTTTGACAGAAGAGATTCATGTCAGATAAATGCAGTTCAGTTAAATTGAAAGTTGCCAAAAATGCAATAAAAACACTTAATCAAGACACATGTTGTGTTGAAAGAAACTGTTTTCATAATATCAAAATATATTTATCTCTGTAGCTAAAATGTTTAGTTTAGGTTTGTAATTTCAATTTATTTTTTTTGGCCTTGTATTTCACTAGCAGCACTGTATTTATAAACAATATCAGCATGCAATATTTAGTATACATGTATAAACATTTTCACAATGTAAAATTTTAGTGTTGCTAAACTAAAGATTCAAATGTCCTATATTTAGATTTGTTTGACACATTGCAAGGAAGTTTTTAAAAATGCAGATTAGTTTTTCCTTCTTTCTGCATCTCAACAGAATGTCAAGGTATCAGAAATTCCTAAAAAATGTTATGTGTTTTGTAAAGATCTAGCTAAAATTAATTCATGTTATTCAGTCTTATCAAGGAAAAAGACTTCAAGGGATGAGTGAAGACCAAACAGTAAATGGTTGATTATCAAATGAATTGTCAGCAGGTCTAAAACAGAAGTCTCAAGCATTATTTTGAAGCTGGGGAGCAGGGTTGTGGTTCCCCACCTATGCAGTGTCACCATTTAATTCTTCATGCACATACATCAAGAATTTATTGCAAAACATACACAGTGCCTGATGTTGCTTTCTGCACACAATCAGTCTCAGACCAATAAGAAAGAAGAACTCAGCCATGTATTGAGTACTGATTGATTATTTAGGATATTCATGGTGCTACTGGTATATCTGGCTCTGTTGTCAAATAAGCCAAAGGCAAGCTCCTTTTCATGAGACATTGGTAACTGCTTTTAAAACCTGAACCATAAAGTGTAAAAGCAGTTCCAAATACAGGATAAGGCAATTAATTCCCTTGCTATTTGTATGTATAAGATCTGATAATTATGTATTCTGCCCACTTTTATGGGGATGTTTACAATTACCACCTGACCTCACATGTATGGTAGTACCCATACTTACTGTAAAATAAAGGAAATCTGCTTTGAGATTTGAGCTGTTTTTGTAAGACTAACTATCTTTTTATGAGACCAACTAAATATTGATGTATTTCTTATGATTGGCATAAAGTTTTAGATTTGAAGAGCCAGAGCCATTATGGTTTCTACTCTGATCTTTAGTGCAGTGCTATTTTCTGTCAGGATAGGAATTTTTACGCTGATTTGTAGGATGTGTCCCAGTGATTTGTGGCCAAGTGTGACTGTGGATGTTCTGACCAGGGAAGTGATTCCTTTTCCTGATGGTTCTGCTACTGTATAGTCTCAATAATATGCACAGAAGCCTACAGAAAACAGTAGGGAGGAGTGAGCAGTTAAAACTGGGTAGAGAGCACAGGGGAGATGCTTTCGATTAAGGGAAGCTTTAACATCGTTGCTGTCATAGGCAACCCTTCTCAAGGTGACCCAAGAGAAGTCACAGGGTGGTTGAAACCCTCCTGCTGCCAGAAGCCAGGAGACCCTGCCTGTCCTGTGATTAACCTGTGTTAGTCACAGCAGCAGCTTCCAGTGGAGCTTGGCAAAAGCGATGAAGTCCTCGTTACTCAATGGGACAGAACAATTGAAAATGACAGAGTATGGTAATAAAGAAAAGTTTCAGCAGCAGCATTTCCCATTCATCACTGAGCTTCCTTTCATCTTCTTAGCCCTTTTTTATTCTGCCCAATGGGATATCTTGGATTCTGTAGTTTCATCTTTGAGGACACTACTACTGCGTACAATGGATGGCGTTGTTCTTATCACATTGTACAAAAGGGCTTATGACTCTACCCTGAACAAAAAGTGAATTAGTATGCAAGATGTCAACACAATGTTAAATTAAACAGCACATAGTAATAAAAGGCATTTAATTTAGTAATGTTAAATGAAGTCTTAACTGAGCAGAACTGATTATTGTATAAAACAGAATGGATAAAAGGCTTGACTCATCCATCCATTTGTCTAGACAAATCACTTAGAAATATGTGGGTTAGCTTTAGAGCCATTCAGACAATGTAAAAGCTTATTTGTAATCTGTTTGTCAAATTAAATTTTTTTTTTTTAATTTGACTCCTTTGTAAGCTATTAAGAAATATGTTGTGTTGCCAAACAGCTTAAGATAAGTAGCAAGAGGGCTAAAGTCTTGCCCAGTGGCAGATGACAGATCCAGAGCAGGGCCAGGAAATAATTTCTGACAGATTGTTTGTCCTCAAGAAAATATAGGTTTGATTGACTTAAAACTTTTTGTAGATTCCAGTTAAATTCAGCAAACACTTCTGCCAAGCAAAGCTAAGGAATGAACAGAGATGAAAAGGGAGATGCTGAAAGCAGTTTGTCAAGGTAGGGTCACACAGAGGTTTGGACTTCTTTTTTGCAAAGGCAATGAGAGTGAGAACATGGTCCCATCACTTCTGAAAGCAGTGATTCCAACACCAAGGGAAGAGGAAAGCACATTTGATGTTCTCCTTTCTCTGATCTATAGTGGAAATGTTTGCTGATAAAAAAATTACTTTCCTTACCACAAATTTGCATGCTTTAATGCTTTCACTCTATGCCGGCTGTGCAAGCAGGATGCCGGCCAGGAAATGCCACATCCTCCAGTCCCTGACTGCCTTCCTGGCCACAGGCAGGACTGTCACTATCCCAGGAGATGGAGGGAGCAAGTCCAGAGAGCCTGCAAGCCGGGGGAGTCACACTCAGCAAGGGGCTCGAGGGCATCCTGCCACAGCCCTCAGTCCTGCAGGGTTTAATGAAGTCAAATGTCCACAGGATGCCTCTAAGTGTAATTGCATAATTGTGAAAATATGAACTCTGTCTCTGCTTCTGCCTACACGCCTTCCTCTCCATCTTCTACCACTCACTGAAAGAAGGAAAATTATAGCTGTATTTACTAGAGCCTCTGAGAATTGCAGGCTTTGCTGGAAGCCTGTATTTTTCTCTCTGCTGCCATGTTTTCTAGAATCAATTAAAGTATTTTATTTTTTATTTCTGTTTCAACACACGAAATATTTTCTGGGTTTTTTTTCCAACAGGTTTTCTTTACGCCTTTTTCACACTAAAAAACATTACATATACTTTCTTTTTCTTTGAGCACACATTTAGGAGCATTTTTTGACTGTATTTACTATGAACAATTTGATTATATTCATCATTTTGGTTGGACACAATAAAAAAATTAGTTTATATAAAAATCACTTCTATTTTTAAATGGTACACACTGAATTGCTACACATGCTTCTCTTTCAAAGAATTAGGAATGATAGCTTGTGCAGAGTATTATTAATCACCATTCAAACTCCAAGCACAGTAGAGGGCTGCAGTGTTGAATTTTTTATGAGAAAATACATAAAACCACATTAAAAATCTCTGCCCTATCAGTCTTAGCTATGTCTTTGTGTCTTGGCTGCCAAAACTTAGCAATCAGTCTGCCCATTGCACCTCCCTCTCTGCTGCCATTGGTAACAATATAATTTGGTAGTGATGGGAATGTTCACCTTTGGGAAGGCCAGGCCCATCACTGCACCAGAGCCACTAGCAGGACCCTCTTACAGTACCATGACATTTATCTGCTCACTTACCCCAGTACCATTTACATTTCTCTGCTGGGCCTCCCACATTCAAGCTGGCTCCAGGGAAGCTGCTGGACAGCAGCACCAGCATGTCGTGGATCCTGCAGGAAATTATTGACACCAAATCATGATAAAAGTCAAGTGGGAGTGCAAAGCCAGACAGTCAGAACTGGGAAGTTCCAGTGCTGAGATCATGCATGCAAACTGCATTGAATCACCTTGAACCTACTTACTATGATATTTTACCCCTAATTACATATGCACATGCAAATTTTTGGACCATGGCCATACTTAATGTATATGCAATTCATAATTTTTAAATCATTGTGTCTGCAATGGCAATAAGTAATTCTGTAAAAAGTCTTTTCACCTAATTCTTTTGCTTTTTTTTGTAGATGCAACCACATTCAAAGCTTTTGATGGCAGTGTTTAAGAGCAAGAAACAGAATTCCAGTCCTTCCTCAAGACACAGTGATGCTGTAAACAAGCCAAGGTTCTTAAATCTTTTACAGCGTCTCCAACTCCCATCTTATTCATGGCTCACTGATATGCTTAATTTGAATCCATCTGCTAGCTGCTTAAAGTGAAGGTTGCATTTTATTTATTTAAAGTCATTTACATTAAACCAGAGATTTGGCTGCTCTCCTGAGTGGTCACTTAGGACAGGTCTAATTGTACAGGAAAACAGACTCATTAATGTCAAATGGAAACCAAGGCTAATTGAAATTTGCAACAAGCTATTACTAGCCCTTTAATAAGGGATTAATTAAAGATCTGATACAATAAACTGACTATGTATAAATTTTGAACTTGAATAAAAGAACAAAGTAGCTAAGAGAGGGGGGAAATAAACTGGGAAAAAATTACCTTGAAATAATAGTCTTGGAGAAATATGTGAATATGCTAGAAACAGAGACATATAAAACCAGATTTGCAAGGTGAACATATCTGTTATAGTCCAGATACCCTTCTCAGTTCAGACATTTCATAATCTCTTGTTCTTAATATATCAATCTGAAGGAAGTCTAATGTATTGAGAAACATCATACAAAGCACAGAGCTGTATTAAAAAAAAGTAGACAATTTGTTTCTCTAGCTTTACAAGGACCTTTCTTTTACCACATCAAGGGATTTAAAAGACTCATCTGTGGCTAGAAATAGCAGCAGTGGGCAATGGACATGTTTTTTGCTGAGGCTCAGATTCACTCCAGTAGCTCATGGCTACACATACAAGACACACATCAGTGCTGGGACCACGAGCTGCTGCCACTGCATCACAGAGGTCTCCTGCAGACAGTCAGTGCCCACAACACTCCTCTCCCACAGGCCCTGGTGTTACAGTCCACGACATCAAGCCATGCCCTGTTGCCCTTTGCTGGGGAGGTGCATGAGGTTGGTGCTGGTGCTATGGTAGTGCCATCACATCCATGCTGGGAACCACAGCACCCATGGGAAGGCAATCCACGTGTTCTTGATGTGTCACAACAGCTGACTTTATTGTAGAGCATGTTATAAGGATAAAAGAAGGTGTGATTTGAAAACAGATTTGAAATATTGAGCTATAAAGGATAAATCAGCATGTTGCAGTAGCTTGATTAATTTGCCAAAAGGGTGTGCTGGATCTGCCAGTGCAGTTGTGATGTTGCTGCACTAACCAGTAGAATCCTGCTTAGATTTGGAAGCCCTAAAGGGTTCTTACTGCAAAATCTTTCCTGAACCTCTTACTAAAGCTGGCTATGGTAAAGTAGTCAGAATAGCTGTTCTGGATGACTTGCTCTTTCTGAATGAAATCATTCATTGATTGACAGAATGACATCATTGTTTCCCTTCTTTCCAGGTTATCTGCTTCTCATTTCTTGTGATTGGCATGAAGTAATTACATGGTGCTTTTTCCATCCAGAACCTTGTACTGTCAGCTGAAGAAGCAGCGTCCATGCAACTGGCTGAAAACTTTATCCCCACAATATCCCCAGGAAGGGAGGAAGAATAAGATATTTCCATTCCCCATCCTTCTTTAGGTCCTTGATTGACTTTTCTATAGTACATTTTGATTGTATGTTCTTGTCTTGAGCGGCTCACCATAGTCTGCATCTGGTTGAAAATGAGTGGTAAAATAAGTGGTGTGTTAGATGCTGAGATATCTTGCTGAATCTATCACAGGTCCAGTACTGTGAGTGTCATTTAAAATCCAAATATGACACAACAAGAGTGTGCAAGAGGATTATACTGAGTATAAGCAGATTTACATGTGCCCAAGGATGTCTCTGGGCATTGAGGAAACTGACAACATTTCTTTTAAGAAGTCCTTTTAATATGCAGTATATTGGGAATGGTCTCTGATGGCCACATGATGGCTAGGAAATGTCCGTGTTAGCTGGTCGGCGTAGGCTGGATCTGGGCCAGACATGCTTTAGCTGTTTCTTACCTGGCCAGTCATAGTCAGGTCCCTAAACTTTCCTGAGCTTGCCCGTGATTTTGGGAGAAGGGAGAGGTCAAATGGTCCCAGGCTCTGCAGGCAGGGCTGTGCTCAGTGCAGGCATGGGCTGCCTGCATCACAGCCTGCTTGCAGGGAGGCTGTCCAAGCCCTGCCTCTGTATTAAGCACTCTTCTCTAAGTGGAATCCAATCTTTTCTGCCTAGGGTCAGCTCCTAACCCATTCACAGTCCTTCATGTACCATTACTGCCCAAAGCTCCCTGGGGAACAGCTCAGTGCTGACAGGAGGACAGAGGTGCTGGCTGGGATTCAGGAATGTAGTATGAGCCAGACTAGTGCTCAAGAGGAGCAATCTTTCTTCCCAGACTGGCACAAAGCCACTCAGGGGTAAATGTCCTTTCCCAAAAAGTGGTCAACAAGGGAGCTGAACCTTGAATGTCAGCACCCCCTGGGGACCTCTGTTACTGCAGGTCCCTGTGCTGCACTGAGGGTGCCTGTGCTACCCACATCCCTCACGAGGAGCCAGCGTCACTGGGGAGCCACTTTGAGCTCTATCTACACTTTGTGGCCCAAGCCCTGTGGGGGTTCAGGCCCCAGCCTGGGATGTGCTGGGCATCCCTGCTGGGGCAGGGACTGCATTTGGTGGGGCTGCCCAGCACCCCAGGAGCCCTTCCCTCGGGCTGCAGGGCTTGGTGTCCAGCTGGGCCTCCTCCTCCTCCTCCCTGAAGGAGCCTGTCTGAACCACAGCCAAAACTTAACACAACTGTCAGCTCAAATCCATGTGCTGTTCTCTGAGCCAAAGCACCAACAAAGAAAAAAAACCCCTCCGTGTTTCTTGTTGGGTCTGTAGGAATTCAATTGCCAGCACATATCACTTCCAGCAGACACAGCACAGCTTGACCTGTTCTCATAGGCAGCAGAAGTTGAATTTAGGAGCCCTAATAATTGCAGCAATCTGGTCATAAATGAATTACAGGGCAACAATTTTCTACTGAAATTTTTTGATTAGAGAAGCTATTGAAATTTTTTAGATTAGAGAAGCTTTCTTTTCATGGATGAAAAATGAATTAGTGAAATAAATTATTTGCTGCAAATTATTCTTTCTGCTCCCATTGTTTGCTGATCTGTGATACATCTGATATAAAACATTCATCAAGCAAGCCGTGTCACTCTTTTCAGCTACAAAAACAAGGGTTTAATTCACTATGATTCCCCTGACCGTTCTTTGGATCATTTGCATTTGCCCAAGTGGATTTAAAATGCTACCAGATCTCTAACATTTCACAGGCACACTGAAAGGTGTAAAGAACTCTGAAAAGGTGCAAGACGAGGGAGAATAAAGCACAAGGATTTTAGCAGCCACACTAAGTGAAGTCTTTATAAGGACTGATCTGGCATTTCAAAAATAGTTTCTTCTCAACCTTTTGAGAATGTGCTGAGATTTATCATCTGAAAGGAGCTGATTTCACCTTTCAAATGGAACAATGTCCTGTGTGCCTTTTTGTAGGTATTTGTTCTCTAAAATGGATGGGGAGGGGGAAGAGGGGGAGAAAAGCCTTTTTGGAAACAAAGGTTTCTGTATTGATCATGCTGGACCCTGCAGTGATTTCTTATCATTACCTAGAGAAAAACCAAAAGGTCACTGGAACGAATTGTTGACCAAAGAGAGTAGGATCTGAGATGGTTAAATCTGAGGATTTAAATCTACAGAACATGTTTCCCTATGCTCATGCAGCGTGACAAAATTTGAAGCCTAACTTTTCCAGATTTTGATTTTGTTTTGCAAGATTGGATAAGTAATCCCATCTGCATTTTCCCCTGTGCAAGCATGTCACTGCTATTGGCATCTTAAAATTTATTTTGCTAGATCCAAGTTAGTTAGTAAGCAGGAAAGCCACAGGTGGGTAATTATTTATTTATTAAAGCAAAAAACTGAGGGTTTTTCAAGGTATCCAAAGTATTTCTTCTGTCCCAAGAAGCTTGCAAGTCTCAGTAAATTATATGTGCTTTGAAAAAAATTCAAGGGACTTCTTGTATTATACCCAAACTATGCAGCACACTGAGGAGCACATGAAGGTGCCACTGGCTTCCAGAGGTTCACAGTATGATACTCAGGTGTAGACTAATAGATGTTACTCTCTCCCTAGGACCTGATATTCCTTTTTCCTGGATATGTGATACTATGAACACACTCCATGTCAAAATGAGGTCTGGTGCACCTCTAAATTATCACCTATAAGCTTCTGAGACAGTGGAGCAGGAACACTGCTCACCAGGGTCCCCTTGGCTGTGTGACACCAGCAGGAGGACAGCAGGCACATCACAGATCTCACCTTTCTCCCAGGATGGACACAAGCCTGGAGAAGCAAAGAGTCAGCTGGATTTGTCCCTCTCTATTCCCCTCTACCAAGAAGCTTTTCAGAAGCCAGAAAATTGGAAAAGATCTTAACTTGCTGGTACAGATCATTCTGCTCTGGCCAGAAACAGGTAACTTATGAACTGTAGGTTTTCCTGGACCCACTGAAATGAACTGTAGAGTCAGATTTTATAATTTAAGAGCAGTGTGGTAGGTTTCCTGCATGTAGAGGTCTGGGAGAAAAATATTCATCAAATCTTGGAATTCTGAGAAAACAAAAGGAAATGCTTGTCATTCTACTTCTACCTTTAAAGAGCTGGATGTAGTACAAAGTACTGCTTCTGGTAAGTAGAAGTCACTGAGAAATCATCGTAAATGTAAATTACTCAAACCCTCCTCAGGCTCAGCCGGCAGGTCACAGAAGCGTGGCTAAAACTGAGGACCCAGAGCTTTGGGAAACGTGCACAGAGTTCGGGGGAAGTTTTGCTCCACATCTGCAACAGAAACTTTATGGTCTCTGCTTCTTTCTCAAAAACACCAGTACAAATCCAGATTAACTCAATGTCCTGACACAGGACAGAGATGCTCTAGAGTTGCTCGAGTCTCACTGAGAGCAAGATTTATGCCATATGTTGATTCCCAAAACACAGTATTGCTTTTTCTGTTTTCTGCCTGGAGAAAATGTTTGTGTGTCTCCTCTGCAGCTCTGAATGACTTTATACACTATTAAGTTTTGCAGTGGATTAAAAAAAAATTGTTTTAAAAACTCCTTAAAGTTCCTGGCAGTATAGAAACACATCATTATACTGGGCAGGTGTATAAATAGCTGAGAAGCGCTTTCTGTGCAGCTGGTGCTTTGCTGTGTTTCGCCAGGAGAGGGTAGAGTTTGGAAAGGACTCCTGGCAGCCTAGGCTCCCTATTGTGCTGGGAAACAGCGAAGGGAAAACAAGCACAAGTTTCTCCTCTGCCTGTTTGCACCGACTGACTATGTGCGAGAGTCGGCAGATGAACTCTGGAAGACCTTAAAGTAAACGGAAAACGGAAACAAAACTCAAAAGCAGCTTTCTAGGGAAATCTGAGGAACCGAAGGGAGAAGCCGCGGCAGTTCCCGTGGGCTCACCCCGCCGTCTGTGTCTCTGAGAGCTGTCACTCACTGCTCGTTGCGTTAATCTGAGCTCAGGATTTACTTCTCTGCCGTGACTTCCAAGCTGTGGCTAGATATCACTTTTAGAGAGAGAATGGGACCTGAAAAGACTCTCGAGCACTGAACAGAGTGGTGAGTTCTATTAAATGGTTTCTTCTCTTTCCAGTCTGCTGGAGATTTCTAACATGCTGCTTGCAGGCACAGCAGCCCGATGACTTGTCTTTTCCCCGCAGCTTGTTGCATTCCTCACCAGGCTTTCCGGACTGCAGGTTTCTATCAGTAACCTTTCCCACCAAGACTCCAGGTCAGTTTGGTGACAATTGTAACAGGGCTGCCTCAGTGCTGATTTGCTTTCATGAGAGATTGAAACCACAAAGCTGTGAAACCAAACAGCGGGCTAAAAATCAACCAAAATCCAATACAATTATAAAATGGCAGATGACTCTAGGTTTCCAGATGTGGACAGTGATGGATCAGAAAAAAGTGAAGAAATGGAGATTGTAGTCAATGTCGGTGGGGTAAGGCAGGTGTTCTACGGAGATAACCTGAATCAGTACCCAGAAACACGGCTGGCAGAGCTGGTCAATTGTTTATCGGGGGGATACGATAGCATATTCTCCCTCTGCGATGACTATGATCCTGGAAAGAGAGAGTTTTACTTTGACAGAGATCCAGATGCTTTCAAATGCATTATTGACGTGTACTACTTTGGGGAAATTCACATGAAGAAAGGAATATGCCCCATATGTTTCAAGAATGAAATGGAATTTTGGAAAGTGGATCTGAAATTTTTGGATGACTGCTGCAAAGCTCACCTAAGTGAAAAAAAGGAGGAACTGGAAGAAATAGCCCGAAGGGTGCAACTCATTCTGGATGACTTGGGTGTGGACGCCTCAGAAAGTCGCTGGAAAAGGTGCCAAAAATGCATCTGGAAATTTCTGGAGAAGCCAGAATCATCCTATCCAGCTAGAGTGATTGCTGTACTGTCCTTTCTGTTTATTTTGATCTCCTCTGTTGTGATGTGTGTGGGGACCATCCCAGACTTGCAGGTGGTAGATGCAGAGGGGAACCGAATGGAGCACCCGACCCTGGACAGCATCGAGACCGCCTGCATAGGCTGGTTTACCGTGGAGTATGTGCTGAGGCTGATCTCCTCTCCCAACAAACTCCACTTTGCCCTTTCTTTCATGAACATTGTTGATGTGCTAGCAATACTTCCTTTCTACATCAGCCTGACCTTGACCCACCTGGGAGCCAAGCTAATGGAGCTGAGCAATGTCCAGCAGGCTGTCCAGGCACTGCGCATCATGAGGATCGCAAGGATTTTCAAGCTTGCACGGCATTCCTCAGGGCTCCAGACCCTAACCTATGCCCTGAAACGCAGCTTTAAGGAGCTTGGGCTGCTCCTCATGTACTTAGCTGTTGGAATCTTTGTCTTTTCTGCCCTAGGTTATACCATGGAACAAAGTCACCCTGAAACTTTATTTAAAAGCATCCCTCAGTCATTTTGGTGGGCAATCATTACCATGACCACGGTTGGATATGGAGACATTTACCCTAAAACAACACTAGGAAAGTTGAATGCTGCCATCAGTTTTCTTTGTGGGGTGATAGCGATCGCCCTCCCCATCCATCCCATCATTAACAATTTTGTCAGGTATTACAACAAACAGAGAGTTTTAGAAACAGCTGCCAAACATGAATTGGAGCTGATGGAACTAAACTCTGCTGAGGAGAAAGCCGCAGGCTCCAGAAGTGAGCTAGAGGATCTTTCAAGGGAAGGCAAAGAGGGTCCTTTTTATAGCAACCGGATAAAAGTCTCCCACAGTGACACCTTTATTCATCTCCTGTCAGAAGAGAAACACTATAGGACCAGGCTTCAAAGCTGCAAATAAACTGTGAGCTGTTGTCAGCGCTAAGCTGCAGATCGGGACAACCTGACAATCAGCTATGGAAGGGACTCACAGATCTGTCAGAATTGGGAGGGAGCACTGCTTTGCTTTTCCAACATGAATATAAATTAACCCCATGGCTTCTCCATCAACAGTTGGTAAGACTTTACCATTATTACCCCAAAATAAAATAGAAGGACTCCACTGAGATCAGACTGCTTATACTGAGTGTGTTCTGACGAAAAACATTTGTAACCATTTCATAGACTGAAAAGTCCTTCCTGATGCGTAAATGTTCAATGACCCAAATGTGCAACATTGCCACATCAGAACTTTGTACCTGTGACAATAAAGAGCAGCATCACAGAGATTTTGTCTTCCAGGCTCTCTTCAATGCCTTTGCAGCTAGGGGAACTACTCCTTAAAAAAATTAAAACAGCCTCTCACTTGTATTAAATTCAGGCTTACAGCAAAATGTTACAAGCAGTTTGAGCCTAGAGATACTGAAAGTATCAGCATATACTGTGTGCAGAATATTAGAGTGAATAAATAGCTTCATTTTGTAAAATGTACTTAGGGGTCAACTTTTTGGATAGGTTCCTGTTCCTCTTTCCAGAAAAAGTGTCATTTTCAATGGGACATTAAACTGCATTTTGAGCAGAGATGCAGAACAGAATGTATTTTAAGGAGCAAATTTAAAAATATTTGTTCTAGCTATTAATTACAGCATGGTTTATATATGCAGGGATCTTTCAGGAAGGATTTATAATTAAGTAGCTTTTTAAAACTGCAAGTTAAATCATGGTATCTTTAATTCTCTACTAAATCAAAGGAAGTTTATAAGGAAGTTAAATTGAGTAATTCTAAATAAGAAACTTTTAACTCTTTGAAAGTAAGTGCACAGAAAGTTTCAGTAAAAATAGTATAATCTCCAGTTTATTTATGGTAAAAATATCTAACAGAATAAACATATTTCTAGGTTATTTTTAAAAACAGTATATCCTTCCCCGACAATAACTGCAAGCTTTGTAAATGTTAGATTACAGAAGTAGTGGGCACTAATCAGTATCTTCTTCATTAATTAATATATTTATTAATCAGCATGTAGGTACTATCCTTTCCAAAAGCAAGTACCATCTACATAAGTGTAAATTTGGTTGGTGTAAAAACTGTATGTGTAATAGGTCTGGTGTATACCAGAGAAATCCATTGAAACTAGGAGTTATGTCAGCTCGGAGGGAAGAACTGGCACACAGATATATTTACATAAATTAGAAGTTAGATCCAAAATGTTTTAAGGGCTAGAGTAGCTGTCTTTATTTGTTCCTTTTTGTGCTGAGCAGCCCCTTGCCCTGTGAAATGCAGTGACATGAGCCATGACCTATCCCCAGGCACCTCATGCCAAGATCCCCTTGCAGGTCTTTGGGACTTTTTTCCTGGGACATGGGCAAGCAGTGGGCCTGTGGCATCCACCCCACAGGAGCAGTGACTGGAGGGGCACAGAGCTGAGGGATGGGCTCTGTGCTCTTTTCTGGCACCTTGTTTGTCCCTGTTCCCTGGCAGAGTGATATGTGTCTGCTGCTGGGGAGCGCCTTGTTCTGCTGGGAGCGGGGAGCAGTGGTGACGTGTAGGGGCTGGGCAGGTGTGCAGGGAAGGGCAGCTACTCCTCAGGAACAACACCCACCCTGTACCTCTCCTAGCATGGAGATCAGCCCCTGCTTCCCTAGGTTTGAAGGCCTTTCCCAACATTACCCCTCACACCTCAAATTGCTCGTGTCCAGGGACACATACTTGGTATCCCTGTGCCCCAGCCCTGTGCCTGACTTAATGTCCTTTTCCCCAGCCTGTTACCATGGCCTTCCTTACATACCTCCATCACATAAGATGATTCAAACAATGCCTAAACATTTCTGTACCTGAATCCTTCCACCATCATTTGTCCCAAATTCTCTCCTGCCTAAGATAAACAACCACTATAAGTACCTCCTGAGCCCAAGCACCCCTTCAGCCCCATCCTCCTCTCCACATCCCAGCTCTTAGCCTCTAGAACTGCTCTCTCACTCTGTCTCATCTGCTGAGACCTGTTCCTTGCTTGCCAAGAGCCTCAGCTCCTCTCCCTGGCTGCCTGGCCAAGACCATAGCTGGCTCTCATCTAAGGGACAGGATTGTGTCCCTTGCACAGCTTAAGACTTCCAGGTTAGAAATATGGGCTGCAAACCAGCAAAAACTGACTCAGCTGGGGTGCTGAGGATGGAAGAAGAGGGAAACTAACTAAGCTGTAAGAGCCCAGCCTGATCTATCAGCAGGAATATTAAATCCTCCTGACTTCCCTTGTGACATGCAAAGGATAGATGAGAGTGAATTAAGTTATCAAAAGCATTTTCCTGAGTGAGGAAAGCACTGTGTTAAAACTAAGCAATATGGTTTAGCACTGCAAGTGCTAAATCCTCACTGCCGTGCTTTGTGATTTATTTAACCTGACATTAAATAATAAATAAGCCTCTTTTATCAGAAATAATTTTATGGGTTAATTTCTCCAATGAATTATGCCTTTGAGCACTGAGCTCTGCCTATTCTCTGTCAGTGTGGAAAGAGTTTTGAGACAGCCTTGGTGCTGCTCTAGCCCAGACAGGTCTCAGTGTCTTGCTGCACTAGGGACCTTATTTGTTGGATTTGTTATGTGTTCTTAAAAGGCTGTGTGGGCAGGATGGATTCCTGCCTATTTGCCTTGTGCATGGTGTGGAAATCCTGCAGGAGCAGGGGGAGACGTGGGCAGTGGTGTAAGGACAGGGCAGGCTGGCAGCACATGTGAGACTGCAGAGGAGCAGGTAATCCTGATGGTGCAAAACAAAAGGCTTTCTGGGTTCCTGGGGAGACATCTCTTGCGGACCAGGAAACTAGCTTAAACCACTGGCTTTGAAATCAGGGCTGGACAGAAGGCTCTGCTCCTTAAAGAATGGAGTGATCTAGGGGTTGTTTGTTTTCTACTGGTTTAATATTCTACACAACACAGCAGAGCTGATTTTCTTTTATTACAAGGTAGTCTGAAAAAAAGAAAAGGATTTAAAAATCCAGAAGTCTTGGGAGTGGGAGAGGAGGGTTAGAGCAGCCCTTTCTCAGAGAGTAAGCAACACAATCCAGAGGCTCTGGTGTCCCCACTCTCTGACACAGGACTTTCTCAAGCCCAAAGCTGGGACAAGATCTGAAGTCTTTCCAAAGGGGAAATTGCACTATGCTTGTTGCAGGTTTAATTTCTGTGCTCTGGGTGAAGCGGGCACAGGCTGCACCACTCAACCCAGCAGTGCTTTCCCCACATCCAGCTCTTCCCCAGCACTTTGTGGGCACTTTGGCTGAGTCTGCGCAATTAAATTAATGAATGCAAGGCATTCCAAGTGAGAGCATCTCCAGACACACATGGGAAGCTCTGTAGCACCAACTTTCTCTCAGAGAAGCCCTGTCCCTAGTGTTTTAATACCCTTCACCCAGAATACATCCAAGTGCAGAAAAATCTGAATAAGCCACCTGGATCTCTCCTTACTCTTGCTGCGCAAGGACTCTACTTTGGACTCAGGGGTGTGTGAAGGAAAGGGGTCACCATTTCCATAGGAAATTGGGAGTCTGGGAAAAAAATGTAATACTCTTTTATGGAAAGCCCATTGACCAGAATTATGGAGAACAAAACAGAGCTACTGTAATAATAGCTGATATCCCTTCTCATACAGAAGTTCCTCCTTCACCATGGAAGCAATTTCAGAGCACAGTGAGCATATCAAACTGTCCTCTGGAGAAGTTATCCTGTGGGACATCTGCCCTAGCAGCCAGCCCTGGCTACTTCTAGAAAACTTTGAATCTTTAAAATAGCCTGTAATATACAGAGTTAAAACTTGAAGTGAAAAACTCTTAGTTCCTGAATAACATCAATCACAGTTGTACATTCAGGATTAATCCAGGTTTGACATCAAATAACTGCCAGCAGAATCTGATTCAATACCCTTAATTTAATAACACACTCAATGGTAGATTAGTGACGATCCAAACTGTAAGTAAAATGAAGCCTGTTTCTAGCTTCCTGAACCATGAACACCATGGACAGTAGAACTTAATAGAGTAGAAATTGCTTCTAGAAGTGTGGGAGACAGCTGGAATATTTGGTGACACAAAGCATTAGTCTTATGGAAGTGTGATAGGTGTTTAACACGTCAACCCACACCACGCTCTGGCTGGCATGTCGCAGCCACCTTCACTTTGGAGACAGGCTCAGAAACAGCCATCAACAGCTGGGGTTTTATTGCTGGATTGACACGTATATATGATTTGAAGAGACTTTAAAAAAACCAACAAAATAATGAGAAATAGTAGAACACCAGTGTTTTCTGCTGTCATGCATGTGGGAGAGCCTCTCAGTGCTGCAGGTGTGGTAGTGCCACACAAGGTTAATTGAAATGGCCTCTCTGGTCTGTGCATGGGTTGAGGGGAATGTGAACACGTGGAGGCAGAGCCAGCTCCGGTCAAAGAGAAGGAGGGCTGAGGACCAGGCATCAGGGCCCATCTGTCCCTTGCTCTGCTAAGGGCACTCATCACGTTTTGCAGGTGAAGCTGACAGTGATGCTCTCTCAGTAGCCCTTTGGGGAGATTGCTTTTTGCCTAAAGTGCTATTTGAATGTAGCTGATAAAAATGCTGAAGAGGAGAAACCAAGACTGTTTTCGGTCTCAAGTATATATATAGATTTTTCAAATAACTACCCCAAAATGCTCACCTGAGCCCAGGTAAAAGAGTCACAAACAGGTGTTTGGTGAAACAGAACATTCAAATATCCATAAAAAGTAGAAGTTAAGGAACAGAAATTAACAATTAACTATACTCAAATCCACTGAGATTAGCTCAGTTGGTTAGAGCAGCGTGCTAATAATGCCAAGGTTGTGGGTTTGATCCCCATATGGACCTTTCATTTAATAGTTAGGCTTGATGATCCTTGTGGGTTCCTTCCAGCTAAGAATATTCTGTGATTATGTGAAAAAAACCCACAACCCTCTTCCAGCCTCATCTTTTCCAGATATGCATTGCCAGACATGCTCAAACAAATAGAACAGAGTTCCCTGTGCATTATTCTAGGCAGAATTACTTCCTCCCTCCTCCCTTTCAATGTAGCCCTTGGTCCTATATCTACCAAAAAACCTTACAATTCCTTACTTACACAGGTAGAACAGATACTGGGCACAGGCACAGGAGAATACACTTGCTACCCACCCAGGTTTCTGAGGAAGCGGCTCGCTCTCCGATCAATTATTTTACCTAGACTGTCTGTTTGGGAATGTCAGTGTTTCCCTCCACACCAACTTTTACAAGACACTTTCCCTTCAAGACAGAGGGTCCTTAATGATGTGGATAATAAGTTCTGCACTGCCTGGTGTAAACCAAACTTCACTGGGAGTTGCAGGAACATAACACTAGTGTGCAAGTTAGCTCAGGACAATGTATCTTAAATACGTTTGCTTCAGTTGTAGATATCTCACTAAAACCTAAATTGGTTGCTCTTCCTGCAATGAACCGTATTAGGCTTGAATTCAGTGGGAGCTTTGCCTGCCTTAGGAATTTCATAGGGAATGATGGAGCTAAGTGAGCCAGGCTAATGTACAAGGCAAACTTGTGTAAATTGCTAAGAGGAAAATAAAAATAATGGAAAGGTCTGGGAGCTCCAGGGGAAGCTGTGCGGTTTAATTGTTTCCTTTCTTGTTGCTTTCATATAAAGGTGAGAAAGCTGACAGTGTTTTAAAGTTGCTTTTTGTCTTCCCATGTAAGGGTAATCTTGAATATATTTTTAACATGCTGACAGTGAAGTCAGTTAATCTTGGTCAGTTAAAGATATATAATAGAAGCAGAAAGGAAGGGAAGTCTTCAGAGGAATCTAAGTAGACAAGTTTCTTTAAAAATAAAATCTCAAAATGGAGAGAAAGACTGAATGCTATGCTGTATAACCCTACAAAAATCCTCTTATTTTCAGTGCATCACTTTACTGAATGATGCACACAAAATGCTGACCCCAGTGCTTTGGGTTTTAAGTACAACATTCCCTATTGTATAAAGAAGTAACCTGTGCACTCCACAACAGTGAAATATCTTTAAAATGGAAATTATCCATATTCATTAGAGTCTGTGCTAGAGCTCACAGGTTCTGTGTTAGGGCTCTCAAAGCTGTGGAACATCAGGCGAGCAGTCACTGGATGAAGGCAGCAAATTGCTCAGCACTGTGAAGGGAAGTTTTAGTAAACCTGCCAGCCTCAGACTGTTTTACTGTACAAGAAACAAACTGCAGCTTCAATTACTATAAGAGCATTACTAGGAAATTCTTTATCAGTACGATGCACTCCACTGATCCCAGACAATGTTTCCACTGCATTACTGTTATCAGCTTTACAAAGTCAATGTTTTCCAGACTTACTAGCATAGTAAATAATGGCTATTTTACACAACATCCAGAATATGAAGTAATTGTAGCTAGCTATTGGTCTCTGTTGATTTTTTATTATTATTACTTTTGCAGCAAAAATGATACACCACAAACATTCTTTGCCATATTCACATAAATGCTGTATTCATTGTTATATTGATTTTAACTACTCATATCCCTGAAGTCTCAGCTTGTCCACTGTCACCCTTTTGATTAACCCTTTTGATTTAGTCTATACCAGATTAACCACCATGAAATGTTACATGCCATTTTGGTTTCTTCCCTTGTTCCACCAAGATTACTCCATAATCAGACAGCTCTTTTCACTGGCATGTTTTTATTTTCATTCACCCTCATTTTTCATACCTTAATTTCAGTCTATTACACTTCAATGTTTTATTTCAGAAAATGGAAATGATTCATCTCTCTTGATGCTCACACCCCTGACGCATTTGTCAAAGGACTTGTGTGGTCCCACTAAATGCAGCTCTCTGAATGGTGTCAGTTCAGTGGGGCAGGCTTAGAACGTGCCCAGGAGAGAAAATAAACTGGCTTGAAACTTCATTTGGACATGTTGTCGCCTCATCCCCCAAACCCTGCATCAGAAGAAAACTCTCTTTTATACATGGAACACTCAGCAGATGTGAGGCCCAAATGCAGCAGCCCTGTCTGAATGCTCAGCCTCTAGCTGGACATTTTTGCACACGTTTAAATTCCCCTCTCTTTGAGAGGACTGAAACACTGAAGCATTTGGCTGGAAAGAGATTTCTTTAAACGTGCACTTACGTGCTTTGCTGATCAGAATGTGCTCATGTTAAACCTTACATGGCAAAAAAAAGGATGTTTCTGAACTGCATCCAAGCAGGCACCAGCAATTTTCTGCTCACAGCCACCAATCAGGCATCAGCACAATGGGACCTTGATTGGTCCTTACAGGGGCTGCTGCCATACAAATGAGAATTATTTTCTGCTCATGAATAACAGATAAAGTGTCATCCTACTGCATGAGAAGTGAAATATCTAGAAGACAGCCTGACCTTTGCCTCTCCCTTACTTACTCACTTCGTAGAAACATTAGTAATTACAAGTCTGTTTTCGTACAATTAAAAAAAAAAAAACCCACCCTAATTCCATCACTGTTTGGCGGGCAAAACTCAAGCAGAGAGGAGATAAAACCTGCATCTTCCCCTGGGCTTTTGCTTGGCAATGGCCACTGGCCAGCTGGACACTGCTCGCTTGTTTGCAAAGGAACAAATCACACCCTTGTCTGCCAGCAGGTCCTTCTATTTCTACTCGTTGTCACAGTAATAAATCAATTGTTGCTGCAAAACACAGCTCCTCTCCAACTCGTGGGGAATCTGCAAACTCTCTGCAGCCCAAATGTCAACCAATTGCTGGCTGGGCTTTCAGGCTGGAGTGGTTACTGTTTGCCAGTTCCTTATTTGCATTGGAACAGTAAATTCCATTCGCAAAAGCCTTTGCCATTTGGACTAGTTTGCCTTAGAAACAAATTAATTGCTGGCGTACAACATCATCCCTGCTGTGACTCACATAGGGCACATTTGTACTGCTTTGGCTGGAGGAGTGAACCTCAGCTGCCAGCTGGACTTCATCCTTGCGCACTGGAGCTGTTATTGTCCTCCTCATGTTGGGGCTCCTACTGTCACAGATGTTCTCATGAGACCTGAGCTACTCAAAGATGCATTAAACTGAGCTCTCCCATATCTGATGGAACTCATCTGCACAAAGTGACTGCACAATGTTTCTGAGTTGGAAAAGAGGTGTAAAGAAGCAATAAAGATCTTCAGTGAGCATCTGGGGGCTGACTGGGGTGGGTGCATGCCGGCTTGGCTCAGAGGAGAGCTTGGCTCAGCCACCCAAGAGTGGTCAGGAGAGGCATCAAAGGCTCTCTTCTTCCCTCCACTCAACTGACTGTTCTCTAAGCATTGGCTGGCAATGAGCAGGGGGGTGGCAAAGGATGGTTGTGTCTGATATTCCCTCAAAAGAGGTCTGTCCCCTCCTACTCCCCATACAGAAAACAATATTGCCCAAAATTCCACGAGGCTCAAAGTACAAGAGATATTATAGGAGGTAAGTAGAGCAGCCTAGGAGACTCAACATTTTTCCCTCAGCTAAACCTTCAGGATGCCAAAGTTTTTTTTAAGGGAAACACTTTTTTAATCACAGGGCTGAAGATTGTCCCAGTGTGATAACGTTTGGGTCCATGACTGAGACTCGCAGCTGTCACTGCATGTAACAGTGACACTTGGCTTTGCTGCCTTAGCTGTCACATGATAACCTGTCCTCCCTGAAAAGCTCATGGCTCTCTATCATTAGGATTTTTAGGGGGAAAAATAAAAAGCTTTGTTCAATGTGACCAAAGAAGTTGCAACCACTTGTGAAAAAACTGGCTGTTTGCTGAAATCCCCACATTGCTTTGAGACGCTTGGCAGGTCACGAGATGTTCTGTGACATCCACCAAGGGAAATAAAGTGAGATAACTGGATTCCTCTACATTTCTTACTGTTCCAGGGTAAATGAGATAATAATGATGACATAGATGTAGGGGAGAGGGAAATAATTTGCTGGTACACTCCCTTCTGGGCTGAGCTTTCTCATCCAAATTTGTATGTTTTGTAGACTGAAAAATTTAATTTTGAGCAGCAAGGCAAAAATATTATGGTGCAGTCCAACACTGCTGGTTCTTGGTCAGCCTACAATTAGAAGTGGAGTACAGCAAACTAATATGAAATCCCAGATTTCAACCTAATTCACTGCTACATCAATCCAAGACACAGGATGCAACAAAACACAAAGAGAGTTCTGTACATTGGTCCTGTGATGAGGAGAAGCCACTTCCAGCTGCAGTGGGAAGGCAAGGATCTTGCAATGGGCTGCAGGACTGGAAATGTGCCTTACAGTGAGGTTTTACCCAAGAATCCTCATCTGCAACCCAGTGCTGCAGCTCTCTTCTGTTCAGGGAATGTATGGGGCATGTCCCTGTGCTGCATTATCACTGTTTGAGAAAATGTTTTGTACAAAAAAATGGGATTTCTTACTACTGAACAGTCAGTGAGGGAGGGTGATGGACATTTGGGATGCATATCTCTAGGTATCGCTTCATTTATAAACAGAGACTAAAGTGAAAACAGCTTTTTTCATCATTAATTTGATTCCACTGCTTTCTCTCCTGTTCAGACTGTAGCATTGCTACAATCTAATGGGAAACAATGCTTACTCCAGTGAAAGATCACCAGAATTCAATTGCTGGCTCATCTGACTCATTCTGATCAAGTGACAGAAGACACATACCATCACAGCAAGCCCTGTCCTCTGGTATTCAGGGGATCTTCCAACACTTTTGTATTTAATGACTCAAAAAACTTTCATGGTAAAGGCTGCAGGAATGAAAGGCTGCAATCCGAAAGATCCGCCTTAAATAATAATAAAAAAAGGTAAGTTTTGTTTTGGTTTGGTTTTTTTCCTAGTTTGCCCAAGAAAAACTTTAGAGATGGCTTGATCAAATGCCAGCATAGCATGGAAGTTCCAGGTAGCTGAGGGCTTGTTAATGTAACAGACAAAAGCATTAAGTGCTAAGTGTAGCATACCCTAAGGAGATGCACAATATCATAGCAAGGAATTATCTTACCACGGAAGGAATTAATTTTGGATGGGCAGATTTTGCCACCTGGCCTCTTGGCTACATAGTATTTAAAAAAATCAGTCACTCAAATGTTAGCACCCGGTGTACCTGAGATAGTGAGGGTGTCCCTCCTGGCCTGGCATGAAATGAGGCATATTTCCCATAAGTGCTGTTCTGCCCCAGAGAGGTGAAGAGTATCTCATGAAGTATGAAACTCCTAAACATCCTCAAATGAATCAAGCTGAATCATTGTCAGTGGATTTTGGCAGAGCAGAACTTTCAGGTGCTCAATGCACTGGAATTTGTTTCCAGCTGAGATCACAGTATCATTTAGGTCGGAAGAAACCTTTTGAAATCCTCCAGTCCAATCCCTGTGCTCAAGAACAGCCAGTTGAAGCAGGTTGTCCAGGAGCATGTCCAGACAGGGTGAGCTGTCTGAGACATCTGCAGGGGATGGCAAATACACTCTAGGGAACACATGAGCCTTTCTGAAGTGCCTTCAAGATGCCCAGAAAGGTACTTCACAGTGCCTGAACTGATAATAGAGGTCTGTGTTTGGGCAAACGAATCCCAGCCTGTGTGTCTGCTTGAACATGGTTCCTGGAACTTCAGCTGCCTGCTGGACTCCACCATGAGCTTTGTGACTCCAGAGGGATCTGAGAGTGCACAGTGTCTTAATGCTGACCTGAACCTTCACTTCTGCTCTCTGCTGTCTGCTTCCTGAGCTTGTAATACCATAGTGAGGTACAGAGCACTTTGCTGAGGAAAGGCAAAGAGAATGGTCATGTTTTAAAAAAAACCCTATGCAGCTGAATAGTTTTCTGCTACAAAAGAATTACAGAATGAGTTTCTTCCTTGCTGCTTGGTTAGAAAAAAATATCTATCAGATATGAATAAAGGTACGTTAATCACATGATATTAAGGATGGTCCCAAGTCTGTGCCACAAACATGATGAGATGGCTTTCAGGCTTCCCTGTTAGATCAGGGGGTGCCTGGGTCTGGCTGCTGGACCCCTACCTGTAAATCATAGAATCATTCAGGCTGGAAGAGACCTTTAACACTGAGTTCAACTATACACCTAGCATTACCAAATCCTGTCCTCAAATCATCAAGCTAAATTATCCAACATCTGTTTCTGATCTCACAGATCAAAAGGGGACTTGTGCCAGTTGTGTCAGTAGAAAATGAGATAAAAATCAGCAGTGGGCCATGTATTCTGGCACTGGATCAGAAACAGCCATGAGAGCAGAAGGGTGACTGTTCTTCAAAATACAAGGGACACTCCAGCAGCTCCTGCAGCCCATAACCCTGACAGAGCAACCACTGCTCTGCACAGCTCCTCTTTCTGTTCTCTCACCCTGAAAAGCCTTCCTCTCCAAGTCCCTGATCCCTCATGTAAATGGAGACAGCATTGTAAACTGTGCTGTCATCTCCTATTCTGGAAATGTAAATTCCAGGGTCTTTCAGCAATGGCTGGGAACAGTGTGGTTAGTGTGTTCCAGCTGATGAGGCTAAATCAAGCCAATTAACTTTTTTTCTTAGTCTGCAAGGAGATTTACCTTCCAGGTTTTAATATTGATAGTGGAATGTTAGAGTGGCGTTTTCATAAACCACGTCAGTACCAAATTTTGCTCTGTTACAATACTTAAAGATTGCTTCTAACTTCACAAATTTTGTAGCATTTTAACAGAAGTGTTGTCTTGCCTAGCTTTCTCTAGACAGCTTCTCATGCATATTCAATTTGAACAAACAAAACTCTGTGTAATAACTCCGATGTTATTGTCCTAGGATTTCAAAAGGAGTGAAGATCACTTGGGATAGCTGATGACCACAATCAGTATTCTTACTACAGACTAAATAACTAAATCATGTGATTTCACATACAGAATCATCTGAATAAAAATAAAAGGCTAACCACCCACGCAACTCAATTAACAAACTATCAAGATTCACTCTCATGTTTATTATTGCAATAAATCTGTGATTTAAATTCAGTGGCAAAATATTTGCAAACATTAACTCCATTACTGCATGCTCATTTTTTTATCACAAGATGAATCAGATGAAGCTCAAGTAGTGGTGTTCAGTGCTGCACATAAGTTTAGAATCATGGTCTTTAGCCCATGCTGTGGCCCTGCATAGAAATGGTGTGACATCATCTCCTGTTTATTACAGATGGAGTGACAGACACAGACTTTACTACTGTCAAAATAGCATTAGCACTTGGTAGTAGTCATGTTGTGAACTTATCCCTCCATCAGACTGCCCGGTGTGGTGTTATACTGCAGAAAAGATATTGTCATAGAGGTGTTACTGGGAAGAACAGACACATCAAAGCTGCAGTACAGTGACTGGAGAACAAAATAAGTCTGATTCATCACCCTGAAAAATCCCATTTGAAACAAATGTCTTGAAAAGCTGGCACAGTTGCACCTTTTCGGCAAAGAACAATGAGAAAAGTCAGTGTGCATGAGAGAGAGAGCACTTGCCACTTGTCCAGGCTTGACAGGAACATGAAAGGACTACTGCTAGTTAGCATGAAAGCAGAGGAGAAGAATGGGTGGGAGTAGCACAGGATTTAGAAGGTCAATAGAGAGCAGAAGAATGAAAAGCAGTACAGAGACAGACATATAGAATGGAGAGGCAAAAGGGAAAGGAGTGAGAGACCTTTTACATTTTTTATTCCATTCTGTCTTCTCACAAAGCTCCATTTTCCAATTTCCTTTGAGTTACTTGAAGTCAATATGATGTACTTTTAGTACTTTAAGCACTGCTAGTCATTTGTTAACAACAAAGTGAGCATGAGTAGTGATGGTGCATGTGTGCATGTGTGTATGTTTGTATATACACATATATATGTATGAATACAGTTAGTCTTGCATGATTGATGTAAAATATTTTTAAGTACTCTCAGAAAATTTTGCTACAGTTGCAACAGAAAAATCTTTTAATAATTACATTTACCATTGGGTATATCTATAGCTAACATATATTTAGACATTTCTCCTTTGAATTTCTGTCCAAAATATTTTTTCTATTACTAGTTACTTTCAGTATGGAGCTGAAAATTTTTATTGGCAGAGTGTCACCCATTTACAATCCAGAGGTTGACAGCTACGAAGCTATGAAGCCAACTCCTTAATCATCTTCTATCTATTCTCATGTCTCTACCCATTTACCTCAGAATGAAATTGCCATTCTATTTTCTTCCACAACCTGCACAGACCTGACTCACTTAATTGGAAAAAAATCCAGCACAGAAAGATACTACATGTTCATGAAAATTTACAGCTATATATGCTGTTCCTTTAATTTCCAATGGGTAATTCTTGTTAGTGAGTCCTACAGAAAAAGTCTAAATGAAACTGAAAACACTGCAATGAAAAATAACTGCAATGAAATAACTGTATTATTCTCATTGATATACTGGTCTTCTGTGGTGACTTCTGATGGATACCTGCAAGAAAACTAAGGAGATTGCAGTAAGATTGTGGCTTATGAATTAAAAGAATATTTTTGTACAGGAGATGATGAAAAGCATTCTTCCATTCTAGCATATTTCTTAATAGTTCAGGAACTTAAACACATGGTTTAATTGCTAGCAAGTAATCCAAGGTCAGGGATGGCATTATAAATCACTACAGTGAACGCCTCCTCTTTAAAACCTCTGTAAGATAGCAACTGACTTCTGGTTTCTAAGCAAATGAGAAAAGAGTTAATTGTTTTTAAATATTTGTGAAATAAATGTAGAGGAACATCTGTATATTTATTTAATTGGTTATAAAAATATCTGTCAAGGCCAAGTGCTCTGAAGTTCATGGATGTAATGCTAAGTAAGAGGAAGATACAAGCATTATTGCTTTCCCTTGAAGAAAAGTGGACACTAAGAGATGACATGTCTGGATTTTCACAAATGAGTGTTGAAAGTGCTGTGGTTTTTGACTGTCCTGGTGATGGAAGGAGGATCCAAGCTCTTCTCTCCCTGCCCTGAGATGGACATGGATGGGCTGGTGTCTAATGCTGCTGCCTGCACACTCACAAGCAAAGGAGGTGGTAGGTGGCTGCACAAACTGGTATAAAAATCTTTATCTTTGCTCCCGAAGAAAAATCACATGCCCAGCAGACTCAGCCTAGCCAAACTCAGCCTGCTGACTGCCAGCAGGAAAGCACTGCTCTACACAGGGGATTAGTCCCCCATTCAGCTCTTGTTCCTAAAGCATTGAGACAAATTACCTTTCAGGCTGGACTTCAGGGATGACCCAGCTTTGCCAATGTGAAGTTACTCTTGGGCAATTCCAACAGAGCTAAACCTTAAACTAAATTGCCTAGGGGAGAAGAGGAGTGGGAAAATATCCTAAGAAGCTGGCCTGATAATTTAGTCTTCTGTGAAAAAATAAAAAAGACTGTCAAGAATGAACTTTCTTCACTTTAGACACAGTCAGAAATTAAAAGGCAGCTTTTCCTGCAAGGAAATAATGGAGCTGGAATAATGGAGCTGGAGCTTTGCTTCAAACGTCAAGGAAAAGCCTTGGAGAAAGGGGTATGTGTGAGGAACCTACCTTGCTTCTAAACAAGCAGAAATATCTCTTCACACCTTCATGGTAGTTTACTTTTCTCTGATGTTTTAATCCTACTTTGTGTAGAATTTACAGTTTCACAGCCAAAAGTGTGGGGATGCAAATGGCTGGAATAAGACATGAGTATTTTGCTTATGCCAGCCCAAATCTTCAACTTCCACATTATTACCCACCTCTTCAATCCCAATTACCCTATTTTTGAAGGAGACAAAGCTGTTCAAGGTCTTTGTGACCAGCAGGCCATACTCCAGTGTAGTGACTGTTCCTTCCAGTTTGGTATTATCTGCAATTCCTCCTTCAATGGTGATGGTAAAGTAGAGCTCAGACATAATTTTTCAAATGTCAATTAGAAATAAAGACAGAGAAGGCACTATCCTTCCCATGCAGCTTGCCACTCTGAGTTGAAAAGAGATTTCCAGGTCAGACTGGAAGTAGCATGAAACATTCCTGTCTCTTGTGTGTCCTTGGGTCCTACCCCGAGGAGCCTTGGCTGGTGCTACACTGAGACACAGAGATGCTCACCCTTCCACTGAGAGCCTTTATTGACTTGTTAGAGACAGGAAGCAATTTAAAAGCCTTTTCTCATTTACCTATTGACTTTCACATCACTTCTTTAAAGGGTTATTGGATCTTGAGATAGTGACTAATGATGTTATCACTATTCATTAATCCTGAAAAGCGTCTGCCATCCATGGATTTTCGCAAAGAAGACAAAAAGAAGACACTGTAGGAAAAATGAGTATAATGTCTTTAACGACATTCCAAGAGGATAGCTATTATAAGCAATGCATCTTATGGAGTGATAATAGATTTTGCTTTCTTAAAAGTGGTGACAGGTTCTTGCTCAATGAACAGCAAGAGAAAGAATTGGTATAAAAATGTTCAAATGACAAACACAAGTTCAAGAACTCGTTTCTGCAATTATTTCTGCAGTATTTCTGGTCTGGCATCTTAAGTCATTGACAGACTTAGAAAAGTCTAGTGGAGGCCACCAAGTTGGTCAGGGCTGGAGGACTTGTCCTGTGAGCAGAGCTGAAGGGAGCTGGGCTTGCTTAGCCTGAGACAGCTTCAGGAGGGTCTCACAGCAGCCTGGCCCTGCCTACCTGGAGGGTTATCAAGGACCTGAGACGAGCTCCTCACGGTAACACACAGTAGGAGAGTGAGAGGCAGGAGTCATAAATTGAAAGAGTAGATTCCAGCTGGATATAGGAAAAGAAATTTCACTGAGAGCAGTCAGAAGACCAGACTGCCTGGAGAGCTTCTTCAGCCTTGGAGAGTTCAAGACCCACATGGGTAAAGCTCTGAGCAGCCTGGCCTGAACTCACAGATGACCCTGCTTGCAGCAAGAAGTTGGACAGAGGGTACCTGAAGTCTATCTCAGAGCAGTTGATTCTGTGATTCTGCTTCCCTTTTCACAGCAGTTTGCCAGGACTTCTAAAGAATATTCACAGTCTAAACACAAATAAGATAATCTTCACTGCTCTAACTACATCTGTCCTTACAATGAAACAAGCTGATTGTCCAGTCTGTAGTCTTATATCCAGGTGATAAGAACCTAGAGACCACCATAAAGCCACCATGGAGAAAAGCAAGTCACCCTGCTAACTGTACAAGACAATCCTCTCACAACCCCTCCCTCTAGTAGAAAGATTAGGCTTTTATATTAAGTGGTGCAACACCCTGGAAAATGAGTAATGACTACAAATAATTCCTGCAAATGGAATGAAAATCCCTCACAAATCTGTCCGATCTCTGCTTCCAAAGTGCTCCCATTCATATTAATCTATTCTGAAGATCACATTACTCCTTCACTGCCTCCATTCACACAGGCACTCATCCAGAATTATGCTGAGAACATATTGCAGAAGTGAGGCATTTCAGAGCTAGAAAACATGTGTTAACCAGACAGACATTTCCAAGAAGAGAACACATGCATGAAGTTCGTGCTGCTCCATACATGGCGGAAAAATCTATGTTCTCAAACATCCCCAATCCTTTTGCAACCACATCTACAGGGTGAAAAGCTTCAGGCCATCAGAAATACTGGTGCTTCCTCTGCCTACAGCAAAAACGTATCACTGTCTGTAAGTAATGCAGATTGTTAAGCAAAAGAGAATATTTATTTTAGCACAAATATGGTTATGAAAGTTTTTTAAATAGCACAGTAATGACCTTGAGCTGGCTATGTATATTACATTTTTATGTTCGTTATGAAAATTAATGTCAGCTTAAATACATACATACATTTAAAATGTAGAGAACTTTTTGCAAATGAAAAGTATATTGAAAAGAAATTTAAAGATAAAATATTCTGTTATAAATCCACAGAAGTCTTATTTGAATTAATGACGCAAGTCAATGAGGCAGAGAATAAAATAAGCTAGTAGAATCTAGACAATAAGAAGTTGACCTGGTTTTCCTTCAGAATTGGAAGACCATTTAGTCAAATTTTATACTACTGTGGTGATCCAGTGTATTTTCAAAGGCAGAATGGCTTGTACAAATAAAGGAATAGCTATCCATAGAGTAATGTACTATTGGGGCATTCATGCTGGAAGACTTTGTTTTATCAAATTGATTGATACAGATGTCATAAGTGCTCAGAAAACATAATTGGGATTCTCTAGCTGCTGTCTCTCTCAGTCTTCTAGTTTCTGGACAAGCAGAAAAAAAAATTCATTCCTAAAAGCAAAATGAAATTATTTTATCCAGAATATTATGTTCGAACTACCAGAGCAAAAACTTTAACCTAAATGGAAAAAGAACAGCAGAGATTCCATTTTTAGGATGGAATGATCTTTTCATGACTGAACAATTTAATAGATATGACTTGCAATTTCTGCGCTTGGCTCTGTCATCTTTTTAAATGCCATTAAACCTCAGTGTCAAAATACCTATTAAGAAAGAGGCTTTTATTGAGGAAAAGATAATAAAAATCAGGTACATTAATAAGCTGTATGAGAAGCCTCACTCCAGAAATAATGAAGCTCATAAAATGAGTTTTGCCATTTACATTCACATCCTAAAGCAACCAAGCTTTAATACACCAGGATCTGACCAAGAGCAATTTACCAGCCATGGAACTCATCAGTCAGAACTTAAAAAAATTTTATGTACACCCAACCTGTGACATTAGATCCTATATGAATAGAACAACAGAGGTTCAAATTACATTTCTTCTTCCTTCAGAAACATTGAATGTCTAGAAAACAGGACACTGGATTTTGTGTTCCTTGAAGTCCTCCAAAATCCCTATTGAAGCCCACACAGTCCGTGTGTACAAAGGATCATTTTCAAATAACGATTGGGCATGGGATTTTCTGCATGGTAGGAATATACACTAAACAGTAGAGCTGAAGTTATAGGTCATAAATAACCTCATGGATCTACAGTCACTCCAGAGCCTGCTAAAAACTGCTGCTCCTGAACTGCTCGAGCTTCCCAACCCACCTCCTCAATGCCTACAACCGGCATGTGAGCATCTGGACCAACATCATGGCAATATGAAAATAGATTTATCTGTGTCAATGGGCATCCACTCTAGCTCTGGATATTGATTTCTGCTACCATTTTGGAACATAATTTTATTTCAGTTATTGGATTTTGGAAAAGAATTAAGGAGGTAAGTATCTGGTTTTTAAAATAATCATTTGAGATGAAAACCAGGAACAACAAAAAGCTACACATAATATTATTTTAAAGCAGTTTACTTGGTTACATACAAATACAATAAATGCATTCTTGGAATTTTTGTGTCTCATGTTCAATAAATGATTTTCATTTGCTACAAAATTACTGATCTCTTGCTCAAATGAGAGACCATTTTGAATGTAATGAATTTTAAAATTAGCAAATTTCGGAAAAATAGAAGTGTTCTTGGAATATCATTTACTACAAAGTCAAAGATTAAGGCAGCTGAAATGCAACCACCTGTAACAACCTGTTCAAACAATAAACTCTCAAATAACCAATGGAACATTAAAATGGAAGACAACAAAACTAATTATTTTTGTGCTTCTTCATTCTGCTAAATTCCATGAGACAAATCAGCACTCCTTTTCAAACCTACATCTAGTGGGAATTAATAAAATAACATAAGGAGAAGTATTTTCACAATCTCAGGATAAAATTGCATCTTTGCATCAGTTAGCACAATTTTCTTATACTGTTCTAAATAGTCTCTCTTTTTACCACACCAATAATACTTCAGAAATACTATCTTGTTTGTTTATGAGTGAAATACTATTCAAGACTGGATGCTGAACTGGCTGAAGCATTAATTTATAAAACTTACTATTTTAGGGGTTTGTGCTGTAAGAGATGCCTTTTATTTCCATTCAGGTAACTCCACTAGAAACTATTAAATTACATTCTGCTGAAACAGATGAAATTGTGAGGACCTCAAGCAACTCACTCAGACCAGTAGAGTATTTGCATTCTTTTCAGCTGCTTTCAAAGCCAAACCAAATTCCTAAGATCCTGAGATCATTCCCAACTCCTCTAGTGACTCATTTTTCATGTGATTCTCAGTCCCTATCAGACATAGGTCAGGTTCATTCTTGCTCAGGAGCTAGTACTACAGGTCACTCTGTGCTTAGCAGCTGCATCAGCTGTCTCAGCTACACACTTTGTGCCTCAGTTCGTTAAATTGCTAAATGAGAAGTAGTGGCATTTATCCCGGAAGTAAATGAAAATGTTTAATGATGCATTTAAGCAGGTTTTAAATTACAAGTTAAATGAATAGGCAAAATTACAAAGGAGACAATGAAATAAAATCCTTCCAAAATTCTGTTTGCATCATTCAAAGTGCCTATAGGGTTGACAAAGATTTTCCCAAGCTCTCAGAAAACAGGCAGCCCAGTGAAGGAGAAAGTAAGAACAAGCCTCTTATGAGGAAGGTTCACCCATTTCTAATATCAGGAGTAAATCAAATTTGAGAGGCACTATGAGTGCTCACCCAGGCTTTGCTCTTTTGCAACACTTATGGATGCACCTGTCTTTTAATTAAACTTACCAGTTTAAAGGTACAACATTGCTCTTTACATATCTACCTCTAATTTTACCTTTGAAATTTATTTTCAATTTGTATCATAATATTTAAAAACCAATTCTGGTTTCCCCAGTGCCATACAAAAGAAGAGAGCAAATCAAAATTTCCAGAGTCAAATGATCCTTCATTGGTGAGCTAATAACCTTTTTCCACCTTCTCTCTCTGAGGTTTCTTTATTACTGCTCTGTCTCAAGAATCCCATTTCTCCCCAAAGTTTTATTTCTAACCTTGTTCTACAAATGGAACCAAACATTTTTCCCCTCAGAACAGAAGCAAAATGCTTGCAGTAAGAAAGGATCAGCTTTTCCCAAAAAGCTTCCTCACAAACATGAACTAGCTGGTGATGATTTACAAACCACTGGGAACACTATAAAAGATTTATTCTATTTAGACATCTAGTTCCATTTCTTCTGTATTCAAGTTTAATTCCACCCTTATAAAAATGGCCATTTTTTCTGTTCTCTCACTTAATGAATGGAGATAATCTGGCACAAATTTCACATCAGATTGCAGCAATATCCCTCTTGAAGGCTGTCCCCAGCTTGCAGCTGCTCAGCTGAGAGCTGTCAGGTTGAGTCTTGGTTCTCAGCACATGGCATTCTCCAAGTTATTGCTGATTTGGGTGGCTGATGGCCAGTGGAGGTTGTTGCCAGGCTACTGCACTGTGGCCACCATTGCTGGCCAGCATGAACTTGTTGTTGGCCCTTCTGTGTTGTAGATGAGCATGAAAACAGGAACGACTGAGCCAGCGCAGGGTAGATACCCAAGTCCGACTGCGAAGCACTACCTGTGCCTGACATTGTTCCAGCCACCAGAGCTATTTAAATATAAACAGGTGACTGCTTTGCTGCTGCCCAAAGCTGTGACCCATCAATGGTACAATTGTGCCTGCTGGTGGCTTGGCAGATGTGGCGGATCCGCTCCCTGGCACAGAGCAGCTGTCCGTGTGCGAGCCTCTGGCTGCACACCAAGCAGGTGCGAGATGTGAAGGGGATGGAAAAATTAGTCATGCTGCCTACAAAAATAACTGCAGTTCAGTACAATTAGTGCAAGCTCAAGGGTGACCTACACATGGCAAAGCAATGATTTTAAAGCAGTGGTAGCAGGTTTATGGGCTGTGCTTCACAGACGTGCACAGAGCACCAGCGTCACAGTAGCTCTGGGAACAGTGGAACCAGAAAGAGACCCAGAGAAAGGGGTTATTACATCATCAGATTGCAAGGACAGATGCTGTAAAGCAGATATAGCTATAGAGCTCTCTTGTGCTCATTTCCTCCAGATTACAGTGACACATAAAGATAAGGTTTGGTTTCAAGGGAGCTGTGTCTGGCTGGACCTGTACCAGCTGTCTGATGCTCTTAAGAGTAATGTGGTCTAGGTTCATTTCTCAGAGACTCATTTCCCATTGCTCTTTTATTTGCATACCAGTGGAGTCCTGTGCAGAATCACCAAGAAAGGACACTGAGACTACCAAAACCAGAGTGCACAAGGTGCAATGAAAGCAGTTCTTTCCCTGTGTTGTCCCCAAACAAAAAGCCAGTGCTGGTTAATTGACATTTGACAAACAGACAAAACATACAAGACCATTTCCAAGACAATTAATTCTGAGCCTTCTTCCTGGAAGAGGTATGGATTTCTCACTGCAGGAGGTACTTTTACTCCTTGGTTTCACACATCAAGCAAATTTGTGTCAAGGAGGTGATGGTAGAAGGAGTGGGATGAGTCAAAATGTCATCTAGTTCCATAGAAACCTAGAAATCAGGGCTGGCTGTCTTCAGTGAGCTGTGCAGAATGGAGCTCTTTCACAGGGTCAGACTGGAAGAGTAAGTTGTACAGGCTGGTGTTTAGCCCACACATTCTCAGGAGTGTGGATCTATACACTGACTGTCAGATATTAGCTTTGAGAGCCAGAGATTATTTGGCTACAGATATATTTTTGGCTGGGAGAGCTGTGCAAGGCAATGGAAACAGGTCAAGTGATAATATCAAGAGAAATTCTCTCTTGGCTTCTCTCCTGTACTTCTCTGTTCAGAATCACAGCATGCTTAACTGGATCTTTCCAGCCCAGAGCAACAAACCAAATTTATAATGTTCTTAATTGCTTTTTCTTTTCTTCTTCCCCAGCTGGCAGATGGACCTGTACCATATCAGCATTGCTTTGTGTTGTGCTTTCAAGAATGATAATAGAACCAACAAAATTATTTTATTTTCTGCTCTGTGCACACTGCAGAGAAATTTCAGTAAGCAGTACTTGGTCTTTATTTATTTTAATTTTCAGCTCTTGCTGAGATCAAAAATTATTTCTGCTGTATTTTGTTTGCTTTTATTATATAGTGTTCCAAGTATTCTCTTTTAATTCTCACAAAGGATGCTTTTTGAAAACAAGCCAGGCTTGCTGAATCTTTGGTAGGGATGTTTTGAGACAGAAAACAGGAAATCATGCTTGTAGAGTCTAGAGGCACCTAGGGATAAAAGATTACTCCTATCACATGCATCAACCAAGAAACCCATCTGGGGCTGGATATAGTGAAGATTTTACTTACAAATGCCTGCCTTTACAGGTAACCTAAAGATTCAACTCAAAGCAGAGACGGCCTCAAACATAACCTCACATTCAGTAAAACAATTCACAATTAGAACATCCACAGGATCAGCACAAGCCTTTTCTGTCTTCTTGCTATTTTACTGGGATGCAGAGAAGCATTTCACAGTCTTATTTGTGCCTAACATATGGAATGAACCTGCTGTCATTTTGGGGTGTGCACACACAGACACACACACACACGTAATTGAACTGTCCCTCCGAAATGGATGTTTGACCAAGAAATATGAGGTATATTCAAATTCAAAAGTTCAAAAACTTTTACGTGAGAGGTGGTTCAGGGGACCTGCTAAGTATTGAAGAAAAAGAGAGGTGTATCGACTTCAAGAGATTTTGGATTTTGGCATGAGTTAGTTACTTTGAACTGACTTTTCTAGTTCCCCTCCAGAGAAGTCAGGCTGAAGATTCCCTTCTGATAAGAAAGTTCATTAGTCTTTAATTATTATTTAATGTTTTATATAAAAATAATGGATTTTTTCCTGAGGTAATTTCAGTATTGCATAGTTGTATCCTTCTTAAACTTAATGCTGTAGAAGGAAAACTTAATTTTCTCCTTTATAACCCTTACAATCTAAGGCTGCATGTGGAAAAACAATGCACAAATACTTGAAAAGTATTTGGCTTCAAGAAAACTGCTATTTTCACTTGGATGACTTTGATTGTAGCATTTTCTTTTCCACTGAGCAGTCTGTTGAGGAAGCAGCCACAGCAGACAGCATGGAGTGCTGCGCTGCGCCACAAACAAGGCTGTGAGGGAGCAAGAAATTAGTTCAACTACTGTTTGTGCCAAACAACATTAATTTAAATATGCTTTTAGTGTGGAAAAAAAACCAGGCTGGAACAATTTCAATCTTTGAGCAATACAACTGATTATGTCAGTGCTTATGGAGCTGTGGTTGAGTCAGCTAAGGGAACCTAGAGCTGTGGTTTTCAGCGCTGTCCCAAGGAAGGGCAGCAAGTTACCTCCTATCAGGTAGGAAACAGCAATGAACCATTCATGGAGACCTCTGTGGATCAGGAAATGAGCCCCATGGGGAGCTTCTGCTTTTCAAAGGCAGCTTGAAGTCACCAGCCTGTGTTTAGGGCCATCAACTTTTTGCAAGTTCTGGGTTAGTGAATTTTGAATGCAGACCTCTGCTTACTGTGGTTAATTGTGTAAATGCCAATGCCTTGATATGGCTCCATTCTCAACCAGGCAAACATCAAGTGTCTGTACGGGTCAGACGAGCCAGAGTCCAGTTTGAACCACGGGAGATGGAAGCATCAGATTCAAAGCTCATGCCCAGATCTGCCATTATGTTATTTCACGAGGGAGTGGATTTTTTTTTTTTTAAACATCCACTACCTCCTTGCCCAAAATGTTTTTGGGCACAAATCAATCTCTTTGTGAGTGATTCTTCCCAAACTCAAGTAAATATAGACAGAAATTACCCTGTGGAATCACAGAGACCTGTTCTTGAGTCTTTCTTGAGCAGTGCTTGAGCCTATTGGTTTAACTTCCATGCAAAGACAGAGAGGATACAGCAAAACAAACAAACCAACCAACCCAAACCCGAAACAAACCAACCAACCAACCAAAAAAAACCCAACCACGCAAAAAATATTCCATTATACTGGGGTTTTTTTCTGGTGCTGTTTTCCTGCTTATCTTAGTACAAGGGTAAGAGAATTAAATGAGAGAATTAAAGAGCAGCTGTAGGGGTTTGCAGTTGCTCAGAGATTGCCACCCTGCAGGCAGGACTAGCAGAGTGTCCTGGGTCCTCATTGGTACTTTGCACAAACTGGTGAGGCCTTCACCCTGTAGCAGCCCTTTTAGTTCCCCTGATACATCTGGAGCTCACAAACTTCCCCTCCTTATCCAGTGGTGAGAAGAAACTCAGGCTACTATGAACTCACCAGAAGAATCTGGGAATGGCTCCCTTCCCTGCCAAGTTTGGAAGCATCTCAGGGACAGAGCATTTAAAAGCACAGTTAGCAATGGACATTGCAGCACTGTAATAGACCTAGAATTCCTCAGGAATGGGATCAGAGAGCAGGGATTTCTATAAAAAAAGGAAAATAAAGCAATCTAGAGAGTCTCACAACATTACAGCATTTAACTGTCAAATGCAAATCTTGTGGTTAAAGAAAACATGAAGGAAAGAGATTTTGTGTGTACTGATGCTAACATTGTCATTTCATCACTGAAATATGTTTTGCACAGTTTTCTTGGCATCTTGTCTTAGGTTTATCTCAAATCACATTATTCTTGTGCTAGTAAAGTTAAGTGTTTTCCACTCTACTACAGAACAGTAAACATGGACTTAAATCCACCTGTCTTTGCCAGTTCAACTGTTTTGCAGAATTATTGCTTAAGTTCTATTGCATTAAATGGGAAGTGAGGTTCATTTGGTAGGATATATAAACAATTCAAAACTAAATCTAATGGCATCCAAACCTTTTTGCCTAGGCATATACATATTTGACAATTATTGTTATTTTTAAATAGTAGTGATTCCTACCATATTTATCTATACTAAATCATTCCAGTGATTTATTTTCCAAAAGTCCTAAGCAAAGTGCTCAGTTTCCTCTGCAATGCACAGCATTGCCACTGTCCATGAGGACTGGCAGACACACAGGTATCTCCTGCTGTTTGAGGCATTTGTCTCACACAGCCCTTCACAGGAAGGGAAATTGAAGTTCTTCTGGTTGACTCTTCTGTGAAAGCTCCTCTGCAGCGGGGAAAATCATATCAAGGGGGAATTTTCTTCTCCTTGTTACCTCAAAATTCATAGTGATATTGAATATTCATATTTGCTGGTAGGATGTACAGAGCATATTTGGTAGTACCCATCTCTTATTTATTCATTCTCAGCTACCCCAAAAATGAGACACTTGAAGCTAGTTGTTAACTAAGGCCCTTATTTTAAACATATTTTCAGAAAAGGCAGTTAACAATTCACTTCCAGTGCAATGAGAACCGGATTCATTAAATAAACACTAGGTTGCATAAATCCATATTTATGACTCTCTGCAGCAAACAGAAATCCAAAGCAGTGTTTTGAACTAAGTCATGAGAGGCTAGACAGATACTGCATGGGGAGAAGGTAAATACACACCATAGAAAGAGTAGCGACTCCATACTTGTCCTCATGGTAAAAACATGAGGAAAAAAGCCCCAGAGCCCTATTAATGAGACTGTTGTCTTGATGTAGACAGGGTGAAGGAAATGTCATAACATCTTTTGTAAAGCACTCTACATTAATTGACAAACAAGATGTTCCGTTTCTCCACTATATTCAAATGATTTTCTTTAAAAAAAAAAATGAAAATGACAAAACCTATTACCAAAAATTACTTGAAGACATTTTCTTCCTTGGCTCCATATTCTGTCTGTCTCCCTCTCAGGAGGATGAAAGATTTATAAAATCCTTGGCAAAAGGGTATCTTTTTGGTCATCCTCTCCATTTGGAGGTGATTATTTGGAGCAACATAATTAGTGGTTTGGCATACAAACGGCAGTACTGTGCCATTGAAAATTTAAACCAGGAGATTTGAGAAGGACCGTTAGCTGAAAATGTGTTGTGCTCAATTCTGCCATTGAATAGATTTCAAAATAGACTTTCTTTCTTTCATCTGAAACAGGAGGAAAAAGAATCACCATGACTTTATGTTCAAAGAGTCCAAAACCAGAAATGCACAAATAAGAGAGGAAAACAAAAGAAAACTTGACTGAATAAATTGTTCATGACTAAGCCTTAAAAATTAGCTTGCCCTACAGAAGGCTATAGCAAAAATTAACAAGCTGGAAGCAAATATGTTACCACTTCTAATCTGTTCATTAAATTTGTATACAATATGCTATGCAAACATACCTGGAGGAGTTGCCTCTTTCAATTCCGCTTTGTTTGTATTGTTCCACTAGTGCTGTTGAACAAGAAATGCAATTCTCTGGAGAAAAGACTAAAGGCTCATTTTTTTTTTACCATATAAATGCCTTGTGTCACGGACACAGCTCCTGGGATCTCCTGTATTGCAAATGGCATATGAGTTTCCTAAAAAACATGTAGAAATGTTCTCCTGTTCCCAAAAATGTGTATGGAGTTTATGATTTCCTAGAGATTCGTGATCAAAACCCAGAAGGGTCTGCAAATGGGGGGCATCTGAGAAATGTGCAGTAAAACTGAGATTCCTCTCCTTTCCTTCAGCTATTTTAGATGTCCTAAATAGAAGGAAGTCAATAAAATATTCATATTGAATGTAATAGGCTGCTTGGAAGGAAGGAAGGAAGGAAGGAAGGAAGGAAGGAAGGAAGGAAGGAAGGAAGGAAGGAAATTACCAGGATTTTTCTTCTATATATTCTGTAAAGTCTACTTTAAAGTCATCCAAAAGAGAATGAGTCCTTTTCATTTTATTAAAAAAAATATATCAAAGCAATAATGAGCAGTTTGATCCCAGTGTGAGAGAATATTTTACATCTTATTTTTTGTTAAATAATCCCTTTGGTTTTTGGTAGTGGCCACTTTCAAAGCAAGAAAATAGAAATTCTCTGTGTGACCACTCAGTATAAAAGTAAAGTTTGTTTTTATTTCTGCAGGGACAATAAATTAGAGCCTTTCATCAACTACCATTTATCTCCTCTTTTTTATGAGGATGCAAGTAAGTAATTATCAGTGAAGTTCAATGATCAAGCCACTGCATAAATTTGCAGTAGAAACTAATCCCGACTAATTATTTTGACAAAATGTATGGTATAAAATAATACCAAAATGTATGGTATAATAATAATAATAATATAGTGCTAGTAGTTCTGTCTCAATAACTTGCTTTTATGTTAGAATTTCATCTGTCCTTCATGCTTTTTATTTGAAATTGCACCCAAGAGCCAGTTTTACCTGGAAATTTCACGATGTTTTATAAATACAGGCTCGTGTACAAAGAGACAAAAGTAAATGCTCTATTGCTATAGATAAAAGCATTATGAGAGTAATGAACCAATGCCAAAAAACTTTAGGATATCTAGTGGAGATATTTTAGGAACAAGTTTAGGGGTGCAGTAGATGGCACAGAATCACTTTAGGTCTCTGCCACCGCTGTTGGGGAGAACAGACATCCAGGAAGGAAGAGTTAGCTAAATAGGTTCCAGTACTCTGTAGTAAAAAAAAATAGCGGACATTCTTAATCCTTTTTTTTGTTCCCTGAATGTTAATAAACTTAAATTTTCCCTGTTACAGATTTGTAACAAATAAATATTTGCTTCTGGAAAAAAAAAAAAAGGAATGAAAGTTTGTCTGTAACTGTATATACAGTTACTTATTTTAATATCTTAGTCTTCCCTAAAATTGACCTAAAATACTTAGGTAAATCTCAGGTTCCTTGCAGCACAGTTTCTCTCTAGATGACAAGTATGGAAAAGAATGCAGTTTAGGGACCCAATCCTGCAAATTGAAGGACTTGTGTAATTTCAGTAGCTTACATAGGCAACATAAATTCCAGTATCTGCTTGTACAAAATTCACAAGCTAACAAAGCACAGAGAGTTCCCACATGAGCACATTTCAGCATTTCCTTAGGGGAAACTGAGGGATGCACTGGTTGCAAATAGTAATTTTTCAAGTCCAAATCATTTCTAAAAACTAATAGAGACATAAAGAAGCTGGAGATATTGTAGAGGAGATTCTGGCTATAACTAAGTCAAAACAAGTCTGGGAAATTCTTATTGTGGCAGTATTTGGTACAGGGTAACAGCTTTAAATCCTAAGTCTTAATTCCCTACTTGTGTTCAAGAAATATCTAGATTTTAGAAATAAGAAGTCACAGTCTCTTTGCCATTACTTTTCCTTAATGGCAATAATGAGGGTGTTTCCATGTAGAGAATTTACACTTTTTTGCCCTTTTGGTCTCTTCCTGCAGGGGAAGATGCAGTAAAGCAAATCCAAAACATATTTGCTAGTCAGAAATTACCTTCCTGGAGGAGAGAATGTTTTTTGGGTTTGTTTTTTTTTTTTTTTTTTTTGTACTTTTAATCATTTTAGTACTTACTAAATCAAAAATGTAATGTTATTTCTAAGCTTAACAAGTTGACTTGTCACACACAAATAGCTGTGATTATCAGGACTTGGATGAGAATGGGGCACTGGCTGACTGCAGCATCCTGTAGAGGGATTCTGTACAGTAAATGCACCAAGCATTGCCCAGTGAAGCAGAAGAACATCATGCCATCCATGGTGTATGCTTTCCACCTCAGCTCAGGAGAAACAGCAGCTATCTACCTGGTTTAGTGAAACTTTAGCCCTTTGAAAATCTCTCATCTGATCAAAAAATTTAAAAAAAGTCCTTCTCAATCCTGCAGAACATTTACTACAGGACAAGTATGGTGTCCAGAACACAACATTGATAACATGCACACAGAATTAATTTGTTGCAATATTTTTCAAATGACTGAAGTCACAAAGTTATTGACTTATTCTCTGAGATTTGTACCATTTCCTTGTCACAAAGAAGCTGCTTATAGAAGTGGAAAGTGCAAGGATGGTGTGTTGGTTTTGCACAGCCTGGTTTTTGGTAGTGGGGGACCACAGAGGTGGCTGCTGGAATCTTCCACCATGTCCAGCAGAGCCAGCCCCTGATGGGTCAGAAGATTGGCATGCTGCTGGCCACACTGGGCCAGTTAGAGAGAGACTGGTAATGCCTCTGTGATAACATATTTAAGAATATAATCAAAACAAAGGGCAGACAGAGTTTTTCTTCTAGCCAAGGACGACAAGAGAGACAACAGGTGAAGGAAACAACATGGAGACACCAAGGTCAGTGGAGAAGGAGGGGCAGGAGGTGATCCAGGTGCTGGAGTTGAGATTACTCTGCAGGCTGTGGTGATGACCATGGTGAAGCAGCTGTGCTCCTGCAGCCCCTGGGGATCCATGGGGGATGCAGAGATCCACCCACAGCCCCTGGGGGAGGTGCCCATGCCAGAATGGGTGGTACCTGGAGGAGGCTGTGATCCAGTGGGAGATCCTGTGGAGGGAGAGGGAGCCCCTGCTCCCAGGCTGGAGCAGCCTGTCCTTGGAGCACTGTACCCCATGGAAAGAGAGACCCACATTGCAGTAGCTTTGCTGCTCATGAGATTGGAGCCATATTGGAGAAGTTCACAGAGAACTGTCTCCCATGGGAGGGATGCCACGGCCTCACAGGGGAAGGACTCCTCTCCCAGAGCAGCAGAAGAAAATCTGCTGCAGGGTGATGAGCTGACCAAACCCCCATGCCCTGTGTCCCTGGGCTATCTGTGGGAAGGAGGGAGGGGGTGGGGAAAAAAAAGGTGGTTTACGGGCTTATTTTACATCTCATTATTCTCCTCTGATTTTGTTGGTAATAAACTCACCTTGTAACTCTAGGCCGAGCCTGTTTTGCCCTTGGAGAGTTTTTTCCTAGTCCTTATCTCAACTCATGAACCCTTTGTTAATTTTTCCTCTTCTCTGCCCAGCTGTGGCAGGGGAAGGTGATTGAGAGACTTTTGTGGGTGGCTGGCACTTGGCCAGTGTCAAACCATGAGAGATGGCTATAAATGGCCAGGGAGATAGACTGCTAGTCTATCTAACTAGATAGACTAGACTGCTATCTAACTAGACTGCTAATTTCTTCCCTTTGGAGAGTCTCACAAGAAATGCAGCCTTAAAGTAACTCTAAAGCAGACTATGCTTTACATACTATGACTCATATTTCTGGTCCAGTCTTGCCAATACAAATCATATCACAGAACTTATTCAGTAGGATAACTACTCAGACCCGAATGGTGCAGGCCCTAGATAAATATACTGTGTCACCACACCCTATTTACAAATCCATTGTGCTGTGTGTGATAAAGCAGTAGTCAAAAAACAAAAGCTCAGCCAGAGACTTTTAGTTAATTTGGATGCATTTTCACAGTAGTTTGCTATGCAGAAATGTATTTCCTAGGGTGTCTGAGTTACAAAGGTATTACTGGCACTCAAGAGATGGACAGAAGAAGTTGAACCAGTTGACAATTAGTGAAGCACTGCATCTGCTTATGATTTGCAGTCCCCAAGACATTAGCTTTTCCTCCTAGCAGCTGTCTTCTGTTTAAAGAGTAAAAGATAGTTTGGATTGCTATTTATCTATCACCTTTCAAGAGTCTGGGGAGTGTCCTTCATGCAAGCTTCCATGCAAGGGCATCTCAAATTTTGTGTCATGAGTTATAAATACAGCATATCCACACCAGAATGTTCAGGCTACTAGTTCACAAACAGGATTTAAGCAAACAGAAAAAAGAGCTCTTTGCCTGAACACAGACACCTTTCCATCTGCAGACAGCTCTCTGAGGCTGTGACCGCTCCAGTGCCTGAGCTCAAGGGAGCATGGATGGCTCAGTCTGCCACAGTTCTGGCAACAGTCTGATTTAGGGATCACAACACTTTCTTCCCATGGCATCTGCAGGGAGCTAGGAGCTGAACCCTCAGAACAAATCCTCTCAATTTCTTACAATATCTTGAACTCAGATGCCGTTGAAGACATACCACTTAACTTAGGTACTTATAAGGTGCTACGAATATGCCCCTCTACATTCCCCTGCCAGCTCTGACTTCATCTCTCAAGTGGTTACACATCCCAGGCCTCTGCAGAGCCCCATGGAGGTCCCTGTGCCTGGAGCTCCCCTGCCAGGGAGGCGATGAGGCTCTGAACTGCAGCCTCATTCTTTGAGCAGAGCTTGGGGAGCAGAGCTGGCTGTCCTCTGTGTTGATGTGGACCAATAGCAGATTAATTACAAATTAATTACAAATTACCAAATGCAAAGCTGGTAATAAAAATGACTGCTATCAGAGCAATTATTGCTTTAAATTGTTATGGAGGATTTGGGGAAAGAGTCTGTGAGAAGTAGTAACATCAAAGAGTAGGCATGCTGTGGCTATTGAGGTAGATCTTATGCGACTGTGCAGATATCTGTGCACAGCAGATACTGTAGAAAACACAGAGGACCTTGACTGATCATCCAACCTTTAGAGAACAAGGCTTCTGTGGATAATTTATCAAAACAAAGCCATCTTCCTGGCACAAGTTTGCTTTCTCAATTTTGTTTGTGCTAGCTAAACAAACACATTACAAATATTCCATTATCTTCTGCTGCTTGTACTAGCATTGCAGCATTTTCAGATAGCAAGATAAACATTTCTAAAAATGGATCTTTGCATGAGTCTTTTACCATGAACTTTTAAGGGAATGGATTGGTCAGTGGAAATATAATGGACCTACACAACCAGGCAAGTAATTTTTTAGCAGTAGCTGCCCTTGTCTCACAATTAGTGTGAGATTATTATCCTTCTGTAAAACAAAGATAATTTTGTACTACCATGGGGAAGAGCTCATACAGATAAGCTGAATGGGTAAGCTGGGGTACACTTGCATCAAACTAAGCCTCTAGTAACTTTCTGCTGTGCCCATCCCAGCAGCTCACCTCATAATTCTCTATGGAGGTCTTCCCTGAATCGAGAGACCTGTGAGGAGAGTATGATTTCATCAGAAGCACTGCTGCACTCCAGTCTGTCTCATTACCACCATGCCTAGGTATCCAGCAAGAGCTAGTAAAAAACCTGCCACTGCCCTGTGAAAACACAAGTGTTTGTATAATAGATTATTTGCAAACTGTATGCTGCAAAAGCTGTCTAAGGCCATGTGAACTCGTAGTGCCAAAACCTTCTCAGCAAAAAAAGCCAAGTTCATGTTATAATTCTCATTACTAACGAGACTTAAGCCTTTCTTAATCTACCCAGCAACAGGTTTGCACTTCACACCACCTCTGTGTATCAAAGACTAATAACTTAATGTATGGCATGGAAAATAATGAGCTGATACTTTATTAATTACCAAAGTAAAATCTTCATTTCACATTCACTGTTTCACCTGTGCTAAGTAGGTCTTCAACACAAGAAAAACCTTCCCCCTACCTACCCTTGCCATGTTCAATAAGATGCCTGGAGAACATGGTCTGTCCTGTCACTGCTCTACTCCTCACCTCTGGCTGAATGTAACATGGAACAGATGACTAGGTTCAAGTAAATACAGATATGAGGCATGTTAGCACCTTACACATCTATAGTCCTTTCTCTGTGTCCAGTGACTGTCATGTCAGGGATGGCCCTCCCACAAAGCCTCGCAGAGGTCAAGAGCAATTTCTAGTTTAGCTGTGTGCTCCTCTCCCTGGGGCATGCTGGTGTTTGGGTGTGTCAGATGGCTCCTGGGGTGCCATTCTCGTCCCCCTTGGTGAAAGTTCCTGCACCATGCAGCAGCAGTAGTACAACAAGACAAGGAAGGCCTCATGGCAGTGCTCCACTCAGACCTGTGAAGGCTTGAGAGAGCTATTGGTGTGAGGTCAAGAGGGGAAGAGGCATCAGCTTGATTAACCATGATTTTGTTATTGACATGCTAACTGTATTGTTCACTGTGTAATCAAAGCTTCTTTGACAATTCTCTGATTGCACTGCAGAAAACTTTAACTCAGTAATCAGTGAGAAAACCAGTGGTGCTTATACAATTAACTGCCAGAACACAGTTCTCCTGTGTTACTACCAAAAGGCTAAAGACAGAAAAATGCACTTATCACTCCTTTCCATGCTGCCCCTTGCAGCCCATGAAGATGCTAAAACTTGCCTTTGTTTCTCCAGGGAGAAGACGACAGTTGCTGATGCTGTGATCACTTTATCTATTTTTGCTGATGTACTACCCAGTGCTACAATTTGGTTCTACTAATTGATTCCTCCTACAAGAAAACAGCTGATGAACACCCATTTTAAAAATTATGCCTAAATAGGGTTGATCTGCCACTCTTTTAAGACTGCAGCTACTTTTGATTACTTAACATAACAATAAGCACCTGAGTCACTCAGTTGCCGTAGGTAACGCTGTATAACACTTGCATATTCTCTCACTGTTCCTTGTTGTAACCATTAGTATCTGAGCAAAAAATCAAGTTGTTATTCCAATTTTGGACTCTCTTTGTATGTTTCTACTTTCACTTTTCCATGCAATGATAGAAGATAGGTGATATTAGCTGTGGCTGGAAATGGTTTTATAGGATGTCTAGTCCTTTTCTTCATCATAATTCTGGCTGCTGTGAAGTTCAGAAATATAGAATAAATACAATTGCTCATATATGAGAGTTTTCCTGTACAAATTTATTTCACAATTACAAAAGGATGTTCTTTTCTAAAAACTCTGTTGGACTAGTACTGTAGCAAATTTTAAAAATGAAAGGGTAATTGCTAGAACCACATTTTAACAACAAGGTACATACTGTTATGTCATGCTGTAGGGAAACTGAGGGACTCATTGCTGTAGAGAGGAGCAAAATCTAAAAAAAGTCCTAAATCATTTGGGAAAGTACAATGGGAAGCAATGCTTTAATTGCAAAAGAAATAGAAGAAGGTTTGGTGTGAGTCTTAGCTGCCTCGACAGAAAGATGTCCTTGCCCATGGAGAGAGGAGTCCCTTTTCCTGCCAAGTGGTAACTTGTACGTAGGAGGGTAGTTCTAAGCTGGTAACCTCCACTGCTTTGGGAGAGTGTCTGTGAAAATTCAAAGGGTCAGAAGGTGCAGAAAGATGCTTGTGGAAATGAGGAGACGGTAAAGAGCTGATACATTTTTTCTAGCAGAGGATTCAGTGACTGACAGCTCCACCAGACTGCAGCTCAGTTCTGCATTATCTCCTGCATTTTGCTCCTTCTTCAGCCTCTGCAGTCTTTGATGGTGCATCTGCCATAGATTTTATATTTGCAACTTTCCTGATCCTACATTACAAAGCAACTCCACCAAGTAAATAAGAGCAAATCTTGATATCAAAGAGTAATTTGTGTGTGTGTGTGTGTTTGTATGTGTGTGTATGCTAGGAGAGATGGGAATAATAAGCTATTTTTCCTAAAAGTTTCATATTTCTATATATATCTCTATAAAGATATGAGACTAAGTAGACACTGGATAGAATAAGATTAGCTTTCATCTCCTGGCCAAATTTCATCTTAGGTAATTACATTCTTCCTGACTAAATATCTTTATAATTTCAATTGGGTACAGTCTATTTCCTATTTCAAATTGCTTTGCTGTACATAATGTGAACTCCAGTATTTTCCTAGAAATGGGTATGATCTGCTAACAGGTGAAGTGATTACTGGTGAGTTCACATTAAAATCAATATAATATTCTTAAATTCCTTTTGGAAACAGCCAGCCATAAATCTTACTGTTTGTTAAGCAAAGACAAAAAGTTGTAGATATTTTTTGAGAAGATTGGAAGAAAAGAGTTTGGTACTAAGCTAGTGATCTCTGCCTCTTCTCCCTTTGGGTCAGGGAGTGTCAGGACATTGGTAGGGGATTTGACACAATGAATTACAGAGATATGCTTAGATTCTAGCTGTATAAGGGGAAAAAAATTCCATACTCTCAACAGTAGATGGATGTATCAGTTAAACGCCTGGGAAGAAGGGATCAGTGCAGGTGACTCGACAGCTCTTTTGTGCAGACCTGAACACTGACCCAGTTGTCAGTTGGTAAGGCCAAACTGGGGAAGTTACAGATAGGAACAGGACAAAAATTCAGGATATTCAGTGAAATTTCACTGGTCCAGGTTTATGCTTCACAAACAGTGATGAAAATAGCTGTGGGATCAGATATTTGCATCAACAGCGTGACTTGTGCCCATTAAATGTCTCATCAGAACAGACAACCACTGCACAGCACAATGTGCTTTGTACAGGGTAGAAAAGCCAAGTTTGATTTATGGCATTTTTGAGCACAAAAATCCACAGGAAATTAATGCTTACTTACAGAAATTAGTACCACGGAGAAGATCCAGGGTCATAACTGTATACACCAGTGTGAACTGCTTGGGGTCATTGTCATGCTTGATAGGTGCATCCCTCATCAGAGTCCCAAATGTTTGAAAGACATGACTACAAGGAGATGTTACTGGGGAATTAACTTCTTGATAACATCTCCAGTGTTAGGAGCTACTAATTTGCTACACTTTTCAGAATATTAGCCACCTATGTACAATGGGTGCAAGAACACAAGTATTTCATGTGCAGATAGAAATTGTAGCTTATTATTCATGTGCCTTGTTTATTTAGCAAATTAAACTGAAAGCATCACCACAGCATGGGGTGTCTTTTTGCAGAGCAGATCTTGAGGTCTGCCAAGTCTCACTTCATAAATCGAATGGTGACACACAGACCATACACTCAATGCAATTTCCAGAGCAAACATATCTTGAAAAATAAGTTAAAAATCTAAATTTCCTGAAACAGGCCTAAGATATCAAGAACTGATTGCCTCAAGCCTATATTACCTGAATTACCTAAATACACACATTTGTCTTCAAAACTTCATGAGACTGACTTATTTGGAAGATTTAAAAGGAAATTAAAGTCTTCCTGTGTTCACCTGGGATTTAGAAGCACAGACCCACTGCTTCATTCTGTGCAATAGTGGGGTTTAGGAACATGTTTTCTATATAAAATGCTATCTGACACGAAAACATCCCTTGACCAATGTTTAGCACAAAGCTTTGCACAGAGAGCTACGCATAGAAAAATAAATAGAGAAGGATGAGGACTGAGCAAGCACATGTGATATAGCCCAACTATTTCCAAGCTCAGGTTTAATCACCTCATACAGCCTCTGAATCCAGGCTCTGGAATTGCAGATGATGATGATTAAGTCTCAAGAGGCCCAAAGTCTCTTTGGAGCTGTGTTCTCCCTTTGCGGTGCAATTACAGCAACAATCCTCCTTCACACTTCCGAGGTGCCTGGAGAGCTCCTGGTAGCATTCAGTAACCAACAGGATTTCTGAGCAGCCAACAAAGCCAGCATGATTCATCAACCATTTCTTTCTAGCTTCTACTTTTTATTTTTTTATAATGAGCAATACTGTGTATAGTATAGTTTTAAAGTACATCGCTTCATTATAAGACAAAACTAAGTATTTTTGGCTTGCATTATACTGTACCCCTAGTCCAAGCTTCTGCTATTTTCTCCTCTTGGGTTTCTTTTCCCCTTGTTATGCTTATGAATCAAATACACTGATAGTGAGCTTTAAAGCTGTGCTTTACACAATTGCCCATTTAATATTAGATTCCTTGCAGGTCATTTGAAATTACATGCCACTGAGCTTATGACTTCTTGTTGTCACCATGATACACAATATGTTTGTTCTTTTAAAAAATCTCACTTTAAGTAGTTTCAGAGTAAGTTGGGTCTCCATTTATCAGTAGGTCCTGGGTAATTATACAGTGCTTTAAAAAGCTAAGGAAGAAGCATCATCATTCAACAACTATTTACATTACACACCAGCCCCTTACCCAGCAAATAGCTGTATCCACAGAGCAGAGCATTCACCCTGGGTCTTCTCTGGGCAGAGAGACTTAAAACATTACTGTAACTTTCTGTGATTTTAAAATTTTGGTAATTTGAAAAAAATGTGAAGGTATTGTCCTAACTTGGGAAAGAGGAGTGGTTCATGCTGTGACACTGAGAGTATTTGGTGCAATGAGTAAGGCACAGCCTGATAGAGATTTGGGGTGTGTGAATTTCTGAGACCTGCCAGGACAGCATGGGAAGATAATGTGTGGGCTCAGTCACTGTGAACCCAAACCATCCCTGGCTCTGTTTCATGTGGTATTAAGGGATGTAGAAACTCCCCCAAAAGGAGAGCCCTGGACCAAAATGCCAGTCACACAGTGTGGAGAACAGGGGAACAGGATCTGGCAGTGAGCTGAGGAGTCCTTTGGCAGAGACTATACGCACAATATTTTTCTTTCATTAGCTGGCAGATAACAAGGCAGAAAAAGAATGCCATGGTGACAAGATGAAGCCCCAATGACAAAAATTAGCTTCTTTCCCAATACTTCAGTAGGGTTGGACCAGTCAAAATCAGTGCCGTACATCAGCACCTTCAAGATACACACAAATATTTCACGACCATCTAGGATATTTATAATGGACTATGAACTAAATATTTTCTGAATTTAGAAAGTATCATGTGAATGTGGAAAAAGGAAGAATTTGCTTGCCTGGAAATGGCTGCATTGGTGCCCACAGTCTCCATAAAGGTGATGTAGCAGCAGTTTGTTAATGTCTCCTCACATAGGGGTGCTCCAGGTGACCAGCTCAGCTGCCAAGCAAGAACGTCTTAGTAGAGACAAAAATGTCTCTGTGCCAACAATTATAATCTCATTCTTTTTTAAGTGCATCTGAAGCTGCAAATCACATGCAGACATCAAGTGCCAAGTGAGCTCTGAAGTCAAAATCACAATGCTGGAAAATGTCTTTTGTAAAACTGTTCACATCTGCAGCCTCTACAATGCTAAACACAGAAGGTAAAAAGATTACTTTTCTGTAAACTTAAAGAGAATTTTCTTCTGCCTGTTCCTGCCTGAGGATTGATGTTACCTGCACTTGTAATCCCAAGTGAAAGGCTGAAGAGCCTGGAAGTTTGAAGGAGACAAAGCCTTGCTGTGTGATGCGAATTCAGGTCTCAAGTTTCTGCCAAGGTGCCAAAGTCTTTCCAGTCCAACCACCAAACATTGCTGGTGCTCAGCCTCTTGCCCACAGACTTTGCAGAGTGAGGAGGTATCAGACAGCTTAAAAGGGAGCAGAGCATTGTTGGGGCAGAACTGAGCACTACCAGTGGTCAGATCTGAGCTGGAATTGTAGAATTTGCAAACTGATGCTTCTCAAATGAGTCTGATTTTGAACTTTTTTTTTTTTTAAATCCATGTCCAGGGCATGAATGAAAAATACGCCCCCTCCTCTGCTGAAATAGTCTCTCTTCCTACAACTGAGTTTAAATTTCCCTTCCTGCTACTTGCCTTTACTCATGGCAATAAATTATTTAATAATATGCCAGGATGTAGGTTGGCTGCACAACGGAATGATTCCCATCCTTTTTCTCTAGGGAAAACTCATTTTGTTAAAATCATCTGGTGATGTCCAGGAAGATCTCAAGGCAGGATCTTCTCTTTTAACTTGATAGTCTGAAGACCTTATGGAAAACCAGAAAAATTCACAGCATGGTGGGTTTTAAAGTTTAGTGAAAAATTATTTGGTTACTAAAATACTTCTGTTCAGCGAGTTGTAAACAACTAATCAATCCTGGAAAAAAAAATTCAAGGAGAAAGAATAGAATAAATAAGGTGAATTGTTGATGGTTTCCTCCAATGTTTGTGGAAAGCTCTGCATCTGTTTTTAGATCAATTGAAGTGCACTTTTAATAGAAGTGCATTTCTATAAAGGTGCTCTTAACAGAGTTGTTAGTGCAATGTTTGCAGGCCTTTGTACTGGTGCCTGATCAGGGTAAGCTGAGAGCTGACTGGGAAATTTGTTCTTACCACAGCTGAGACCAAGTGTTGAAACTCCAGCACGAGAATATGGATGGCCTGGGAGGATCTGGGGAACACAGATATACTGTGCACTGCATTTAGAAAGTCTGTGTTGCTTCCCTTCAGGATTACAGGATATGTAAGGTGGAGGTCCCTCTGGCAGCCTGCATGCCAAACCCATCTGTGCTGCATCCCAGTGATTTACCTTGGATCTAGGGCATAGGAGAGTAGTTCCAGTGCTTTTGGCACAGGAGCCCTGCATTTATTACCCTCCTCAATTGCACCATACAATTACTGGTCATTTTAATAGTGTTGTGACTTCAAATAAAAAAAAAACCAACTCAGTTTTGTTTCACCTTTTCAGTCTTTGGGGTGTGTAGTTAGGTATTCCTGATTGAATTGCTCCTTCATGCAAATGTCACTACTCTATAGTTACCATAATTACAATGCAGAAGGAAGCATTGGAAGCTTCCCTGAGAGAAAAATAATTTTTATAATGGCATGTATAGGAGGAAAATCATCATCTTGTTTGTTTTATTGAGCAGTAACCAAGGGAATCCATTAGTTTTGTAAATAGGAAATTTAACAGCACAACAAATCAAGTGGCATATAAAAATCTGTGAATAGAATTAGTTAGAAAAAGGATGAAGTAATTAATAAAATAATATTCCTTGAATACTGGGAGAACTCACTGACAACAACCCTGAAGAGAAGGGCCTGGGGGTGCTGGTGGGTGTGAGGCTGGACATGGCCCAGCCATGACAGAAAGCCAAACGTGCCCTGGGCTGCATCCAAAGCAGCGTGGGCAGCAGGGGAGGGAGGGGATTCTGTCCCTCTGCTCTGCTCTGGTGAGACCCCTCCTGCAGTGCTGCATCAGCTCTGGGTCCCCAGCACAGGAAGGACATGGAGCTGTTGGAGTGAGTCCAGAGGAGGCCACAAAGATGATCAGAGGGATGGAGCACCTCTCCTGTGGGGAACTGGGTTTGTTCAGCCTGGAAAAGACTCTGGGGAGACTTAATTGTGGCCTTCCAGTATCTGAAGAGTCTAATAGGAAAGATGGGGTCAAACTTTTTAGCAGAGTCTGTTGCAATAGGATAAGGTGCAATGGTTTTAAATTAAAAGAGAGCAGATTTAGAGTAGATATAAGAATATTTTTTTTTTTTTCAATAAGGATGGTAGAACACTAGCAGAAGTTGCCAAGAGAAATTGTGAGTGCCCCATCCCTAGAACCATTCAAGGTCAAGTTAGACCAGGATCTGAGCCACCAGATGTAATTGAAAATGTCCCTGCTCAGTGCAAAGGAGGTTGGACTAGGTGGCCTTTAAATGTACCTTTTAACCCAAACCATTCTAAGATTCTATGATTGTATCTCTCAGGTGCAAGGCTCAGTTCCAAGGCTTACCCTGTCTTCAGTTGACTCCAGTTGCAGCTAATTATATACTGACTAATTAAATAGTACCTAAAGGTTACTAAAATGTCTCATTAACGTTAAGGGTCCAAACACAAAAAGGTAAGTTAAAGACTGATACTGAAAAACAATTACTCTAGGTTTGCCAAACGAGTGCAGAGCTGATCTGGAGCCAGTGTTCACTCCTGCTGTTTCTGTGTAACAGCATACACAACTTGGGTATTTGCTGTGTAGGAGAAGTCATTGATACAAAAGCAACTCTGTAAAGGTACTAATAGCAATACTAGTTTTTAATTCTTTGTGAGGACAGGTCAATGTCACCTAAATGGAGCTAAAATCATCTTGCTGTTGAACAGGAACTAGTAACAAAAGTTTTAAAATTGGGACTGCCAATAGTATTTATCGGCTTGGTCTCTCTCTCTCTTTTTTTTTTTTTTTTTTTTTTTTTTTTTCTCCTTTTCTTTTTTTTTTTTTTTTTTTTTTTTGGTATTGTATTTGGATTGGCAAAAAAGAGAGATTAGATGATGAGATGGTCGCTTTAAGTCTAGCTTAGTCAGAAAAGCTAACCCTTTTTAAACTTACTAGAAACCAGTGAAACTAAAGAAGCCTGTCATGCTTGAATTAGGATAGGAATTTTAATAGTTGTTTAACAGTAGCTTGACTCTTCCACACTGATATGTGAAAGACAATGGCCTTATTCTGATTTCTGCTCCCATTTTCTGCAGTCACTTGGCTGGCTTGAAGTTATTTATAACTTTTAAAAAGCTGTTTAAAACGTAGTTAATAGCTGGACTAAAGTAGTTTCATTATTGTTAAACTGTTTTTAAGAAATGACATGTGATTATTTTTGACAGAAGCTCCACACTTAATGAACCTTGAAAGCTAATTATTGCTTCATATGTTCTTCCATGGGGAAAGATCTTTTCTTAATAAAAGAAAAAGAATAGAATTTGGGTGTTTAGGTACAGACAAGGAAGCAAGATGCATATTAATTGATTTTAACAAAAGTGGAAAATGTCCTCTAACTTCCTGACTGCCTTCAAAAAGCAAAATTAGGGACAACTTCCTTCATCTGTTTTACCTTGTGAGACCTCAAGTTTTGTGCAGGAGTGGGCACAGAATCATTTACAACATGCAGGTTCATGCTCTGGTGAAGGAGCACTTTGGAGTGATGAGTATGAAAACAGCTGCTAGGCCAGGTTCAGTGGGCACAGGGACAGGACCTGGACCCTCCCAGTTCCCCAAAACTAAATAGAAGAGTCACATGTTTATATATGTGGAATCTTTTTTATTCATTCAGACCTTTTGTACAAGCACTTGAGATAGTTATTTCCCCATTCCCTTCCCCTCTCTTTCCTTCCCTTTCCATTTTCCCTTCCCTTCCTTTCTCACTTCCCTTTAACTAATTCATTCTCCAGACATCTTCACCTTAAATCTTGCTCAGATCTTCAAAATATGCTTAGTTGTCTAAGAGCTGGAGCATGGGACAGAAATTGTCAGGCTTCACTTTAAAGAATTGCAAAAGAAGAAAGTCTTATGCATTTCTGTCTTCCAATACCTGAAGGGAGTCTACAAGAAAACTGTAGAGGGACTTTTTAAAAGGGCATGTAGTGATAGAACAAGGGGTAGTGGCTTCAAACTGAGACTAGGTTTACATTAGGTATTAGGAAGAAATTCTGTACTATGAGGGTGATGAGGCATAGGAGCAGGCTGCCCAGAGAAGCTGTGGATGTCCCACCCTTGGAAGTGTTCAAGGCCGGGTTGGATAAGGCTCTGAACCATCTAGTGGAAGGTGTCCCTGCCCATGGCAGGGAGGTTGGAACTGGATGATTTTCAGATCACTTCAACCCAAAACATTCTATGACTCCAGAGCAAAACCAGGACAAACAAAATGCCTGAGCTGCTGCTGGGCACTGCTGGACTGTCTCCTTGGGATGGCACCTCCTCTCTCCCCAGGGGTTGCCTGCACTTACACTTCAGTACCCTGCTCTCTCAATTTCTTGGCTGGAAAATACAGAAAGTAGCACTTTTGTAACTCCCTCAAAGGTTGGTGCAAGGATAAGTGAAGGGACAGAAAAGGCTCTGAATGCTTCATCATCTTACATGAGCCCTAAATATCAGTAACACTGTTATCACCTGTTCCATATGCACTCAGCAACTGGCACGGCTAACAGTCCTGGATGGAGGAAAGCAGAGCAGGAGGAGCTGCCTCCAGCAGTGGGGATTGCAGGCTAACATGCCAGGTTTAGTAATCTATACCACTTTATAAACTTCTGCTGGTTATCTATTTTTAGAGAATAGTTATGCTTTTCATGTTCCTTTAATCTGAAGAAATGTCACTTATTCACCTCTGAGTTGGTTGTTTTACTAATTTTTTCCATTTGCACAGAAGATTTTATAGTTTTGATTGTTCACCAGAGTGGGGGAAAAAGGGAAAGCTATGCAGTCTATATCAAACATCTCCTCATGCAAAGAAATATTTATGAAGGTACAAGATTTTTTTTGTGTCTTCTACATTTAATTTCTTATGTGATTTTATTATATTGATATACATTCTGTTTTGATAAATAGAAAACAGTTAGAAAGTAATTTGCTCTTTTGATGATAATAATAAATTTATTTCCATGTCTGTGAGGATTTCAATCAAAGAATTACTATTCTCACCAGGGACTCAATAAAATCTTTAAAATACATGTGAACTTCAATTTTGTCTTGGAATACATTTACAGAATATAATTGCTCTTAATGTACCATGAAAAAGAGCTGTACTTTCTAATATATAGTTTCTAGGGAGAAGTCATAAAAGGATAGCTATCCGTCTACTTCTGACTTTAAAGAACTTCTCTGGTTGTCATCAAGATTATTGAAACACGTCTGTTCAATGTTGTTCACTCTTTTACAAATAGGGTATTAGGAAGCTGTTGAGAATTATCAAATGAAACAAAAAGGGACCTGATGATCTGGGGATACTTAATGCAACAATTAATAATAAATTGCCTAGAGACTTAATAATAAGCTTACTTTCTATGTATACGCACCAATGTTTTATTTTTGTATTGTATTTGGTCTATCCTTTACATCCCTCTAGCCCAATTTCAAAATTAATATATCATATGAAAACATCCATGTATTACTGATGTATGCTTTTCATTTTTCCCATTGAAATAATTCCCAGTTGTTCCTCCCAATGACACTGGGGAATTCAACTTCTGACAAAACATGCCCTGAACTTCAGAGTGAATTCTTCAAAACACCTCATTTAAACTGCTACTCTCTAAAACAGAGAGAAACTTACTGGCTTTCAAAGGCCCTGAGACTGTGAGCCCTGGTTTTCATAGGCAATGAATAGGACCTAAGCTTGGTACTCAGCACAGAAAAGGGATCAGGGCTGACCAGCAGATCTACCAGCTCACAGACTTAGCCATGGAGTTTGAATCCCAGCATGGTACTCAACAGCATAGGGTTACAGTCTGGTTTGGCCCACTGTACAGACAGGAGTCACTCAGGAACCTGAAATCCAGGTCCAATTAAGTCCTCATTTAAATATGAGCACTGACAAGTAGAACATGTTGCACATTTCAGCATTGGGTTTGGATATAGATGGCAGGAGTGGTTTTACTATGGGACACGTGGCAAGTCCAAAGGTGACAGAGGATCCACATTTCCAATGCCACTTGTTCACAAAGAAACAAACAAAAAAACCTCAACAACAACAAAAACATTCCCTTTTTCTCTACTGACATGACATAAAATGAAAATTTTGATCTAAACTGAGGTGTCTCTGGGTTAAAGACAGCAATATGTTTGAATAGCTGTGGATTATTACTCATATGAATGCTTCTGAATCACCTCTGACAAAGGTAGTGTACCAGACTGGCATTTTTAATCTGAAGTTTTAATTCTATTCATGGATTGTGCTCCCAATCCTCCTCTATGGCAAGGTAATGTAGACAATTCGTAAATGAAAGTAATTAAGCAGGTGTAAGTAGCACCATGGAGCTCTTAAGTGTGCTCTTTTCCACTGAGAACAACATAGTTAAATGAAGTTGTTAATTTAGTCATTTGTAGGAATCAAGCATTACAGTTACATGCTAACACATTAATTAAATAGTCAAGATTCTGTCATCATGATTTGATTCACAATATTTCACTTGAGAACAATCAAGATTCATCCACAGATACACAGGCATATTAAAATGGAATATTGAAACAATTATGTAAAACCCCGTCTAGATGAAAGATACTCACTTGCCAGCTCTGTTTTATTTGGATAGGCAAAGGGAGTCATTCTTCTAACATATTTTCTAACATTTATTTAGCCAAGCCACTCGGTCACAGCCAAAAGGCTCTGTCAACATATGGTGTAGGATGTTTAAAACAGCATTTGTGGGTGATATCTTCACACATTTGATGTGTTAGATTCAATATGGAAACTTAAATTAGACATACAGATTGCAGCCCTGATTCAGAGAGAGCTGTAGGATTCAGGAAGGCCATGGGCAGCCCTGGTGTGCCCAGGTGCAGGCACAGGTCACCACTTGCTGTCACAGCCACATTGCCATGCACAGTCCCAGACTCACAGGATGTGATGTGCTCTTTGCTTGGATGAGAGCCCTGCTCCAGCTGGAAGCATGATGGCCAGGCATTGGCACCCCAAAGCAGAGGACTTGCCCTGCTTCTCATCCACCCAGCAAGGTGGTACAATCAAAACCAGCTAGTTGATGCCTCCTGCCAACTGCACAGCAGAAGAGACACCATGCATAGCCCAGCACACCTGATCTCTTGGCAAGGCAGCCATGGGAAAAAGTCTGGTTGAGGACCATGCACTGCAGAATTTTATGTGCATAAAGGAGGTGGTTTTTTGGGTTTTTGTTTGCTTGTTTGTTTTTAAATAGCCTCTTGGGATCTAATCAGTATTAGGACTTGGAGCTGGGCTGCTCTCCTGAACTCTGGCACCCAAACTGTGTCTATGATGCAGTGGGGGTCTTGGTATATCCTATAAGATATATCTTACTCCTAATATCAGCTTTTGCTCTTCAGTGCTTTATGTTCAATGAGTTGACTTCCTGATCCTGTGGCTATTGGGCTTCTGAGGTTAATTCTTTTGCTGCAGGATGAAGAAATTTTTTATAAGCAATAAGCCTTTTATAGGAGCCCTCAGGGAACATTATCACACTCACAATAAGAGACAGTTAACATTTTTCCAACATACTCTTCATCTGCAAGTATAACTGAACCAAAAACCTGTTTTAAAGGAGAAGCAGACAGAGGCAAAGCTTATAAAAATGGAAAGAAAAAAAAAATTTTTTAAGTGTCAAGAAGATTTTTGCCAAAGTTTTCTGTTGCAGAATTGAGAATTATGTGCACACAGATTTCACCCATAGTCTCACCAGCTGTGCAACAGTGGGAAAGGATTAGAAGTGCTACATTTTAAGAGAAAGTGTTGTGTTCAGAAATCATTGTCAAGTATGTAAAAGGGAAGGTGTTATTTTTAAAAATGAAATATATTTTTCTCCTCTTCTTCACACTCTCTTACTGTTTCTTAGCTCTACAAAAGCTGGAAGAGAGTGAAAGTTTGTGAGTGTGGCAAAAGAAAAAGCCTTTTTTCATATTTTCATTCTTTTCTCATGGAAAGTATTATAATTTCACATGGAAAGTACTCCTGAGAAAAGCTCTACTTTTCCAGTTCTACCTATGCATGAAGCAGAAGAGACAGATTAAAGGAACTGTCAAAAGTTTCAATGTTAACAGCAGAGTGAAAATAGAAAACTAATTTTATCTGACTTTTCCCTAGTATTCTTCTTGCTGTCACTCTCTAAAATGTCCCCTGATGTTAAGTAAGAACAGGACTTGGCAAAGGTGGAAAAAGATCCTTCAGACTTCAAGACAGGGATAGTATTTCCTGTTTTTGAATCATCTTGAGAATGCAAATGAAGATTCATCAAAATAATTTTCTAAACAGTCATTGACACTTTGCAGTCGCTAAATTACCACAACAAATCCATGTTAACTTTTGCCCATGACAAATCCAACTTTTTTGGTCTTTTTCTCCAGCCAAACTCTTCAGTCATATTTCTGTAGCTTACCACAGACCACACAATTTTTTGCATGTCTGGTCTCACACAGGAACCAAGTTCCCTTCTAAGTGCACATCTTCTATATTACTATACCTCTAGCCTGCCTTATCAGATCAGGAAGCCACACTACTGCTTTTTTCCATGTCTCTTTCTACTTACCTTGCAATAGTTTTCACACCCTGTAACTGTAAATCAGCTCCTGCCATCCCCAACTCCTGCTTGTGTAATGAGGGTTCATGCTAAAAAACACCTCTGTGCTGCTATTTCAAATGCAGAAGTTTCACTGGAGAATCTCAGGAAAGAAAGAAGAAATCCCACAAACACTCAGACAAAACGACACAAGCCTTTTAAATGTCTGCCATTATTAAAGCAGAACACAAAATAGTGTCTTTTGTCCTTCCACTGGACAATGCTCTCACTGCTGCTCAGCCCAGGCATTTGACAGTGTTGGCCATGGACAGCAGCAACGTACCTCACTGAGTGCTGGGTTTGGCAGACCCATGTGCTGAGCTTGCTCTCTCAGAAGTGTTTTCAGGTTAAAGAGTAAGTCAAAGTCAGAAGGCTGACTGCGAAAATGCTACCAACAAGACAAGGTCAATGACAGGTCCCATGAGCTGCTCAGCTGAGGCTTGTTGTCATTGCACTGCACCATTAATGAAATGGGTCCCCAGCAGACAGCAAGTACACTGAAATTTACTGTAAGAAATTAATATGGGGAGAAAAAATGTTCCCACTGTCATTATTGTGTTCCATGTATCCCTGTGAGTACAGGATATCTTCTGCATAAATGGGCTGGATGTGGGACCTGCTCCACAGAGAAAAGAGCAAACCCAGTTTTCTCTGCTAGCACAGTAAAAAAGTACTAATAATTTTAAAAAAATCTTTTCCAAAACATTGCACTGCAGCTCTATATACCATTTCACGATGGATCACACATTTTAACTGCACTACCCAAGGAGTTTTATTGCTGACCCACATTTTCAGAGTATCTCCCTTCCTTGCAGGTACAACAAGCTGTGATTTATTGCCATTGAGTTCTCCTAAGTCTAACAAGATTAATGGGGTTTACACAACTTTAGCAGTCTCATTATCTTATGGTTTTAATATGTTATGTGAAATTATTTCAATCTTTGTGATAAATGGAATATTATATAATCTTTTATTACAATTGTTCTCAATATATTAGGTCTAGAAGTAATTAGACTGTGCTTTCAGGTGGTTGAAAAAAAGAACAAGCTGCCCAAATTCAGATGTGTTAATCATGATGTAGGACAGAAATATAACCAAGAGACCTATAGGAAGGAGGAGAGGATTCAACCATGTGATAGATTAATGTAAAAACACAGAAATGAAAACTTTCCTAAAAGAGGAATGAAGGGAAGTTGTCTTATTCCATTACGGGCTGGAAACAGGACAGGCTGCTTCCGGAACCTTCGCCAAAAAAACAGACATCACATATCTCAAAAAGTTCTCCAGTGTAAAGTAGATGGAAAAGCCAATTATCCTTTACCACAAACTGGTTTTGAGCAGTTAGTTTTGCTTTCATCAGAGGGAGAGCTATTGCATCACCTGCAGCTCAAGCTATTTTCATATTTACAATTAGTAAGTCACAAGCAATTACAAAGAAGTGAATACAACATGATGCATGATGAAATCATGCTGGAAAGCATTGCTATAGCTGTGATCCAAAACCCTGTCTTCAGTTTCACTTTTACTTGATAAGATTTTGACAATTTGTCTTTTTTTTTTTTTTCCTCTGGTGTATTTTGCCCATGTAAATGGAAAACACAGAAAGATGCTCAGTTCTTTTAAACATTTTTGCTAAGTGAAACTCAAAAGGCTAAATGGATAAGAAAACAAATTGCGTAAATCACTTGTGCAAGGAACAGCCCCTGTTTATTATCACTCATACGTTTCTACAGAATGATGAATTTTTTTTTTCCATATTGCATAGTCCATTCTTTTCCAAGTTTCATATGCATTTAAGAGCATAGGAAACCAAGGAGTTAAAGTATATACCTTGGTAAATTTTATCTTGTGAATTCATCCCACACAGTCTGTTTCCTTTGTCCAGTGTTTCCATAACCCTATTTCAAATTAATGAGGGGTAATTACAGTAAAGACTAAAAAGCCTATCTTTTCAGAGCTTTTGAATGTAATATTTTTCTCTGTACTCTTTCCAGAGTGCCATGTAAATGCAACAGAGTACCAGAGACTTCCCTCATGCCTTGGAAGGGAGCAGGGCTGGGTTTTTAATATGAGAGTCTATAGGAGTACAGATTTACTGGCTACACATTTTTGTCATAGAAAATTAAATAAGATCTCCCAGTATCCACCAGACACGTTAACCTGCTGGTAATTTTAAAAAGTTTTTCCAGAAGAATTAAGAAAGAACTTTTTAGGAGAGCTCATCACATTTTGTCTCAGAAATTTGCCATGCAGCCTGCAATATCCATTTCTAATTCCAGGAGTAATTAGATATCTCTTGGGACTTGCCCTGAGCATATTTTCTTGTTCATCCTGTATACTTCTTCATATAAACTGATTTTGCACCTCTCTTGTCACAGAAAGCACATTAGAAAAACTATTAATTTTTGCCATTTAGGATTTTACAATAATATGGTGGCTATTGTCCTCTGTACTCACCTCTTCCCTCTTTTATCTTATCTTGGATAAATACCACTTATACTACTAGTAGTAGTAGTAGCTGAAATAAATTTAAGGTGCCCTCTTTAAGCAGGAATATAGTATTTGCTTCCCTAAGGCAAGTAACAAGCACTGTGTAAATCAGGCTGTCCATGCTAGGAAATGGTCCAAACTCTATCCAGGCCTGAAAACAGCCCAAACCTCAACATTTTAAATATTTGCTTTCTCTCTGTGAAACCGCTTTTCTCTCTCCCCCAAGAAGGGAATTTTCTTTATCAGGTTATGGTGTGTGGGCTCGCCCATGGAGGTTACTTAGCACTTCTGACAGAGGTGGCTATGTGCTCCAGACTGTCCCAACACTTTGGGGACAACTCGAAGGAGAGTGTCCAAGGAAGGAGGTCATTTCCATGGTGACAGGCTCAGGAGAAGCAGCACAGTGGATGGGTGGGCTATGGTACGAGACACCTGATGTGAGGAGTCAGCTTGTAGGTGTCTGAGAGCATTTATTTCCATTACAGAGTGAACAGATCCAGGCTGTGATTCAGGTCCTTAAACATAAGTGTTGAGCCATCTGAGACACTCTAGGATACCCCACAGGCCCCCTACATTTTCTGGGCCATACCCATGAAGGTCACATGGATGTTAGCATGACCCAAAAGCCCCAGGCACCTCGTCTGGTCACTGAAACTTGTGCCTGCAGGTACTCACATAAGGACACTGAAATGAAGGCTCGGTCTGGAGCTGAACCTGGCTGGGATGTGTTGTACCGCTCAGGGTACAGATGGAAACCATGACACTGCATTGTTAAGTAACTCTCTCAATTCATATAAATGATTGACAAAAAATCACAGGCAGACCCTGGAACTGATGCAAAGCTTTCCAAATCCCAGCCACTCTTCTATCCAGTACGTGGACTGCAGGGATAGCTACAAAAAGGGAAAGATTAGAAAGGCAGGACTTCCTGATCCAGCAGGTTGCCCTGATCCTGCAGGCACTAATAAAAAGTTGCAGATGCAACCTCTTCTAGGCACCTCATCTTCTTTCATGATTCTTTAAAGCTAGTAACTTTTTAACATGTAGCACATTGCTGAAAGTACTAATTTTCTGTTGTTTTCTCTAATTTTAAATTAATTCAGACCAGAGATGTCTGGAATGACATACCTCTATAGAGCTCAATAAATTCCCTTACGTGTATTACCTAATCAATGCCTTACACTTCATTTGAAGTTTTCTTTCTATTTTGGTTGTAATCAATTGCTTTAGCAGTCTGAAAAAAAACACCTTATAGGCCACCATTCCTAATCATACTTATGGTTAAGTTTGCAGTAAATTATCACATGTGGATTGATGAGCATTTTTTAACCTATTGCATGATTACAGCTTCCCTTCTAATCAGTCTTCACTGGGTTTTGTGTATCAGCTATTTAATCAAGCCATAAACATATCCTTGTCAAAGATATCCTTGATATCCTTTCATTACAACCTACGTCACTTTATTCCAAAAGACAAGAACCTGACATGCCACACATTTGTCTACAGCTGTGAAGGTTATATTTATCATATCTAGAAATGGAAGAAAAATGTCATGTCTCCAGACACACCTTTCCATATGGACAAAATTTGCCCCTCCGAAATATTTTTAAACCTTTTATTCTCTCTAGTTTTTCAAACTCAGATAATGAGATTCTCACCAACTCTTCTGGGGAATGTTCCTCAAAACTTTCCCTATCCTAGTGTCATCCTACACAAACAGGGACTTTCCACTGCTGACATTTCCCAAATGTTTGCCATCATGTTGTCTCCACTGTCCCATAAATCTGATTAATCTTCTCCACACTACATAACCAGGGCTCAGTTTTCAGTCAGTAATAATTTTGTTTCCTTTCTGTTACTCTTCTATAATTTAAATTCATTTTATTTACCACCCACATCCTAGCACTACACAGACACAAGTACTCTTGGCTGGAGTTTCTGTGGACTAGAACTGTAACATATCACCACACTAGTGGAAAACAGCACCACAAGATTTGCTCTGGGTGTGTTTCTTAGAGCAGATAGACCAGCTAAGCTCCTGAAAGTACAGCCCCACAGATTACAGCTGATCTCAGCCACATCAGTGCCCTGTCCTGGGCCTGGATTCAGAATGCAGTGAGAAGTGAGTCTCTCATGCCTCTTCACACAGCACAGGACACAGCAGGTACACCCTCAGCCTTTAGTCTCTGCGGCATTTTTGTTCCTGACCTGCCAGGGCAATGCATCCCGAGAGAGCTTTCCATATGCAGCACTGCCACATTGCAAATTCAAGACTGATTTTGTCATAGATACTCTCAGCACATTCCCAGCTTTTGCTTGAACACTTATATTTAAATATTTACAGTTTCTAGGTTTTGTTCTAGTATTTAGTACAGATATTTACTCCACATGTTTACTTGCATTTTCCAAGCACAACACTGCTAAGCGATTTTCTAACTGTAGCTCTGCCCTCCCTCCTCTTGCCTTATTGCTCTGCTCTCCAGAGGATTGCAGTAGTTCCCTGTATAGTGTGTGTTGCAAACTGGTCCCTTTGGTCCAGGACACCAAAATGTAAAATGACACCAGTATAAGGACAATACAAGGACAAATACCTGCACAGGGGCAAGCCCTAACCCAGAATGTATGCACATAGGGCAGAGGGGTTTTCTGGTGGCCATGGCAGCCTCAGCAGTGGGTTGGTGCTGAGCTTCCTACAAAGCCCACGGTGGCACAGGTCTTTCTTTTCAACCTGACCCCTCATTGTGGCAACATTTTCAGTAGGAGTGGCACAAAGCCATTACCTTCTTGTTCTTTCAGCCCACAAAAAGACTTCAAAACATGTCTTAAGGCCCATCCTAGCTGGATGTAAACTGGCAATCCACTGCAATGACGTCCAGAGTTTGCCATTAATCCTACTAGCCTGCAAATACCCTTTTCACTCTTTTACTATTTCTTGTACCCAGTGCATGGTAGAGTTATTTTTGTTTCCCTTGAGGACATTGTCTATTCCTCATTATTTCCCAGCTGATACATTAGCTGTTTGAGAATTCAATTAGTTGAAATTATTTTTATGTTTATGCTGTAATTTTGCAATTAATATTGCAAGTAAAATATGTGTTCACCAAACTAATGAAAATGTCCTTGATATTCAGTAAACTGCTGTGACAACTTCCTGGGGAGCCGATTGCAGTGCCCAGCCATACTCAAGGTGAAGAGCCTTTTCCTATGCAACCTAAAACCCCTCTGGCACCACTTCAGGCCACTCCCTCAGGTCCTGTCCCTGGTCACCACAGAGAAGAGATCAATGTCTGGCCCTCCTCTTCCCCTCACAAGGAAACTGTAACTGCAATGAGGTCTCCCTTCAGTCTCCTCCTCTCCAAATGACCTCAGCCTCTCCCCATACAGCTTCCCCTCAGGGCCCTTCACCATTTTTGTTGCCCTCCTTTGGTCACTCTGCAATGATTTAATGTCCTTCTTACACTGTGACACCCAAAACTGCCCCCAGCACTCGAGGTGAGGCTGCCCCAGGGCAGGGCAGAGCAGGACAATCCCCTCCCTTGCCTGGCTGGTGATGCTGGGCCTGATGCCCCCAGGACAGGGTTGTCCCTCCTGGCTGCCAGGGCACTGCTGCCTCATGTTCAAGTTGCCAGTGACCAGGAACCCCAGGTCTATTTCCATGGCATGGTTTCTGTCTGAGAGTCCTTTCGTGAATAGACTCACTTAGAAAGAACTTGCACAGTTAAACTTGAACAGACCATTAATTTGATAATGAAAAAGAGCCAAGTCTATATGAAATGCCCCAACTTCCATCATTAAGCAATAAATCAAAGGGAAACTATGAAGAGTGATGGTAAAATTACTGTTAGCACAAATGGCACAATGAAGAACATTTAATAATACCTAATAATGCATCAAACAGGATGGGCTGTACCATACCAGCACACTACATTTCTCCTCTTTAGGAGACACTGCTTGTCAAGGGCACCCAAGGGCAAGCACTTCTAGCCCACAGCTCACAAAATCTTGAGGGTCCAAAGACTGTTTCTAAGAGACAGAGTCCTACGATCCTAAGAGAGAGGTTGTCAGTGCCAGGGAAGAGGGAATTTGGATGAAATTCTTTTTGCCAAGGCCTGTCTGTAAGGGTCGGCCCGAAGATCTCGTTTTGCCTCCCGATCGTCGGGACAGAGACTGGGACAGACCCCAAGAGACGGACCCTGGCCTGGCTGAGGGGGGAGATGTTTGCTGATCGCTGTAAGTGTTCTGCTGCATGGAACAGTGCTTCGGCAGGGTGGCTGTAGGTACAGCGCGTGTGTTTACTGCCAAGGTACAGCACGCATATCGCCGTGGTACAGCACAAACCTGACACTGATCAGCTACGGGCCTGCTCACAATAGGCCATAAATCTCCCTGCCTTTTTGGCCAAACACCACTAGCTTTGGAAAAAGCCTTAAAAACTGTGACTCTCTGAAGAGACTCTCGAGATCTCCCCACAGAAGAAGATGCGTCTATTGGCTGGGCCACGAGGATTTGTCTCGTTTGTTGGTAGCTATATCCCACCCTCTCTTTCTCTCTCTCCCTACCTTGTTATTTCATTTTCTTTATCTCTTTCTCTCTCTCCCCTCTATCACATAACTGAGTTGATTAGCACTCAATAAAGTGCTCTGTTGTTTTGTTGAAATTGTAGTCCCTTGCTGATTTGCCTTTTCTTGCATCCTGAGATCCCACGAACCATCACGATATCTGCCTTATTATTAAAGCGGATCATGACACTGTCCTGAAGTTACCAGGAATAATTTCCAAAAAAAGCACACTGAAAACAGGATTGGCACTCTGGAAACAACACCTGGAGAGTGTTGCTGCTTTGGGGAGGGGGAAAAATCATCTTTATTTTAGATTGTGGATGAGTTTTGAGACATCTGAGTCTAACTATCAAAAAAAAAAAAAAAGCGCTTACCAAACAGAAGATATAATCTGGTGGGTTTCAATTAGTCTGTCGTGTCCTGTCACTTTTATGCAAGCACTGTAAAAGAAATAAGTAGAAATTTTTGAGCTGCTTGTCCCACTTCTGTTCCGAGTGAAGAGGAACTAGACCAAGTAGTCAATTCTTGCTTTCCTGTGCAGATCAACATGCTTTATCTTCATGCTATAAACAAAAAGCCTGAATCAAACTGGCCAGTTGAACACTCATGTTGTCATGGCTTCCAGCCACATGTGCTTTGTAAGCGTAAAAATACAATGGTCAAATGGAAGTAGTGAGTTTTACATTTCAATAGCTGTTTTGTAACTCTAATGAAAAATCAGCATTATTAACCCAATAGTTAATGAAGTAAATATTTCTCATGCTTCCCTTATTGTAATGAATATTTTTTTCAGTTGAAATCCCCAATAGAAAGAGCATATATTTCACTTGCTGAATGGCAGCAGCTTTTCTCATTGGTACCACTCATTTCTTCAGAAAAGGCAGATCTAGAACAGCACAGGAGCAGTAAGGACTACACCCTTCCCAGGCTGTTGCAAAGGCAGGTAAAGTCAGGCCCCCTCTCTGGAGTCTTCCCAGGATTAGCAGGAGATCCAACTAAGTTATTAATATTACCGTGCAGTGAGAATCATTGCTGGGTACAGAAGGATTCTTCTGTAAGCAGCTCCCGTAGGCAAGATTTTCAACTTGCCATTGAAATACAGAAATCAAATTTTAGTTTCAGAAGAAAATAAGAAATTAAAAACTTATCGGTTAATTATAGTTGTATAACTGGTCACATGCTAAGAAAGGTGAAGGCAAATATTTGCACCTGGGGTGAATGCAAGTGGAACTTCTCCCACTTCTTGTTTGCAATCTCCAGTTTACCAGGGGCACCAGAATAATGGCAAACAGGAGAGAGCAGATGAGAAAGCTGTCATATTAGAGGAGAGTAATCACTTCCTTTTCACAGTTCTCCTTTGCTTTTAAACTTTTGAAAGAAAATGCTACAGATCAATAGGTTTCCTCATTAGCCAACTTTAGCACCTGGCTGTGAATACCAGGAACAGCCTTGACTTACATACAGATGAGCTGAACAGACGACAACTGAGCTGACATCACTTGAATTGTGGAATTTTTCTGGACTGAAAGTTTATATGTCAGGAAATAAAGGCTGAACATATAACTTGTTCTTTCAAATTCACCTCTTGGGTACTGTAAATTTCTTTCTCTCCTGCCCAAAGTTTTGCAAATTTACCCTGCTAATCTTCCCCTTTTTGGCCTTGATTTTTAGGGGAATGCTTCCCATTCTATTCAGGTTTTCTGGTGATGGGCAAATGACCAGCTCTCTTTTAAGCCACTTGTTCCAGATTCTTCTTTTTAGATTTGAAAAAGCTCTATATCCTGCTTAAAAATAAACATCTTGTGAATTATTTTATGAAATTCAAATAAATTGTTTCAAGTAAGCATATTTTTTCTCCATATTTTCTGCATTTCACAGGATAAAAGCAGTTTTACTTCATGGTACTATGATGATACAGCCCACAATTCCAAATATTATTAGTTTCCAACCCCAAGCATTTTAGCAGAGAAAATTTTATAAGTACTGAAACCCCGACAGGAGGCACATTTTCCTTACACCTGCAAAACATCTCCACATTTAATACCTGTGCAAGAAACTACTCAGTTCTCTTTCCCCTAGGCTCCTCAAATCTGCTTTCTGCACCCAGGAACTGAATCCATGGCAGTGAACAGAGCTTTTTGATATCAGGTTCAGGTAAGTAAAAAGCTGCAGATCTTTACAAGGGAATCTCTCTGTTCCTTTGTTTCTAGTTATTTTCTGTTCTGTCAATTGAAATTGGAAGCTTCTTACTACAGGAACTATCTCTGTTTTATCATATAAATAAAGTTGTATAACCAGTCACATATCTGAGAAGGGTGAAATCAAACCTTTGCCCAGAGTATGAACAAAAATGTATTTTCTAGCATTTTGAATTCTGCTTCCTGACAATTTTACCTTGTCAATTTAAACTGTAATTATTTGAGTCAAGACAGTTCTCCAGCTGCAGTTTGCAGAGAAAAGCAAAATCCAGAGCCTGTGGCTCCTGCACTGGGGTCGCTGGGAGCTACTGCCTCTCCTCCCACCTCTGCATGGCAGGCAGCACACCTCCCAGAGCTGATCACTTATTTATGTTCTGCATCCAGGGGTTGCGAAAGGCTCTGTCTCTCAAAGGAATGGGAGACATGTGGAAACAGCCTCCAATTCAAATGGAGAGCTCTGTGCCAGCACACTGCTCTTTCAGAAGGTATCACAAGTACCTGTGTCAGCTCTCCATGCCCTGGAGACCCAGCTGTCATCTCTGCAAGTTTCTGCAGCTGCCACTACAGTGGATGCAGTTACGTAAATGCTCAAAGCCACATATATCCTGCCTATGCAAGTACTTTCAGCAAAATAGCAGCAGAAACCTAGGTGATTGATTCCTTTTTTTCAAGAATATAATTTTGTGTATTTGATTATGAAAATCAAATAATGAAGAAAAATGCTTTTTTTCTGTCACAAGCCAGCTTTGAAAAGTGATGATTCTTCATTTCCTAATTTCATTTTTCAGCTAATCTATTTGACCTCATGCAGACCTTCTCTTTTCATGTCTGAGTGGCAAGGAGGAGGAATTCTCAGTGCATGTGAGAAAGCCAGAGGGGCTGTGAAGAAAACTGAAGTCCAGAACCTATTGTTTTCATGAGAAAAAAAGTAAAAACTGCATTTATGGTAATAATTGTTACAAGGGTCTTCTCTCTTCTTTGCATTTGTGTTGCAGGAACCCAAAAATGAAATTATTAGCCTAAGATACAAAAGTCAACTATTCAAAACCATCTTTCTGGATTATACGAATTTGTTGTGTGAATAAGACTTTGTGTTTCCTCTGAGCTCAACAGGCAGAAACACACCACGTGCAGCTTACAGGCTTAGACAAAGATGCTCATTAAATTCCATTCACTTCCAGCAGCCTGAGTGGCCATCACTTCTTGCTCGTTTCAGGTCTGATCTTGCAGTCTGACTTACACTTGAACTACAACATCTTCCCACACACAGAGGACCAGCATGGATGTAAGGAACAAGCTGGGTCTCTACTCCTCTCTCATGCCCACAAAGAGCAACAGGAGGGGCACTGCTCTTGCAAGATTTTGGTCAGCCCCTGGTCCTTCCTTTCCTAGCAGCTTTTGTGTTCTTTCTTTGTTCTCCATTTCTGTGCCCAACTTTGTGCCAATATTTTTTTGCTTTGTCAGAGGTGAAGGAAAACTGCAGCTCTGGAGGGCATGTGGGTACCCAGCAGTGGGTACCCTGGAGACCAAACAGCAAGTTGATTTGGGACTTAAACACATTCCAGTTTGGAACTTGGTATCACTGGCTGAAGTAGCCATTTTTTCCTCTGCTATTGGCACAGCATCCTCAGGTGTCCCTCAGGATTAATTTTTGTCCTGACTAGGAGGAAAGTGTCTGTAGTGCAGAGAAGAGCTATTGTTCCTGCTCTAATAACAGGATCAGCAGGATTATTGCTTAACCAAGAGAAGCTTTTTTTTCTGAGGGAAATATAATCCTGAATGAGCACTGGTGGCATGACCTGCTTGAGGAAGGGCATCTGTCTTATTGATTTTCAACGGAGCAGTTGGCAAAAGGGAATATTAACACTCAGATGGAGGACCAGGCAAGCAGGTAATTTTGGGGGTTTTCACGAGATACAGGCCTGTTGAAGATCCCACAGCTCAGTGCCACAGGGACAGCTTCATCTCTTCTGGCTCCTGCTCTATATATTCTCTTCTAGCTAAAAGTATCATCTGACAGGTTATTAGTCTTAGATTTCTGTTCAAAAATAGTTGGTACTGAAGCTAGCTGGACTTCTCCATAACCTATAAAATGTGACCAGAAGAGACCCAAAAGGACAAACATCTTTATGGGTAAGGCAGTATTTGTAACTTTATAGTACAGAGTATTTTAATGGGTAACTGGAAAGGAGCTGGTTAGTATGCACAAGGTTGGACTTACCCATTTGTATGTATATCCCAGTATTTGGGATTTAGACATTTGCAAGAGGCAGCTTTATTCAACCAAAAATCCACACAGCTGTGATCTTTGTTAGGTGAGAGGCACATACCAGCAGCAACTCATACACCTGAGAGTCAAAACTGCTTGGATTAACTTGGGACCTACATGAAATACCTTTACATTAAAGTTATTTTCCAGCACACTGGTCATTATTTTATTAGAAGATATGTATTGATAGCATAACAGACATTTTTCAGAGTGCCAATAGTTTCATGTGCTTTGGCCAGAAAAGAAACATTGGAATATGCACCTTTAGACTCCCTGTATTAAGTAAGCGCTTGCTGCTGCTTCTGAGTGATTTGAGACAGTGCGTGCCATCTACTGTGAAACAAGACTCCTGACAGAAATAAAGGATAATAGTTTTTAAAGCAGAGTGGAAGTGTGGAGTCTTTCCATTGCCTTTAATGGGCTTTGGATTGATTCCAAACAGGCTGCAGTGCTGTATGTGTTGCTCACTATAATTCACAGGCTCTTGCCCTTGCCTTGTGACAAGAGAATATCATCCAGCAGAGCATGCGCCACCTGCAGCAGCTCCACGCTTGGGGCCAAGGCAACACCAGTAGTTCCAGACAGAGGTAGAGCCATGTTTGTGGCTCAAGATGGTCTTTGCCATCAAAGGCAAAGGCCAGCCCCAGAAGTTGTCATGGATGCAACCTTTTTCCACTGTGTCTGCCAGGGGGTCCCAAAGTCCTAGCCAAGAAGTTGTTCCATGCTTTGGGTGCACAGCTTTCCTGCAGGGAATCCCAGAACCCCGTGGAATTGGACTGGTTGGAAGGGACCACAGTAACCACAGAGCTCATCTGGTTGAGCCTCCCTGCTCAGTGTGGTCATCCTAGAGCAAGTAGCACAGGCTTGACTGGATAGGCAGAATACACAGGAAGACTGGAGAAATCCAGGGCTCATGAGAAAGATGCTGCTCCTTAGGCGCTGCTCCTTGGGCAGGGTTCACCAAGGTGCTATCTCCCTGAACCTATCATTCCCATTTAGCCATGGGAAGTTGCCAAAAATCATGGCTTCTTGGACAGGAAGTTCCTGCTGAGCTGGAAAGACAGCCCATGGGAATGCATTTCCAAAGCTTCAGGTTTATCTCCACATTTCATTCTTTCCTGCAGCAGCACCAGCACATGGGGCTCTTGTCCCATCTGCACCTATTCCCAGGGGCTGCATCAGCTGTGCTGCAGGAACTGCCCTCATCCCTGAAGCACCCAGTGACCTCCCCTCTCCCCAGGGCCCCTGTGCACAGCCAGAGCTGGCAGAGGTTTGCCTGGCTGGGTGACACACCAAAACAAGGTGATGAAGTGTGATAGGGGGACAGGGCCACCTCCCACCCCAGTTCACACATGGATCTTTGGAGGTGGCAGATGGGGGGGGCTGCCCCACTCCTTCCTGGGTCCCTGGGTGATAATGTGGCAAGACCTACAGCTGGGTGAAGTTACAGCTGGTTGATATTTAGGTTTCTGTTCTCACTAAGTTCAGCAGGCTGGTGTTTTTGGACTCAATTTTATTATTGGTGTGAATAGGAGTTGTAGGTTGTTTTCTCCATGCTGGATTGTTTCGAGTTATAAATATGCATTTCTGGCTTGAGCTTAGACTTCAACACATAGATTTGTGTGCACATAGTAACACACATCAGAAATTAAAAGACTGAATAATTACTAGATATAGAGCTCCTTGGAGAAAGAAAAAGGTCATTTTGCAAAAGAAGTATCCTTTCATTTCCAAAATGAAGCTACTGAAATAATGTTCATAGGAAGGTTTAGCTGCAGAGCTCTCAGTAGTTTAATAAGAATTACTTCCAGCCAGTCTGTATGTGAAGCACTGTGACTCCAGGCAGACTGATGTCTCCTGTCAGGTATAAAGAAACACAACCATCAGCTCGCCTGCTTTGTGTGTGACTCCTAAGATGAGATATGAAGGAGACCAGGCATCACACTCCATTCTGAAGCAGCTGGCCCCTTGTGAGAAGCTATTTTTATTCATAAGCAAAACTGATTTGCTAAATACAACCTATAAAACCAGAATTTAAGGTAGATGTTATTATAATCAGAGAAATAAAATATTAGCCTTTCCACATCATATAAATCCATGCATTATTTTAATAAGTGGATTTCTTTAATCAGTGTTTGTTCATTGCCTGTAAGTTAACATCTAAAATCTTGGCACTAATCTTTGGCACGTTTGCTGAGACAAAATATCATTATTAACAATTAGAGCAGAGTTATTCTAAAATATTTTGCTGCACTTGAACAATTATCTGCGTAATCACTGACAGGAGCGTACAGGCAATGATGCCAGTGCACAGAGCTGAGTTCTTTTTTGTTTTCTAGTCTTAGCCTCAAATTAAAAATCACAGTGAGCCAGTGGAATTAATGTAGGCATCAAGGAGCGTTATCTCACCTAAGCCCATGCAAAGTCTGACTGCTTTCACATTCACCAATTCTACGTTCGACCAAATCTCTGTGCACACACATGCACATGCTCACAGAGCTCCCCATACTCTGCCAACCTCATATCATGGGACCCTTGTCTTAGTGGAATTCTCCACTTCTGAAAGCACAGCCCAGCCACAGCACAGCTCAGTGCTGGTGAGGCTGCCCACCTGAGGAGCACAACCACTGACAACATCTCCATCTGATAACGCAGACTGCTCACTGCAAACCCTGGTCTATAAAAAGATCCTGCTATCACAGCCCTCCTAAAGCAGATTTTGGAATCCAAGAAGTCCTACATAATTTAAGAGTTATGAAGTAATTGTAGACAAACAAGTAGTGGTACTGCTAAGTCCTGGTGAGTCATCCAAATTACAAGCAGAACTGAAGAGTGGTGGCTCACCAGTTTAGCCAGCAGAAGAGGATTTTGTTTTGCTTAGCAGGCCTGCAGTTTACAACCCTTTTACATCCTCTTACTGAGTGGTTTGCCTACTGTTCCACAGAAATTATTTATTCTGCTGGAAGTCTCATTTCATCTTTGATGCTTTTCTTTAAATTGTCATTGCTATATAAATAGAATCTAAGCTAAAAAGAAACATTTAAAAATGTTTAGCAGGAACTTGCTTTCATACCAATATATATTTTTGTGTGTGTGTGTGTGTGTGTGTGTGCACGCATAACATACAAATGTGCAAGTCTGTTTAAATTGAATTAATATAGGAAAAAACCCAAACAAATAAACAAAAAAAAAACAAGTACCAAAATGCACTCTCTTGTCAACACTTTTATTTGGAGAAAAAAAAATGAACAATGAAATTGTTGAAGTATTTCTCTAAGAACAAAGTCAGCCATTCCTGACATAAAACCAAAATAATTACTGTTAAGAGGTCCTAAAAGATAGAATAGTCAGATGTGAGATAACATATAATTTTAAATGTCAGATTTTATATTCGGGAAGGTGTTATAGAAGATGAAGATTAGGACAGAGCAAGTAATAGCACTGCAGCTCTTGGTGAGTGCATAAGACTGTCAAGATTTAGATGACCAGGGACATGATCTAGAGAAGACCATAATGTAAACCACAATGTTTTTGGAAGGTAACCAATACTTCTTCTTGAGGACCTTGGTTCTTTCCTTAGGCAGTTTTCAGTAGAGACTAGCAGCTGATCAGCTCTGCAGCTGATCAGTTTTGGGAGCTCTGCCAGGCCAGGGAAATTTCTGTAAATAAATAACTGAATATCTCTAGCTCAGTTATCTACTTCACCCTGTCACACAAACCTTTGCACTCTCAGTGAGAAAAAGCTACCAGTGGATCCACCTTCTGCTCCATTAAATCTAAGCTCCTGTAAAGCTCATTAATTTCCAGCACTGATTGATTTTTGTCTGATGTGCATTTCAGAAGAAACCATTAAACTATAAGGCCTAGCAGTAAAATTAATTGTGCATCTACTGGATAGTAATGTCAGGTGAATGTCATTAATTGGAGCATTAAAGGATCTTTATCATCATTTCAATAGTGACTGAAGTCCTGTGGGTGATCACCAGTGGTAGACTGAGAAGAGTTTTTACTTCTCTAGGTTGCTTGATTTCCATCACATCGTTTGATACAGACACATGTTTTACATTAAATGAAAAGCACATTTGATTATATTGACTGCCTTACAAAAGTCTTACTGATCATACACCTTTTGCTCAAGCACTCATGACTTTAGAATAATGAAGATTATTTTTAGAGTTACAGAAGAGGCCAGTATCCTGGCATTGTACAGTGCCTGTTTGGGCAAGAGCACCAGAACCTGTTAGTCCTTCCTCTTCTAACAACACCCAGAGTACTATGCTGGCCTCACTTTAACTTGTGAGGGGATTTGCCTTTCCACTAGGAATTGTAGATTACTACAACTAAAACTAAACATGGAATTTCTGATTAATGATACACAGGTGAGACATACATTTTAACTCTATATGTACAGGACACAAAGAAACCCAACCATTTGTGTTCTGCTAAACTGTTAGCTTGGACAACATTTTACAGGAATGAGCCCAGCATTGATTATGTATTTTATGAAAACTAGAATTCATTTTAAATCTGGATATAGGAGAAAAGTAAAAACCTTTTCTGCTGTTTGAGCCTGAAGTTATACATACATACAGCATTTTTCCCCAGGTTTTTTTGAAGCAGTAGATAACATTTAATCAAACTGTTATCTTGGTTTAGGTTCTGGTCATAACCATATGAGGATTGAATCAACTGGAGAATTTTAGGATTCCTAAACATATTACTTATCTTAAAGCTATAGACCTAATTTCATGTTAGATAAATGGAAATTAATGCATCCCCTAACACAGATTTCTAAAATGGGTCAAACAAAATGCTCTTTAAAATTGTCTGATGCGCTTGGTTGAATAGGGAATATCAAGTTCAAGAATCAGTGTGAAACAATTATTTAAATTTAGGTACTTTGGGGTTTTTCGATTCCTATACTCCAATTAGAGTCACTGGAGCCTGAAGAGCAATTCAGCTCACCATAAAGTAGGTACCTAGTGGCTGTTCAGCTGAATCATTCGTTGATTGCTCTTACTAGATCTTCATTATTGCTAGTGGGAGCTTAGACACTTTATCACAGAATCACAGGATGTGCTGAGTTCAAAAGGACCCACAAGGATCTTTGAGTCCAACTCCTGGCCCTGCACAGCTCCATTTCCAAGAGTCACACCATGTGCCTGAGAGAATTGTTCAGAAGCTTCTTGAACTCTGTCAGGCTGGTGGTGTGACTTCCCTGGGGAGCCTGTTACAGTGCCCAACCACCCTCTGGTTGAAGAATATTTTCCTAGTATCCAACCTAAACCTCCCCTGACAAAACTTCAGCAGAGCAGGACAATCCCCTCCCTTGGCCGGCTGGTGATGCTGGGCCTGATGCCCCCAGGACAGGGTTGTCCCTCCTGGCTGCCAGGGCACTGCTGGCTCATGTTCAACTTGCCATTGACCAGGACCCCCAGGTCCCTTTCCACAGCTGCTCTCCAGCCTCTGATTCCCCAGTCTGTGCACACAGTTGGGCTTGCCCCATCCCAGTACAGAATCCAGCATTTGTCATTGTTAAACTTTTTTATAGTTGATGTTTGCCCAGTCCACTAATTTGTCAGGGTCTCTCTGCAGGACTTTGAGGGAGTCAACAGCTTCTCCCAATTTCATATCATCTGTGAACTTGCTCAGTATCCCTTCTAGTCCTTCATCCAGGTCATTTATGATGATGTTGAAGAGCACAGGGCTGAGGATGGAGCCTTGTGGAACCCTATTAGTGACAGGTGACCAGTCTGATGTCAGTGCCCATTCACTGAAACCCTTTGTGCCCTACCCATGAGCCAGTTGCTCACCCATCACATGATGTGTTTATCCAGCTGTGTGCTAGACATTTTGTCCAGGAGGATCCCGTGACAGACAGTATTGAAAGCTTTACTGGAATACAAAAAGATGACATTGACTGTCTTCCCTTGATCAGCTTGGTGGGTTACCTTGTCATTAAAGGAAATCAAATTTAACCAACAGGACTTTCCTCTCATGAAGACATGCTGGTGATCAGTGTTTGTGTTACCTTTCAGGTGTTTTTCAATACCTCCCAGAATAATCTCCATAGCTTTTCCAGGCACTGAAGTGAAACTGAAAGGCCTGTACTTTCAGGGGTCATCCTTCTTGCCCTTCTTGGAAAGGACAATGTTTGCCAGCTTCCAATCAGCGGGGACGTCTCCAGATTCTCAAGACCACTCAAAAATCATCAAGAGAAAACTTATGATAACATCAGTTAGTTCTTTGAGGATTCTTGCATTAATCAAATCAGGCCCTAGAGATTTTTAGGGATGCACCAGGAGCAGTAGATCCTGCACAATTTCAGGATCTGCTGGGATTTAATGATTCTTGCAGTCATGGTCCTCCAGTTCAGGGCACATTTCAGGTGTGGTACATTGTAGGCAACACCTTGGAAGCAGACTGAGGGATCACACTAATGTTCGTTTCCTCAAGATTCAGCACACAATCCTATTGCTCTTCACTGGTCAGCCTGGTTTTGTCCCTTTCCCCCTTTCCAAGTTAGTTAGAACAACAACCCCCATCTTGCTCCTCTGAGCATCCTGTCAAGTTTCAGTAGACCAGAAGGAAGTGATGTGTTGAGCTTATTCAAATTTTGGAGGTGGTAAAAAGACAGTTATGTGCTCAACAGCAGAGCTGTGGCTGCCCCATCTCTGGAAGTGCTCAAGGCCAGGTTGGATGCAGCTTTGAGCATCCTGGTCTAGTGAAAGGTGTCTCTGCCCGTGGCAGGGGGGCTTGAAGTAGATGATCTTTAAGGCCCTTTCCAACCCAAACCATTCTATGATTGTATGAATTACCTCAATGACAACTGATTTCCAAATTCACTTTTAAATATAAACAAGTTTTCATGGTTTTTATTACATTAGCATGGTCAGATGAATGGCTTTGTGGAGCCAACTGCTTTAGAGCACCACATTATGAACTAATTTCATTACTACTTGGCAAGAAGTAGTATCTGGAAGTCTCGTTGGACCAGGGTTTACAGAAAGGGCTGAAGGCCAGCACTGTAATTTCACTAAGTACAATAATTTTTCCACCTCATTGCACTAAACAGGCAGCCACAAAGAGCAATCAAAAAGAATACAAATTTTCCATGAGATGGGGACTTTATTCCTGTTCCTAAAAGAAACTATGTTATAAATCCACACTTACCCCAACACATAGAAAGCTCAAATGGAACCTATGGCTAATTCTATTTACCTTGCCAACTCACCAGAACTTTATATAGAGCACATGGGAACTTTGGGGGCAGGCTTGTGTAATTGACACAGGAAAAAATAAAAATCTAGAAAAACAAATTTTAAAGATCTAGAGCAACTTGTGTGAAAAAACTGAGAGAAACCTGTGAGAAAACCTGAGAAAGCCTATCGGTGTTTTTTCCCAAAAAAGTAATAAAAAAAGTTAATTTGAAAGGTGAAAATTCTAGAGAAAAATAGGGGTTTCCCCACTTTTTCTAGCTATTCTGTATAAACTGTCCTTCTACAAGGCATGGATGATGAGCAAGACTGTTCCAGTTTATGTGAAATTAGTGCCTGATGAAAATAAAAGAAATGCAACCTACCTGCTACCAACTTCCACAACAAAGTTTTGTTGTCAGATATGCAGGCCCCAATTTGCTGTTATAGTGGATGTGGATGGAATGGACTTTGTTCATTACAGCCCATATGGTGCTGTGCTTTGGATTTGTGACCAAAACACATGTGTGTGTTAACACCCCATTGTTTTGGTTATTGATGAACAATTCTTGCACAGGGTCAAAGCCTTCTCTGTTTCTCATTTTGTCCCACACCAGGAGTAGATCAGGAACAGGTTAGAAGCTGAGAGGAAACACAACCAGGAGAGCTGACCCAAACCAGATGAAGAGACACTCCATGCCATGTGATACTGTGCTCAGCAATAAAAATGTGGAGTTTTGCTTGCAAGGAAGCCATTTCTTGGTTCATGGGTCTACTTGTAGGAGGTGATGAATAAATGCCTTTGTATAATTTGTTTTATTTTTCCTCCCTCCTCTATTTATCAAAATTTCATAATTTTGACCCACAAAGTTTCTCATTTTTGCTCTTCCTGTTCACTCCCCATCCCACCTGGAAGGGGAGTGAGCAGGCAGTTGTGGGGGTGCTTAGCTGCTCTCTGGGGTCAGCCTACCATTACACTTTTCTTTCAAGACATCTCAATACACAAAGTCTCAAAAAGTCCCACCAGCATGGTCAAAGAAGATTTGACTATAGTTAATCATTTATTATTCCTCATCTTTTAATTCTCAGAACATGCACCTCCTTCCTTTTGACATCCTGCTCTTTATTACATCTCCTTAGGTTTTTAAAGGAAAAATTTCCTTGAGGTAACAGGGTGGCAGAGTATGTGGAAGGGTTAAGCTCAACTGACAGTGGAGCTGAAAATGGGAAGTTTGTTTAAAGTAGTGAATATGTTAAATAAAAAAACAGGCTTCCAAGAATTTACTCAGACTAAGCCTTGTTTAAGCATCTAAATGAAGAATAAATTCCTCTTAGTTTATCACTGATAGTTAAATATTTTCAAAAGGTTTTCTTATTGCTGCAGGACAGTTTGACAATAAATTTTCACTGGCAAATCATGCAAAACCATCATCTCATTCCTCCTTGAGACACTTAGTGAAAACAGGCATTCAAATAATTTCCACCAGAAAACCTAGATTAAAAAAATAAATATGTTCCCACACTGCAGATTTTTATAAGGTACATCTGTACATTGGTAATTTCAAGTTCACAGAAACATGGCTTTACTCATAACCAGAACAACACAACAGTCTATTTGGGATTCTGCAAGAAAAATGAATATATTTACAGAAGTGCTAGTTTGACACAGGAGACATACAAGAGTTTGAAATTTGGCTGCATTCAAGCTATTACCTTGACTAAAGTTCAAGTCCAAAATCAACTGCTAAGAAAGTAAAATTTCCTATCTGAAAGGTTTTTCCACAAATATTTTTACAAACTTCTTCTTTCTACAGTTTAAATGTAAGTATTATGACAGCAAACTGTACTGCTCAACTTCCAATAATCTCAGAAGAGAAGAGGTGCTTCATTCTTCTTCCTTCAAAAAGTAAGCTTTCCTGGTACTCCACATCCAACAGCATTTCAGAAAGTCTAGGAATTGTTTTCCATGTTATATTCTGTACAAATATTACTTTCTGGTCTAAAAACTTTCAGTGTGACTGTTTCATAGAAATTCAGTAGATATGGAAAAGAATACCAAGTACTGCAGTTAAGAATTAAACTTCAGTTTTGTAAATGCCTAGAAACTTTTTGGATAGTCTCCAAAAGTAAACCTTACTCCCCTGTTGCACATTGTTAAAGTCTGACAGAGAAATGCAAGAGAAATAGAGAAGACCAGGCAGGATGGAAAGGCCCTGCACTGCATGTTTTGATCAAATCTCAAACACTTTAACCTCCTTCTTTCAAGCAGATTTCACTGATGGACTGAATTCTGTCAGATACTAAGCACCAACCACTCCTGATCCCACTCACAAGTCAACAACACTCCAACTCCTCTCAAAAGGGAGAGGTAGGCTTATTTCTTAGCTCATTTTATGTAACATCCACAGGACTTGAGAGTCTTGGGAAACTCGGTCTCATAAGAAACCCACTTGATTGCTCACTGTGAGAAATAGGAAGGGATTTACCACACACGGCACTGCTGTAAGAGCAGCCGAGGGATGAGTAACACACTAGAGCAGCTTGGCCTCCAGTACTAAACAGCTTCAGTTCTCACATCAGACAGGGTTTCTGCTCTCCTGCTTCAGTAGGTTCAAGGTGGTCTATTCTACCCAGACAAAGCTAATGCACAGAGTTGGGCTGACTGGTTGGCTGGGGTGCTGAGTAGCTGGGCTGCCAGCACAGGGAGTAGTCTGGGACCCTATGGCTAATTCAAAGCACAGGCTTGATCCTAATAATTGCCCTTCCTCAGAGCCAGCCAGGATGCCAGTGACAAGGGATGGATTAGATGAATCTCTCAGCTTTTATTCATACAAACTTTTAGTTTAGTTTACCTAATTGATGTAGCTAAGAAAAATAAATTGAAATAATGACTCAAACTAACTATCAGTTCCTGGAAAAAGGTCTTTAACAGAGGGTGGGTTAGGGCAAGAAGGCTGTAGGTGTAAGCCCACCCTTTGCCATTCTCTGCTGTCAAAGCGACTACTTCAACCACTGACCTCACCCAACTGCACAACCAAGGGCACTCGCATACAGAACTGTGAAATCTAGGATACTTAATCTATTATCATTTCCTTTGTGGGACAAGGGAATGAGCAAATAGGATGGACATGGGAATGAATTCCTGAAGCATCATAGTAGCTGTGCTCATCTTCTGCCAGCCTCAGGAGATTTTGCAGAGCAAAAACTTATACAGACAGGCATCTCATAAATCTATCTTATTTCACTGATTCAGGTCAAGAGAACATTACTTTGCCCTGTTATTAGTGATTAGTGCTTATTGCTAGAAGCACCGATCCTTCCCTCAGGTCTCAACATTATCTTCCTTGGTTTATGCCTGCAAATGGATAAGAGACATGATCTATTACTTTTTCCACATTTTTTAAATTGACATGTCATTGTCTACTAAGTGACACATTTAAGACCTTCCCCGAATGAATACAGTTAAATATTATGTTTTATATGATAGAAATTTTCCATCCTGACCCCAAAACATCAAGTTTATGCCATCTTCCATCAACTTGTTATTCCTCAAAGAGGAAAATAGACATTTTCTCTGCACTGCTTCACATGCATCCTTAAAGCTTAGCTTGCCTGTTTTATAGGCAACAATCCTTTATGAGCCTCTATTTTAATGTTATTAGCCATCAAAATATGAAGTGTCTCACTGAAGAGGTTCACAGTTGTAATTATTTAAGATATCAGACTCATTCAGACTGTTTTCCCCTAAAGAATGATGTCACCTTCTCTGTTGAAGTCTTGCTTGTTTTCAGTTTTTTGACAGAATGCAAAATGTGCCTAGCTCAGTTCAGGTTTCACAACAATGTATGTTAGAAATTGTTTATAGACCTACAGAAGAAAGACCACTGTAGGCCAGTTGTGAAAGATCAGGAATAGCTGGATAAATTCTTAGAGGAAACATCACTGTGAAATAAGGTCCTTTGTTTCATTTCTAATCTTCCAAGGACCGATGAGAGGTCTTTACACAAGAGTATAGAAAGAATAGTAGATCTATTTAAATACTTGGCTTATTTTGCAATGTGAATTGATCAGGGTGAATGAAATCTTCTCCTCATATCTCTGTTACTAAAATTAGAACATTAAGCTAGATCCCAGCATCCAAATACGCACCTTGACATTGGATCAAAAATTGCTGTTACTATTTTTGTACATTGCTGTCCACCCTGGGGCAGTAATACACCCTGCCAGTGACATCTCATCATTATCCTCACTCTGGGGGGCAGGCCAGGGGGACATCTGTGCCAGAGGCTTTAAGCATATCTCCACGCATCTCCTCACAGCTCCAGAACTGAGCTCAACAGGAGCATATAACAGAAAGTGATGATGATGAATTAGGTACGTTAAAATTAAGCATTTTAACAAGCCATGTAAAATTCTGTCCCCATGTTAAAAACAAACAAACCTAAAAGACTCCCAAATCCAACCCTCAAAATTAAATAAAACAACCAAAAAATCTACTCCAGAAAAAAAATCCCACATTGATTCAGAGTTTCCAATATTTACACAGGTCTCAATATTTAAGAGACTTAAAAAGCAAACAGGCTTTCTTCAGGGCAGTTTTTTCCCTAAAGTGCAATACTGAGTACAGGTTTCATTTCAGGAAGAAATAAACCTATTGCACCGAGGTTATGAGAAGAACAACTACATTATGTACACTATAGAGCACTTGGGGTGAACACAGGGGTGTAGTCAAGATACACATATTTAGACACAGTAGGACAAAGTGAATGCAAATCACTCTATACCACTCTGTGGAAGAAAGGACACATCTAGGGCCGTGCTAGGAAATATGAAGAGGTGTGCTATCTTTCAACACATGGAAAAATCAAACCTCCACTGAGGAGTTAAGGGACCTGACAAGTCATATACTTGAGCTTTGGGCTCTGTGCTCCAAGGAGTATGCAGCTGCAAAGAGCTCATAGCTAGACTGGTAGAGCTGGAGTAAGGCAGAGTATCAGTACCGTAGTGTCTTCCTCAAGAAGGAAGTGAGCTTCCTCAGGCCTCTGCACAGCAGTTTGGTTTCAATACCTCACGGACTCCACTGGGCTCCAGGTCTGAGGTTATCTTTAGACGAGACCCTGTAAGAGAAGAGGAGAAGCTCTCAGGCACTGTGCTGAACTCCCTGCAGAGCCTCAGGCAGGCAAGGCTGGCAGGAGCAAGGGAAGAGAGGAATACCCCACAGGAAGAAGAGCAGAGCTGCTCTCAGCCAGCTCTGCCATCAAAGGAAACCCACTACCGCTCTGTGGCCCCAGGGACAGATACCAGCACTCACAGATGCAAACACTTCTTCACTGTGCTCAGTGTAGAAAACTTAATTTAATGGGCTCTAGCTACAGCAAGGGGGTTTTCAATAGCTAAAAGCTTTCTAGAGTGAGAAATTAATGCAAGATGGGAGCAGGTGCATGAGGGGTTTGTACAGTCTGTGTTACTAGAGGTCAGGAAGAAACTGGACAAGGACAATGCCCCAGGCACATGGCATTATTCTGCCTTTGGACAGGAGGATAAAGCAGTTCCTCCAATGTCTGACAGTCTTATTTGGCATCATTTTGGCTCCCAGAGGTCCAGTACAGAGACTTTGGCCATGGTTACTTTGTAAGGAAGATACTCCCTTCTTTCCCTTCACTCACTAATATATGGGAGTTTTTAAAAGTCAGAAGACACTTTAGTAGATAAATGACTCTTTAAAGGTAATTATATAATTGGGTCAGGAGGAATGAAGAGCAATCAGGGTTACTCAGACCTGAAGTTCCCATATAGATTAAGCACTTAAATATTTGCTAACTGTCTATAAGTGGGCCCAGAGCTGATACATTTTTCAAGAGAAAATGGTTCTTAATTACGTGTCTTTTGACCACTCTATTTCCTGTACTTGTCTCACTCATGTATATAGTGCCATTGAAGTGGGTATCATTTCAGGAATCCAGTTGAAAATAATTGGAAGTCGGCACCGTTTTACAGAAGGCCACAAAGCATTAGGGACAGACTCAGCCTAGCCAGGGTGCCTTCTAACAGTCATGCAGACTTGTCTCATCCTATTCTTACTTCTCCTTGCATCATCATCTCTTCTGTTGTCTTGCCACATGGTAGGCATCAGTAATTAATGTCTGCAAAATGTTTTAAAACCTGGGCTTGTAGAAACTCCACAGGAATGCTGGTCATCTGGAACAGTTTCAGAAACAGCATACTTGTTAATTTTATTTCCAGCATGAATTTTCCATGAGTAATTTGCAGTGCTCATAACTACCAGAAGCAGATAATTTCTCGTATCCAGAAGCTGTATTAGCTCTTATTGTTTGCCTATTCACTAAAGGAAATCTTTCTTAAAGGTGAGCAAAGTAAATAAAAGAGCTTTTAAGAGTTTTGAACCCTATCCATCCTAGTGCACAAAACCTCCATGAAGAGCCTCATCCCCCACGATCCTCTTGACAAGAATGTGGGTCCAACACTAACACTCCCTCCCTGCATGAGTGGCATTTGAAATGTACCAGTTACACATCAAAGTGCTGGTATACTTTATTTCAGGAATGCTACCATTGAATAACTGGCCTATTTAGTTAATCACCGAAGTGTCTTTATCAAATGCAATTTCAGACCAAAGAACATGAATGATTTCCATTTTTAACTAGCAGCTCTTCATTACAGTGCAGCATAGGAGAGATAATCCCAGTACAGCAGCAGCAGCTACTGCAGAAACTCTGCACATTTTGTCTGAGCTAGACGGGGCTTCTAGCAGAGTATTATGGAAGAATATAGAAAAAAAAATATTTAAAAGCCCAAAGTACTTCTACCATCACCACTATAAACCAATCCTGAGCTGCTGACCTTTTGGGCACACTACAAAAGTACTGTAGGGAAGAGGATGCCCTCTCGAGTGACAGAGCAGCACAGCTGCCAGGTTGAATCCTATTTTAAACACTGCAGGGAGCAGCTCATGCCCATTACCGTGTGTTAGCATGCCTGCCTTTAAACAGACACTATTTTCAGAAGAGTCCAAGCTACTTAAAGGTGTATGTCTCATTAAAGGAAGACAGCTACTGTTGAAAGCACCTTTTCTCTGCTCTCAGTTATGACTATTTGCTTTGAGGTTGCTGTGAATTGCTTGAGGAAGCACCCTAGAGAGCAGTTTTCAGTGAAACAGATCAAAGACCATAACTTTGATCTGCTCAATAACCTTTTATGGTTTTGCTGTATCAGCATTAATTATCTTCTTTCTTTCTTTTTCAAAACCACCTATCCATCTTTCAGGTTGGTGGAAGATATTTCCACATTAAGAGCACATTATTTCTTGGAACAGCCCGTCCACCATGCAGAAAGTGCTATCACTTCTCAATAAAACCATGTTCTGCTGTTGCATGCTTAGGAGAAAAGTGCCTCTGGGCTTTTAGAGCATCTTCTTCATGGCTGCTCTACACCTTCTCTTTCAGCCCACATCTGCCTCACTAACTGGCCCTGCATCAGGGTGATTCTCAGACACAGCTGTTGCTGTCATTTTGTTTTCCTCAAACAGAGCTGTCTCTCTTAAATGGTTCTTTAGAAAGCATTTTGTCTTTTCTATGATGCCCAGCTGGACAGCCAGAAGTGAAAACGACCATGACAGATAATAATGTGGTTTTAATATAAAACTTCCCATGAGGAAGATGAACACTTAGTCATGCCTCCTCCTTAGCACCAGGAGCAAATCTGAATGACAACTTTCATGGGCTCAGAGTCCAAGTCTTCTAATCCTCTGCATCTGGCAGATGGATAATATTTTTTTCTATTCTGGAGACCATAAATGAGAAAGTTTTGGGAGGAGGTTAGCTGGTGTGGCTGAATCAATGGCAATGACCACAATCAATGGCATTGACCAACAGTCTTATAAGTGTGTAGAATCAGCAACTAAGATCCAGGACAGGGAGTAGAGCACAGTTTAAATAAAAAGCCGAGATCAGCACTTAGCCCTTAGTCTCAGTTATAGTCCTTCTTGTCTCAGATATCACTCCTAGGCAAATTCCATCATGCAAAATCCTATGAGATTCATAGACCTTGGACTTGGGTTTTCTCCTGTAGTAATTTCATTCATAAAAGTGATAAAGGATTTTTTTTTCCGTGTTTGAATCTCACATATTTGAAAGCAGACAGCAGCACAGCAGTTACCTGTTCCAATGCTGTGATATGTCTCCAAGCCAGGCTTCAAAGATTGCTCTGACCTTAGGCAGAGATTGCAAGAGGCAAACTCTCCTATTATCTTGTTACCATTACTTCCAGAAGAAATATCACAAAAAGTTTCCAATGTGGCATTTTCCCTTTATTAGGGGGGGTACGGAGGGAGGAAAAGCTTGATGAATTGTGCTCTCCACAGTACTCTTGAAACCAGGTCTTTCAGAAGTCAGCTTGCACAACAGAGAGGGTATGAATTAAGAACAGTTTTTTCAGAGCACTAAACTTTTATTGCATCTTTTGGGCTGAATGGGATTAGAGACAGAGGGACTGATACCCTGATTTTTCAAAGGCAAACACTCTCCACAAATTATCTGTAAGAAGCTGCTCTCTAGGCATGAAAGTATCCCCACAGCTCTAAAAAGCAATGACACCTGGATTTTATCTCAGCCATTTATCTCATAAATGGTCTAAATGTTACAATAGCAACAGCCATTAAATCTCAAAAGAGCCTATAAAACAGCTCCCAGTCTGGACTAGACTGTCTAGTTCTTTTTGGATTTACATTGTACAGTTACATTACTTTGAATTTACATTGTTAAGAGCAATCTTTGCACAATTTGTTCGCTTGCACAGCAATTTATTTAAGGTTAATAAAATCAAATCCAATAAAACAAACCACTTTTTCTTATTTTGAAGAACTAATACACAACCATTGAATATAGCTGTTTTCTTGAGATTTCCTCAAGAAACACTTTGACATTTTGTAGAGGAATGTATCCACACTGCATAAGCCAGCAACTCATAGTAGCAGAGGATTTTGCTTTGCTAGAGGCAACTAGACTAGAAGATAAGGAAAAAAAAAAGTGGATGTCTTCAGCATTTTGAAGCTCTTTGAATCTCCAGCTTCTGAAAACCATCAAGGATGATGCTTATCTCCAAGAAATACAGTGGGCCAGAGCAAAGGTCTGGTAGGTGGTGCAAGGGAGGATACAGGTGGAGAACCAGCAATGTCTGTACCATGGGGGGAAGGCAGCTCATTTACAGCCACACAAAGATACAGTTGCACCCTTGGCATAAGCAACCGGACAAGAGGAAATGGCCTCAAACAGCTAGAGGAGGTTCAGATTGGATATATGGAAAAATGTTTTCACTGAAAAGGTTGTCAACCATTGGAACAGGGAAATGGTAGAGTCACTACCCCTGGAGGTATTTAAAAGGTGTGCAAATGTAGCACTTAGGGACATGGTTTAATGGTGGGCCTATCAATCTTGGATTAATGGTTGGATTTGATGATCTGAAAGATCTGTTCCAACCTAATCAAAGTTTATGATTCTATTATTCCTTGTGTTAGTGCTGCAAGACACTCACAAACAGCAGAGTACTTCAGATGCTATGAGACTTTTCTTCTTGCAGCAGCCAAAGAGATGCCACATTGCTGTTGACATCCCCTGACACACTCCTGAGCTCTCAGCACCCAAAGGAACTTCCTACACAATGTGGAGTGGTGGGGCCTTGCAGGCAGCCAGAGCAGATCCCACCAGCTCAGCATCCACTTCCCTTCAGCCCTCACAGATTCAGGGCTGCAGCCCCACCCTCCCTGCTGGCCAATGTCATAGGCACACTCGGGCTCTGGGGAGTTTCACGTGCTGCAGATGACCCGCTAAATGCCACAGGTGCTTTACTCAAACACCAGCACTGCAGCAGCTGGGGATAGCACCTGTTTTTCAGCAAGGAGTAGAAGCAGGGATGAGAAGCTCTTGGGATTCAGATTTCTGGGATGGGGAACGTCACATATGCAGATCTCTTTGCACAGTGGATAGGCTGGAGGAGGGACAGCAGCTTTGAGCCTCTCCCATCACAGGTGCTGGTATCACAAAGCCAGTGGCTCGGACAAAGCCTGGTTTTACACACTCACAGCCCAGTCTGCTAGAAGGCATTATGCATACAGAGAAGCAATTTGAAGGGGCAAGGACCAGGATTTGGGATTCTCTATGTCCCAGGAGAGATATTACATCAACCTCTTCTTGCTTTAACATGAACATGAGTCTTGCTTCACCTCCTTGGCAGTTTCAGAGGGGCTGGAGGGAATCCTATCTCAGCAGTACATTCATCCAGGCTGGGACCATTGTTGGTTTCTACACTTTATAAAAGAGTTAAATAAGAGAGGAAGATTCAAGGGTACAACATCCAGGCAGGAATTAACTCTAAAATATTTCCTTTTTTTTTTTTTTTAAATACACAGTTACGTAGAGCATTTGTGAGAGGCATTCACTCAGCCACTTCCAAATTCTCTCCAACTTAATAGCAGTGGAGCACAGCAATGCCCATCACCTGCCTGAGCTGTTCCTGGCCCCTCCACAGACAGCAGCTCTAAGCATGAGGAAATGACGAGCACCTGCCTCTCCTTCCACCCCTGCCTTCCAGGGAAAGGGTGTTCCCTGCAGACACCCCAGCAAGGCTCCCCATCTTCAGCAGTACCTGGTAGGTACAAGGAACCATACGGTTCATAAATAAAAAGATGGGTACTAAAATTAAGATCCCATAGTTTCATTTTCATCTGTATGTGCTTTGCTTTTCCTTCCTCAGAAGGAAACTGGGAGTAACCCAAGACAGTCTGTTGGGGCAAAACAACCAGTGTGTTGACTGTCCTCTTTGAGGCATCTTCTGTGAGAAATTTTTAACCCACTCATAAAGAAAGTTAGAAGTCACAAGAGGAAATCTGGTATTTTTCTCCTCCTGGAGAAATGGTGTTTTTTAACTAATGCATTTAGATGGTAGAACTGCCTTACTCTCGAGATCCATGAGTAGACAGGAGTAGAAGAAAAGAGCAAGGGAACAGCAGAGAATAGCCACCCTCTCTGTGAACCCCCCTGGTGCAGACCAGAGACCTTTCTCAGCACTGCCGGCTGGAGCCCTTCCAGCTCAGTACTCCAAAGAAGTTGGCAGCATTTTACAATTTCTTATAGCTCAGGACTGGTGCTCAGGATACAAAACTTGCTAAAACACTGTCCCACCCTCTTCTGAAGCTCTGCAAAAACACCTGTGTAGGAGTTCACAAATACATAATACCATAAAGCAAACACAGAAGTGAATATAAACACAGGGTGAAGCTAACTCTTCTCATAGCAACTTACAGTGCCCTCCACTCCTGTGCATGTCTGGTAGCAAGATAATTGAAAAATAAGATTTTCTGTGAGCTGGTTAATTAGTCAAATCTGTAAGAGTTGCATGTCTGTATTGCTCAGATTTTTTTCCAGAGGTCCAAAATACAATCGGTCTACTTTTATGTGACAGCATTTAATTTCTTTGATTTTATGAAAGGGAGCAAAGCAGTGAGAGGAAGATGTGGCTTGCCTTTCTGCTCTAGAAGAATTTAGAGGGAAGCACAAGACTCTTGGTAAGGAAGGCATAGAAACATTCAGGAAAATATTTGTGTACTTGTAAATTATCTGTTTTGGGAGCCATATTGTATATCAAAATAAACATGCATATAACGTACCCATGTGCGGTTATATATAAATGAATAAGCAAGTAAGGAAGTTTCCGTAAGTGTAAAAATGTAGGTTTTAAAACTTCTGTTTATGAAATTACCTGAATATTAAAAAACCTCCCCATTACAGACAGTATTTTCAATACATATGAAATATTTGATTACAAGAGGGTTATATTTAGTTATCTAACAAAGTTTCTGTCATATTCACCACTGTGTCACCTAAAGATTCTGCCAGAGTGCACTAATCAACATTGCAAATTGTTGTCTCTGAGGCAGAAAAGACAGCTGAAAAATGGAACTTTTCTGTTACAGTTGAAGGCAACAATGTCTGTGATGTACCTCTGGCCCTTAGGGAATTTTTTCAAGGGTTTCAGAGTGATTTCTTTTGTGGATTCTGCTCAGACAAGCTTTCTCCTTATCATAAAAATGCCTGTACCAGAAGAGAAAGACAGGCAGAGCCATCTGCATGCCTGCAGGAGCCTGTAAGAAGCTTTCTGCATATCCTTAGCCTCGGGCCATAAAGCGCTTTAGCACTAAGGGCTGGAAACACGAGCTTCCCTCAGCCTTCTGTAAGAAGCTAATTCAGATGAGAGAGGAAAGGTTTGGTGGTGTCCTGGCAGCTGCACAGCTGAGGAAATGTATTCTGCACTACTTAGAAGTGCCAAAGTGCTGCACACTTCATGCCTCATTCTGGTCTGCCATCCAGCTAAGATTCATTATCCACGTCACGAAGCAGTGGCTTATCTTACTCCCAAGGGTAGGCTGGAGACTGTCATCCACCCAGAAGTGAAAGAAAGAGTTAATCATAAGCACAGATGCTCAAAACAGTGGGAAAATGCAATAATCATCAGCTGAAAGCAGCTCCAGGAGACCTGGCATTATGCAATGGCCAGTTACAGTGTGCTTAGCTTGAATGTGGAAAAATATATCTGAGGTGACCCACCTAAATGGGGTGGATCAGAAATTGACTGGGAAAGCCCTATGAAGACTAATTTTTTGTAGTCATTCTCTTGTTTCAGCAGCCTTGTCAGTGCTACTGCTGAAATACAGCGGGATGGAAGTCCCTGCATTTGATACCTCATGAGAAGATAAATGTAATGCTGCCTTTCCTTGTCTTGGCTGAGTCTGTAGGGTGCTTAAGTACCCTGTGAGGAGGCTTAGGAGGGGTTTGTAGTGTAATTCAAATACATTGGTGAGGCAAGGTACACTAATGCCTTTGTTTCTGTTATACTATATTGTTGTCACACCCTGAAACAGTCTGGGAGCTGTCATTTGTCCCAGACCAGCTAGACACCCCCCATGGCATCAGTGGTGGCTCTGCAGTGATGTCTCAGGCTGACAGCAATGACGTGGTTGAGTCAGAATATAGAAATCTGCCCTGGGTGCATGGATCCAACATCTGCAGAACCTTTAGTTCACTAACTGGCACCTGCCAGCCCCACAGCTAACCAGGGAGCAGCCAACAGATACTCCTGACACCAATGTGATGTGTTCAAACAAATGCATTTCAGAGTGTTTTAATATATTCTCTAACCATGCAATAGTTGTATGTGAGCCTAGCCACCCTAGGGATCCGTGTGGTGAACCTTATTCCTTTCAGGGAGAAATTAAAAGTACTTGATGTCATGTCATGAGGCTGGCCTGCCCATGTCTACATCAGAGTTAGGAAGACCCCAAAGGTCCAGAAGTGGAAGTAGTGTTTGTGCAAACAGGCTGAACCAAGGGACTGAGCTGGCCCCACTGCACTATAGAGGTTTACCAGCACAACCCAGCATTTGCTCATCTCCGTGTGATGCTCTGAGAGCAACATGAGTTTTCATCTCTCTTCACTACTGACTATCTCTAGGACTTCTCATAAGCTGTGAGCATTGTCCCTCCCAGTGACTGGTAGATGTACAACAAAGAGCTCTGCACCATCACAGCAAGAGTCACACGAAATGCTTGGCAACATAACTGGAGTTAGTAAGTGCTAACATGCTGAGTCTAGCTGGAAGATACAGCTTTAAAGTGTTGCAGCCCATCAGACACCTGGAAGGCCAGGACATTGAAAAAGCTTTACTAATTTATTTCTTGTATATATTTCTTTTTAAGATCTTAGGGTCAGTGTGCTAGTACTATATCAACAATGAAAACAACAAAGTGCAGAAAATGGTCTGAAAAGGAAATCAAGGTAGTTTCATACAACTGTAACAGCAGATAATCTGCCCTGATTTAGAAGATGACCTTGCTTTGAATCCAGACACCTCTGCCTAAATTTTTTTAAGAAAAATGGTAAATGATTCAAAGGATCTTCTATAACCACATAGCCACAATTACATCAGATAATATAAGACACATACCATAGCCAGCAGTTCTAAAGAAGTGACACAAAAATATTATGATTGTCACAGTCACCCAATGAAAATTTGGTCAAATCATCAGGTTTCAGTTTATTTCAGGACATGGATATTTTCCTAGGTTTCCCTCAAAGACATGATATATTTACAAGATCATTGCATGGAATAGGACTACTGATCCCAGCTTTGGCAGTGAGAACTCCATCCCATACTCCAGATCATTCATAAGGACATTGGATTGTCTCCCACCATCAGTCCCTGAGGAATTTTTCAGGTAGATTTTATCCTACTGATCACACACCAGGAGTTCCAGACAATTTTCCACCAACCTCATCATCCATTAACCCAGCCCTTATGCCCCCAGTTATGATGACAGGATACTGTAGGTGTGTGTCAAACGCCTTGCTAAACAACATATGGTGCTGTTCCTCACCTGCTGAAACATCCATCCCATGCCAGAAGCAAATCCGGTTGGTTGGGCATGGCTTTGGGATTTCCATACTTGCTCCACCCCAAAAGCCTTTCATTGCTTGGGAATAGTTTCCAAGAGGATCTGTTCTGTAATCTTCCTGTGGAAGTTAAAAACAGCTGTGCATACACTAAAGCCTTACTGAAGGAATTTGGAATAACTATAGGGATGGCAAAAAATTAAATGAAGTTCTTATTTTTCTATATACAAAGATTAAAAATCTATCAGCCTTACCCATCACTGCCTGCTTCTAAGGCTGGATTCTGCATTAAGTGATTTTAAATTGCTTCTTCGAATATATTACTCATGTATATCTATGAACTCTTCAGAGTGAATAAATCATTGTTGTTCAACAAATCAGCAAACTTTCCTCTGCCAAACTCCTGCCAGAGTGATTCAGAGTCAAACCTAATTCATTTGCACTTATATATGAAATAAATAATCTGCATCTCATCAAATTATTTGGAGTCTCCAAAAAGTTAGGATGTGCACCTTACTCCAGATCTCCCAGCTGACACATGATGTTATTTCAGACTTGCCCTTACTAACCAAAACCCCTCCTATCTATATGTTTCTATAGGTTGTAATTGTGGCTACTAAAGGGAAATGCCAGAAGTGGACAAGCTGGGTTATTGCAAAGAATGACAGCCCTTTGCTGGTTAGCTCTATGCAAGAAAAAAAGCTCTGCATTTTTGATGGAAAAGCATTAGCTATTCTATACTAAATGCTGAATTAACAAGCCATAACTAACATTACTAGCATCATTACTGTTAAAAAATATCTCTAAGAAGCAGTAAGAGAGACTAAGCAAAGTGACCTATGCTAGAAACACGGTATGTGCTGGGTCTGGCTAGGATGCAGTGAACATTCTTCACAGCAGCTCATACAGTGACACGTTTGGGAGTTTTAACTGAACTGTGTTGATAACATGAGGATGTTTTAGTTATTACTGAGCAGTGCTTACACTTAAAAGTGCTTTACACTTACTTTGCTTCTGCAAGCAGCTTGGTTTCAGCTATTAAACTATTAACACTTGCCTAGAATTTCAACACATGAGTTTTTGGCTTTTGTTCTTCAAATTCTCTCCCCTTTCCTGCCAATGGGGAGTGAGTGAGCAGCTGAGTAGGGGCTCAGCTATCAGCCAGGATCAACACACTTGTAGTCTATAAGGATATATATGTTAAGCTAGGATCAAAAATACCTGGTTATGTGTTCTACTGGATCTTTAAAGCACCTCCAGGATAAGCTCAGGATTCATGTCCCTGCAGTACAGTCTGCTTGGGACAACATAATGCAAAATACTGTAAAATTCAACACCCTCTTACTCTCCTGTTTGACATGCCTTGAACAAATTAGTGACATAGGAAGTATCAGCCTGAGAAGTGATGCTAGGGGCCATCAGGAAAACCTCACCTTTCCAGGAATATTTCCTCAGCAGAGTCCCCTAAGAAGGTTGCAGCTACACTGCTAGGCAGCTGAATCCCTCTTGGGCACAGCTGCACCACCAGGCTCAGCAGGAGACCACTAGCTGCCTTGCCTTCCTCTGTTGAGCAAATAGTGGTGTCATTTCAGACCTACTCCATGCCCACCTGGGAGCCTGTTGTCTCTCACAGATGGGCTTTTAACCCCAGCAGCAGGATCCTTCACAAGATGCTCTTCTGGGCTGTGAAGCACAGCTGTGAGTACAGGCTTGGAGTGTTGGTGGAAGGTGAGAAGTGACTGACTGTCACAAATTGGTACCCTACAGCTGTGGAAGCAACATGGGCAAACCAGGCTGCTCTGAATGTTATGTTTTCATCACAGACAGAAAAACATAGAAATCTTTTTACCACCTGTTTTGCAATGCTGTCAGATGCTCCTGGCCCCTCCTTGGCTCTGCTGCCTTGCTGCACTCTTTTCCTTGCCTGCATTGCCTTTCAGCCCTCTGCTCAATTCCAGCTATGCATCCAGTACCTGAACAGATGGGTCATTTTCTCCATATTGGTTTTGTCAGAAGCTTCCTGAAAAAACTGCCATAGGAAACCTGCAAGGCCTTTATATCCAACAAATACATCCCATATGACATTTTGATGGGAAAAAAAGCAAACAAAGAAATCAGTCAATTGAGACCTCTGAATGCCTTAGTGACATACTCATTGCTATTTCTTGTTTGCCTTTCTTTCCAGAATTGTCTGTGCTGATGAGCAACTTATCTGGGAGGTTATTTCTTTGAAGGGTGGTGCTTCTACCACTGCAGCAGTGCAAGTCTGGGTCTGGCAGAAAGAGATAGTCCTGGAAAGGAGTTCAGGAGGGGTCTCAATGCACACAGGGGTTGAGAGTGAAAGACACCCTGCCTCCAACAGCTTCTGCCCATTCTGCTGTTTGGGTACAGTTTCAGAGGACTGACGTCATAGGACTTTTGAAAGGGGACATATTTCTGTGACATTTTGCTTGCCTTAGCTCATGCTGGCCTGAAGACCTTCTAGACCATTGGTATATGTTTTATATCCCTTAACACACCACTTCCAAATTAGGCCAAGACTATAGTCATTCTGTACAGATAGTGTACATAGTCCTTCATCCCAAGAGCTGAGTGCTTTATACATCCAGATAACAAATTTCCAAAACATTCTTAAAGATATTTATTCTATTAAAGTGCAATGACAGTGGAAACTTCCACAGGATTATATATATATATATCAATTCAGGTGAATTGCAAGGACAAAATGGAAATGTCCCCATATATGGCCTTTGCAACCCCAATGGCCAGTGTTCTCACATGTATCAGATCATGCCATGTGAATTTAGTTGAGACACAGGAATAAAATCAGTCATTAACTACTACTACACATTTTTAATAAGAATTTCTGTTTATGCTAGTTTGTTACAAGCATTTAGCTGCTATAGCAACAGGCACTTTATAAATGAGCAAAGTCACAAAAACAAACATTTCCAGTTTTATTTGAGCTTCACTGAAGTAAAGACCATTCCTGCACTCTAGTGCTGGATCTTTTTTTTCTAGGTGGAACAGTGGAGAGCTTTAATTCACAGTTTATTTATCTTAGGATGATTTGTTTAAATTATGATATTTTGAACTAGATTTTATTAAATGGCAGGGTACTTTCTCATTCCCTTTGGCATGTAAGAGAATGTGTGTTCATGATGGATTTGAATTACTTCATCATATTTCCACACGTAAATGTAAGTAAGTGATGGGCCAGAATCACGGCATATATGTGCTCTAAATTGTCTATATTTGGATCTGCACTTTCAGTGGACAGGATGAGTAATAACGAGCATAAGATGAGGGAGTGGGAGACTTCAGTGGGACCATAGGAAAAAAATTCTATTGATGTGTATGCAGAGCATTGGACTTGGTTGCCTAGAGCAGTTGTAACATTTCCAACACAACCTTTTTTGCAAAGAAGTGGTTCAACAGCAGTTTTCTGGGGGAATATCTTAGGTTGTAGAGCTGATCCTTTTCTGTAGCAGAGGACTGACTGAGAGGCTTTCTGAAGCTGTAGATGAGCTTGTAAACTAAATAGCACTGGAGCAATGGACTAAGAACCTCAACATTTAGAAGATTGTCACATTGTTTATTTGACATCTCCCTTGCTAGAACAGTTTATTCTGGTGTCCAGAGCATACTCCTAGTTAACACTTCTGCATAATATGGGATATGTGCACACACACACACACACAGAGACAGACACACATACATATATATATATATAAAATGTATATGTGACTGTGCAGTATGGATGAGGTCACACTTGGGACAGAAGGGAGTTATGTAAAGGTGTTTTGTGCCACTGGCTGTCATGACTGAGGAACAGACTCCTTGCCTGCCTTACTAGCACAGTCTTGAATGTTTTATTAGCATAGGCACTGCCAGAGGTTTTGTTCCAACCCTACTTTCCCCAGCACTGCAATCCAGCATTTAACAAAAAGGAGACATTTATGAAATGTTGGTATTCAGCTCTCAGCAATGTTCAGAGTCTGTTTTGGTTCAGGCCCTATTGTTTGTCTCTATCCTGAACTTATCTTCACAGCACTGGTTTCACTGATATATCACTGCTATATCATTGCTGGCTTCAGTGGGGATTATCCTAATTTATATTCAGGACTCAGAAGACAGTTTTGTTAAGGGGAAAACCTGGTATGTTGTTTTCTTTAAGTACATTGGGTGAGGTAGCAAGAGAAAATGGTGGGAATGATTTAGGAAGAGCTGAGGATGTGCATCTTTATGATCTAGCACGGAAACAAAAATGTCCAGAATCAGACAATTGACAGCAAAGTACATAACCAGTAGTATATTTTTGGAAGCTTGAAAGAAGGTTAGCTTTATAAGAAAGGTGGATGCTTTCCAGTCTCTTTCTGTTTAATTTGTGTGGCCAGTTTTTAAAATTTATGCCTCTCAGGGAACTTGCACTGCACAATTTCTCACCCAACACAAATCGTTCTTCTATGCCGTGCAGGAAGAATCAACCTGCAGTGTTGCTGTGAAACCCCTGGGTTGATGAGGACCCTGGGCTGATTAGGACCCCAGACAGACTTTGCTTACCAAATTGGTGATTCTGAGCCCCATTTTATCAGCAGCCCAAATGTGCTCAGATGTGTCCATGGTAACTAAGAGCATGGACAGGAGCTCTGCATTGAACATCTGGACTGAATGTTCCTGTTGTTTCATGGGGGAAGAAAGTCTTGCTGAGGCAAGGATGGTGCAGCTGTTTAATCTGCTGTCCATGGTATAGATGAAGTTGTTGATGAAGTCTGTCAGATTTCCTTTAGAGTAGCCCTCTTTCCCAAGAATGGAACTTCTCGATCTTGAAGGTTTCAGAATAGATTAATAATAGGATTTGACCTGTCTTGTGTGAGAGAAGCTATCTGTGGCCTAGAATTCCAAAAAACCTAAGAACTCAATGCTTTTTTCTTGGCTAACCTGAAGATTTTTTTTTATTTTATTCTGAAGGCCAACCCAGAAAAGAGCCATGAGGTCATGGCTCCTAGGATGGGGACTTACTGAGGTGACCTTTAGGGGCTTTCCTTAGTACTGTGCCATGACAAAAAGGGTAAGAAGCTCTACTAGCATTAAATTCTGTGTGATTATAAATAATTCCAGATAAATGGACATTTTAAGATAGATCCATGAGCCAGAGAAGAAGGCTTCCTCGAAGAGAAACTGAAAGACAGTGTTATGAAGTTCTTCTACAACAGACATTAGGAAGGGAGTAGCAACATACTTGTTAGCACTTCAAAGACATGCTGGAGTTCACATTTCCTGAAAAACACATGAGCCAGAGTAGAAAACTTGGAAGGAAACATTGGAAGGACATTGAAGAGATTCTGTTATGCATTTGCCACTGATGGCTTGTCTGTACTTGAAAGATCCTGTAAGCCTCTGAGAATGATGGTACTGGGCAGACAGGCATTTCCTACAGAAAACTTTGCTCCTTTTGTGACCCTAAGGAAGGCCCCCAGAGTGTGATAAGCAATCACAGAATCTACAGATGTAAGGAAAACCTCATGCATTTGAAAACTAAACCTTCCTTGATCTCAGCAGGGCTGTCTTCCCTTGTGGTTTGGGCCACTGGGAATCCCAGGGAACCCCTGGCAAGGGGATCCAGGCAAATACTGTCATCATTTACAGAGATGGAAAATACACTCTACTGCACTGAATGCATCCAGCTCGTAACTGTAGGCAAACAGTAACTACCATCTCTTCTTCATTCATGAAGGATCTTACTGTGATTATTCTGAAACCCTCAGCCTTAATTCAGATCAATCCAAGCACTTATAGTAATTTAATATACTCATCTACAGACTAACAGATGAACAAACTTTTCATATAATGGACTCAAAGGGTATTGGCTATTTCAGCTGGTTTTTGTAACAGAAACAGTTGTTACCATTTACAAATTTAAAGTATGCCTCTCCTTCACAGGTCCTGGTACCTAATGAATAGGTTGTGCAATCTTTCACTGTGTAGATCTAATCAGACAGGCAAAGATGCAAGATACCCTGGAGCTTGTGATATTTCTCTTGAACCTTCTCTTGAGCTATGTCTGGTTTCCACCATGCACATGATAAAGGAATAATACCATCAGCAAGAACAAAGATGCTGCAGAGGAGCCAAACTGTCCTTCCCACCCTTGTCTCAAATCATGGAAGATGTGAAGGGTGAGCAGAGAGGAAAGATAAGTCTGTAAAAGGTAGAGAGATTTACCTGACTTACCAAGGACTCTATTGGCTTAGTGGTTCTTCTTGTTAGTCATCCTTAGTGCCTTGAGGCACACTGCTTCTAGAGATCACCTAACAAGAAAATCAAGGTGTATTCCCTTTATTATATATGCTAATGCTCTTGGGTATAGAGGTATGAAATAGTGGAGTTATGGAAGATGGGTATTAAGGAAATGGGGCTCCCACATTTGTTGGGGTCACATTTGGCTCAGGTTGTGCCTTAAAAATCAGACCCCAGGCATCTGAGAGACCTGTGCTGTGCCTATCTTGTGACAGACATGCCTGAGGTCAGGAGAGGGGTCACTCTGGGGTTACCCTTCTTCTTACATTCCCTGATTATTATAGTGGGGCACATTTTGATGACACGCTGAAGGGTCTTTTGGCAGCAGAGGGATTTTGCTGAGGAAGGAGCAGAGAGAGCAACCAGCTAGAAGAGCAAGAGAGAAATAGCTCCTGCATTTTATGAACTTTAGGCCTTGCATGGAGCATTTCCCAGATGATAAAATTAGGTAGGCTTTTTGAAATAGCCTGTGAAGTATGGCACAAAAAAAAGTGTCTTCTAAAAACATGTTCCTTTCCTAAATAAGAAAAGCATCTTTTTATAAGTTGTACTTCTCACAAATGGCAGATCTTGTGCCCTGGGATTTTCTTACTCCCTTTCTCTTGAACGCTCTGTCAGGATGAATATAATAGCTTCACTGTTTTACAGTAAAAATAGGGAGGTTTGAGTTCTAAAACTGTTAACAACCCGCAGATAACTAACATTCATTTATTAACAGTGTATAGGAAAGAATTATATTTTTCTTCCAATCCAGGATTTCATTAAAACATTCTCTGTTTTTGAAGTTCAGAAACAATAATTTGCAAAGAAACCTTTAATCAAAACAAAGGAATTGGATTCAGATTTTTTTTTTAGTGTAGGAGAAGAACAGATGGTTTGTGGGAACAACTCATTATTCTGTAACATTATCTCTTTAAGCAAATCTTTCTTTAGCATGCATGAAAACTGCTAGTTTGCTAACTCTGGGCACATAAAGACCTGTGTTTACACACAGCACAGACTTGGTCAAAGCAAATTCACTGGCTCAGTTTTAGTATGGATTATAATCAGCATTGAGCTGTGGAACAGTGCTGAACATAGCTTCAAACTTCCACTTTCAAAGAAATTGCATGTAACTTCAAATATAACAAATGCATTTACAAATGAAAGTTCTTGCAAATCATGATGGCTTTGGTTTAATTTGGAGAAGAAGTGATATTAAGTGTCAGACATGAAAAAGTCTTGGGGCAGCAACAGCTGCTGGCTGAGATTAGCACAGGTAATATGGGCAAAACCATAACTGACAGGGTGCTAATTTCATTCTGTGGTACCAGAACATTGCACATCTTGGTTCAGTCCTCTTTTAATAAACTGAACGTGAACACAGAAGAGACTTCCTACCCCTCAAAGCAGTAAAACTGTGGAACAATCATTCCATGGGGACAGTGGTAGAGGAAAAGTCCACAAGAGACATACAGACCCAGAGCAAGCTCAGCCCATTGACACAGGCTATAAATTCCACAGTGAAGAACTGCACAAGAGCCCTTGTGTGCTGTGTCAAAGGAGTCAAATGGGAACTCTCCTCTGACCAAATCTGTGGCTGTGATGTTAAATTTACCTGCAACCTTAAATTTCTTTTGCAGTTTAAATGTAATTTCATCATCCTTTATATTTTATCTTAGAAGCTCTTTGGTTTACTTGTTTGGGAGTGAGAACAAAACAGGCCTACAACAGTTTGTTTGGTGGAAAGTATAAATATACAACAGGATTTATTTCACAAATCAAAATCAAAAGAGATTTAAAGTCTTTTAGTATAAATTATTAAAACCAAAGAAAAAAGGGTCTTTAGAATGGCAAACACAGAGAAATTGGGTAAAACTTTCACACTAACTATTTAAATTCATTCCTTCCTACCACACTAGGATTTCTAATACTTATAAAGAAAATACATGCTGAAAGATAAAAGAGAGAAAAAATAAAATAATAAACTTCAATTGTACATAAAAGGAAAAAGTGAGAGTATGGGAACATATTTGTAAGCGTTTTCTTATTGCTGAATGGGACAAAATGACTCCAGAAAGGCATGGAATTATTTAAAACACATATTTAAACAAATCATACTTTTAAAATTTTTCAATATACTATTTCCTTACAGAGAAAAATGTCAAGACAGATTGACGCACGGTATTAATGATAAAAATTAATATTATCCCATTGGTTTTATATTACTGATTTGCTTTTGAGTAAGCAATTTAGCATAGGATTCATCTACTTAATTATATACATTTCAGCTGTTAACTTTAGACTCCCTTTATACTCAGTGGACAAAAAGAACATTTGCAGAGTGCCATTTATTGCACCCTTATATAGACCTCTGAAATGGGTGGATGAATTGCACTCCTTTATTGCCAGTTTCTCTCAGGGGTGTAAAGACAGCTGACCATAACTGGTGCTGATGTAGACCTCCACTGTGCAGAAATCTCACTTTAGTCAAGATGAACCACTCTGGGGGAGTGCTTCCACTGCCCACACACAGGCACGCAGTGCCATCAAAGAGGGGACAGGAGATGTCCATGTGATAGTGAAAATAAAACATTGGATCTATTGGAAATCCATGCTCTGATTTCAGTGGGTTCAGGGGTCTCTTTCTCTGTGCTGCATTAACTAGTTGAAGAAGCAGCACCTCCCTGTTTGATGTGGTGCTCTTGGGGCTCAGTGAACTAAGGAATAGAAAAACTGGAATAATGAAGTGTCTAAAATATGCACTTTTAACCTGCTAGAATTAAGAAAATTGCACTGTTTTTCCAAATCATCCTCTATCCCCACCTATCATTTATTAAACGTCCCTTCAGCTCACTGCCTTTTTTGTAAACCTGGTTATCTAACAAAAGATCTGCTGGGAAACACACCAGATAAATCACCAAATTTAATATAAGTACGAAAGGAAGAGCTGGCTGACATTTAGATAGACTGACCTTTCAATAGACAAGCTGGTGTGTGATTGAAACACTGCTTCATTCAAGGTTTTAGGAGGTTATTCCACATAATAAAAATATAAAAATGAAAAGGCAATTGGAAAACACAAAGAATGAGGTCATTTAATCTTACCTGATTCCAAGCACAATCTCAGTGCTATACCATTCAATATTTCTGCATTATTTTACTCAAAGATAAATCTCATGGGGAAGAAGATTTAAATAGAATTTTATTATTGACAGACCATTGAAGAATTTCAGCAAAGACACCAAAACGAGTTAGACAAGTGATATTTCTCTTTGCTTGCTTTGTCATCTTAGTTTCTCCCTCTTTGTCGTTTATATCATCTATCTTATCTTTGTCTCTTCTTCAAAGGTCATGTGACAAAATGAGTTTTAGAAACCTTTTTAAATCATTGTTTTGTTCAGGCAGAATCAGCAGCTTTGTTATTAAAGGCTTACATTATCTTGGTCTGAGAGACTACATAGCATTTGAAAGGGCTTTTACAGAAAACTATTTGAAAACAGTGACTATGTCGTTATATAGAGAAAACATTTAATTTTTGAATACTATTACCTTTTTAAAATGAAAAATATCCTGTATTCCTTTTGTTCTCATTTATAAATAAGTGGGTGGATCAGTCAGCTAGACACTCCCAGCAACCTGCACAAACAGTTCCAATTTTTTTCATTTTCAGTCCAATTATAATTCCAATAAAAGCAAAAAAGATAGGATCAGGACAAAATGGAGTAGAAAAGACATGTTTTAAAAGAATGAGACAAGATTTTTCACAGTTTTTCTTTTCACCTAATCTTTTCCTTTTAAGCCAACTTACATTTCTCCAACTGGCTTCAGGATCATCGTTTTTGAGTTTGGAAAATAGGGCCAGTTCTGATTAAAATTATGCCTACTAAAAACCAGTATTGAATATATTGAAAATTTACATTTTCCCAGCATCAGCCAACTGCTGAAGCTAAGCATTTTGGTAATTCTGAAGCGATTCAGTGAGAGATTCAGCTGACAAGGACAGGAATGCAGTGTAAAGCCCTAATTAAATGATACTGGAAGGAACATTCTATGCAGGCTAGTCTTCCACAGGCCATTCCACTTCACGAAAACGTTTATACTTTTACTTTATTATAACATATAATTTCTTAATTGATCTCGTGCACATATGACCCACAAGAACTCCAGTACCTGCACCAAACTGAAGCGAATTGCTTATGTCACCCAAGAAAAGAGCCCAGCTCTGACCATCTCACCACATTTCACTTTTGCTTTTTTCTTTTTCAGTTCAGAGGTCAACTACCTGCATCAACTATCTGCACTTTTGAAAGCCACCCAGTAAAGACATGGTGGCAGATACAGTTGCAATCTTTGCAGACCACTCGTTGATATAAAAGTTGCCCTGTACATTTCAATTCACACTTCAAGAACTGTCAAGTGTCCAATTTTTTCAATGAACTATCATAGTTTAGAAAATTACTACAGCTATGTAGATCAGACAAAAGCGAATAGCTGTTTGAAGTATGCTTTTTAGATGGAACTCTCTGGTCAGCATCTCTCTAACTTACTTTGATATAGTTATTGGCTGCTTGGCTGTATTTCAGTTTCATGCTGTTTTCCTAGCTGGACTGCAGAGTTTCTTCCCCCTCTCACTGAGGGAGACTCAAAGCATGGCATTTGGTTACAGACTTCAAGCCCTGCAATTCAAAGATATTCAGAGCCTGCATCTCTCTCCAGCCTGGTGCAGCCTCTCTCAGCAGTAAGATAAGACCACAGTTCAACTCTGGCCCTGAATTCAAATTTCAAAGATATGGAAGACAGTTAGTCCAATTGCTTTACATGCAATTAGACAGCTGGTCAAAATCACCTTCCCATTGGGCTCTGTGGCAAACCTGGCTTCCTGTTACACTAATGCAAACTAATGCTTCACTGCAAGTAAACATCGTTTCTGTTCATTTGCATCAGCATCATCACTGAGAAGTGGATTTGGTCCGTGTCCACAACAATTTCACAGTATCAAAAAGAAGAGAAAAACCCTTTTTTTTCATGCCCAGATGATTTTCTCACTTCCTGAATATTGTATTATTGTGCATTTAAGCATAATTAATGTTCCAGTCACTTCACCCACTGCCAGCAGAAACAGAAGTATTTTTATTCCATAATTGCCTGTTTTTCAGCGTCCATGAAAATGATTGTATTCACATTACTGGCACTCACAGAGAGAGAGAAGAGCATGAAAGGGAAAGCATTCCGGTGTATGAATCTGCAAGCACCTGCAACATCATACATAATGTGACCAAAATTTTCATGAATGCTGGAGTTTTAAAAGAATTTGTCTGAAGATCTCTCCTCCTCTTGGAGTACTCTGATCAGCTAAATGATCCCTAATTATCCCCCACAGTAGTGGAGATAGCTCTTGGAACTGTGGCTTTGACAGCTGCAACAGCTGCTGATGCATGAAAGCCAAAGAGCTCTCAAATCCAGTGTGCAACAAGACAGTTCTTCCTCCCCATTTCTGTCTTTAAAAGCTGTAGTAGAGCAGTTTGAGGATTGCAACTTCAAATGGTATCTGCAAGGAGTTTATAAAACTTATGTCATGAGGGCCTAGGTCTTCATGGGTTTTGAGGTCTCTCTCCCATTTAGAGTGATAAGTTATGGGTTCTGGGCTAATTGGCATTTTAGCACACAGCAAAGGTTAGATCAGCAGAAAGCAGAAGCATTTCAAGATTGTAAGAGTACTTATAAATGCACTGTTTGAGAAAACAACATCTGAAAGCACCTAGAAGGGCAATAATTACTTTATCAATTTAGGTGCCAAAACAAAACACTTAAAAGCAGTTTCTGGAGAGACCTGTCCAATTAAAAAAAAAAAATCAAAACGAAAAAGCCAGAAAAAAGGTTTTCAAAGTGAAATAAATACTAAAAGTCAACAAAAAATTATTTCTGCCATAAAACTGTACCATATCCTGAATACTATATAGTATTCCAGTTGTGTGTTCAAAGAGATGAAGAAAGGATAACTGAAACAAAGAAAAAAATTAACCTACACCTGGTACATTTTGGGTGACTAATCATTCTGTGTCTAGTGAGTACAGGAGGAAATACATGGATATAACTAAGGTTAGAAGCACAAGACTCCAACAGTAGCAATGGAAATGTTTTTCCAAACAAAACAAATATTTAGATTCACACATAATTATGAGGTATTTCTTCTTAGCAAATAAAAAGTTTGTGGAAAAAATCCCACAGGAGTTTAGAAGGAACCACTTAAAACCTAGATTCTAACATTTTTCTTCTACCATTGGTAAAATGCCAGCAAAGGCTGAAACTAAGTTGATGCCAGAGAGGAAATGGGAGGCATTAGGGACTGAGTGCCTAATTTCTGCATTCTGGCACACTGCCGTGCTGTGATATTGAAAGGTGGGAACTGGCTAATCATCCACAACTAGGCAGTTAAAAGAAAAAGTTATCCAAATTTTGCGGTGGCAACCCAAGCAATATCCGCAATTAGAAGGAGCAACAATTTACCTGCCATGTTTGTCTCTGAAAATGCTGCATTAACTTTATGGAAATAGAAGCATCATGGAAGTGATTCAAATCATGTTTCCCTCCTCACCTGGGAAATGGTTGAGAGTGTTGATCGCTGCCCTTGAAACTCTCTGTGACCTGCACAATGATATGGGGAGACCCAAAACCTGAACTAAGTTGTGCAGAGATTCCTTCAGGATATAACGTTTCCCCCTTAGCCTTACATTCACCAGCACATTTTGTGCATTGAGGAGAAACATATAAAAGAAATTTAGGCTCAAAAGATATCTAACAATGAAGTATGGAAGCCAGAAATTCTCAGGGGAAATATAACATGCTTCTTCATTTCTATTTTTCCCTACAAATCTGCTTTTGGATATTGTTGCAGAGACAAGTATTTAATTCGGGGAAGCTACAAAACTTCCATTTTGCAGCTCAACTTGTTTCTTCTTTTCTTGCCTTTTATAGTCTGACCTTAGTTTAAAGAGGTAACTTGTAGGATAGATTATACAGTCCCTCCTCTGTCTGACCTGCCAGTAACTGGAGAAACTGGGAAGACAGCAAAGGGACCACATGGAGGACGAGGCTTCCCAAAGCTGTCGTAGCAATATACTGCATGCAGTCCGTTTGCTGTCTTCCTGCATACTCAGTCTTCAGTAAGGAGGCACAGACCAAGACGCAGAGGGAATAAAGCTTGGGAAAGAGAATAAAAACTAAACTAGAAGAGGAACATGGAAAGACAGAGGGAAATAGAGGAAATCTGGAGATGGTTGAGAGAAAGCAAAATCAAAAAGAAGAAATTAATGCTACCAAATAAGGAAATGGTAGTGAAAATCAGAAAAATGTAAAAATGATTTCAAAAAGTGAGATCAAGATGAGAAAATGAAACACCACCATTACCTATAGAAGGGCATAAAAAAACCTTCCTCTTCAAGCCCTCCTCCACCCTGAGGTCAGAATAGGTACCTGATGTCAGCCTTTGGGGAAGGGGTGGTGCCTGCAGCCTTTTGCCCCTGGCAGCCACAGCCAGGCTCACACTGCTCTGCCTCCCTGCCAGCCTGGCACAACCATGCTCTCAGCCAGGCTCAGGGGTGAGTCACAGAACACCTCAGTCCTGCCCAAACACTCCAGCGTGAACCCTTCAAATTACTTGCAGGGATAGCAACTCACCACTTCTCACACAGTCTTTCACTTTTTCACATCTTTAATTTAAAAGTGTACTGTGGCTGAGAAAAAGGAAGACACCTCCTTGTGGATTGTATGCTAAGGTAGTATCACCTTATGTTTCTGCATCATAAATGCAAATGAGAAAAAGTTACCTATAGGAATATACCTGTCAAAGATTAAGGGGATTAATTTGAGACAAATCATGCCTTTCTGTCTGTGACTGACATTGGATTTTTACTTTCAGATACTCTTCTGTTTAATCTCTTCAAAACATATTAAACTAAAAATAATTAAAATACCTAGAACACAAATTTAGAGTGTTTCATCACACTGGAAAAACAGAAACTGCTCTTTATAGGTGGCAAGTAATTCACCTCAACCAGCTACATATTGGTGAAAGGGGTGGGTTTATTTGATTGTTTGTTTGAACTTAAATGGCATTAATTTGTTACTGATTGTCAATAGACAGTCAAAAAGAAACACAAGGAGAGAAGAGCGAGCAGGTGCTTCAGGAAGAAGGTGCTTCAACAAAGAAGAGCATCACTTTGAGAATGAGAAATGTATCCTGACTTCCCAGAGCTGCATTGCAGTGGAGAAATAGACTCACTGAGCTGCGAGGGTGAGTTTGTACGTCACAATGTACTTGTGTCCCTAGGATTTATTTATACAGATATAAGGCTACAGAAGACTGTGAGCAAAGGTTAACCAGCTCATTTTAGAGTCTGTTTTTCCCAGCAGTTCCACAGGAGCCCAACCTTAAAAAGTCATTCTCAGCTGTTGATGCATCTTAGACACAGCCAGGCTGCAGGAACTGTGATGACCAAGGAGGGAGCTGAAGTCCTCTGCTCTGCACATCCCCTCCAAAGGGTCCACAGCCACCAAAGGCTCTGTGCAGGGGCTGCCAGGGAGTGCTGGTACTCCATGTGCTGGGCGGACCTGTGCAGCAGGTCTTGCACAAATCTTGTCTTGCACAAATCAATCTCTACACACAAGGCCAAGACAACACACTGGGCTGCTCTGAAACTAATTTAGGGCAAGCAACCATACAAGCACAATCCCTGTTCTGGCAGGGCTCCGCACTTGGTGTGGGCACTTTCTACCATTCTGTGAAATACCAAGAGACCTCACAGATGTACAAATCCCAACATGCGAGTCCTGTAATCTGGCTACAGTGAGGCTAGAAGCACACAATCACAGGGAAGGCTGTCCAACTGGGCAACTTCAGCTCAAGGTAGAGAAAGAAGTGGACACCTAATTTCTGAGGTCAGTTCTTCAAAGCAGGGGCCGTGAAGCCTGTACATTTGTATGGTCCCTTACACAGAGTGGCCTTCAGGCCAGCAGCCACAGCATCAAGCTTATGCAACACAAATGCGTATTAATAACTGTATCAGTTTTAAATCTCACTCTCTAAAACAAGCTGCACCTCCTCCCACCCCCAGCCCAATCAATCAAAAGCCCTTAAAATAAATCTTCTCATTCATGACTATAATCAGGTCTCAGAGAAAATAAGAGTAGGTATTTGCTATCACATAAAATTAGGTTATCATCCCCAATTATTCTTAGGAGAATGTAAAAGGCGCATTTTCGGTCGATGCTCCTCTCAGCCTTGTTGCTAGTTCTTTCTCTGACCTTGCTTCTTACTCCTCCACTGGTAAATGCAATTTTGAGATCAACAGAGCATATCCTGGGAGTCCCTCTCCCGTTGCTACTCAGAGACCATGTGTGAGCACAAGGGACAGACGCTGCCCCAGGCACTGTCTGTAAAGCCAAACCCAGCCACAGGTTGTGGATAACACAGGGGTGCATTACTGTACCTACACTGCCGTTTGCATAACAGATATTTTATTGTCTTATGGCTGAAAAGCACCATTAAGTACTTTCATTTCATCCAGGAAGCACAGAAGTGTCTCCAACATAGAAGACAAATTTCAGATAATATTTTGTAACTGAGCAAGTCATTAGTTGGGAAATTGAAAATCACTGGTGTGCTCTGAGTCACCAATGAATTCCAAACACAGCTTCTACTGCATTGGTGACACTGATGGCACAGATAGAATACCAGTTTGTATAGTATGCATTCAAAAAAGCCATAATGTCTTTTAATAGGTAATTTCATCACAGGAAGAAAACACTGCAAGTGAAAAAACAGTAACATTGCAACGAAACTGTAGGTGGACCTGCATATCCCTTGGCAGATGTAATACAAAATCTATAGATGTGGCACAATTATTTAAACATTTCTAAGACCAGTAACTACCAGACAGAAGCGTAGTCACTGTAATTGGAAAGAAGGTTCTGCTAGAAAGCTGAGTATTTAAGAGTTCCTACATAAATCACCACAGTTTTTCAGTGGTAACCCACCACACATCTGAATATAGGCATTATAATTTACAGTCACTTGCCTGGGACTTACAGTCACTTCACCTGGGGAATAGCCAGAGCTAGGATGAGTTCACATGCCTAGAAGAAAGATCATGTATATTCCAACAAGGAGAATGAAGAGACCTAAATTACCTCTGCAAGAGATCTTTGACGACTACATGTGACTGAAAGGGTCATGGCATGATTCTCTGGACACTTAAATGATCAAGTAATGTGACCCACTTTTGTAGATAAACAGTGACATTTGGGGAAGGGGGAAAAAAGAAGCAAAATTTTATTCAAGAATCATTTTTCCAAGCTTGCAAATTTCACTTTAAAATATAATAGTAAATGTCTGTCTTTAAAAGAAGAGCAGGGGCAAGAGAAAGGGAACAAAAAAGAAAATTGAAAAATGTTTTTTCCATCTAATAATTCACTGGAATATTTTAAGGTTCCTCACCAGCTGACTGATTAAAGTAAGTTTAATACAGGCACAATGTACAGTCAATTTTTTTTTACATATAATACATTCCCCAAGAGTCGTTCCATTCATCCCCAGAAGGATATTTAACTAAAAGAAAACAAGAGAATTCTTAGAATTCATGTCAGAAGAATATATAGATATTCCTCCTAATGATCTTCTTTTGTTTTCTTTGCCATAAGAAATGTGGCATTTTTGATCTTTTAGACTTAGAAGTTACCAGCAATTACAATTCTCCTTGTGTTGTCTGAAAGAGGTGAAATAAAGGGCAGGGATTAAAACCTGATAGACTTAATTAAAATGTTTGCAGAACCATGCTCAGAGAGATGAGCTCCTCTCAGAAAAAAATAAAATTAATCTTTAATGCTATGACATTTCCATCCTTCTTTTTTGAATACACTGTTCAATCCATTAATATTTCCACTGAAACCTTTCCATGAAATAAGCATAGTTCACTAGAGTTACACTTGTATAGTCTGCGAATACAATACCAGATAATAAGGCTGATATAGTTTTATCTTCATAGTTCCACAAAAGATAATAATGATGTGTAATGGTTTCATCACCTCTTCACCAACTAATTATTTCATTTTTACAGCTGGAAAGTACACAATAGGAGCCATGCTAACTCAAAAAGGAAAGGAAAAAGTGGACAGGAAGAAGGAGAAGGAAAAAATACTTGTTGAAATTCTACATATTGCTAACATCAACTGTGAGAGTCGTGTATCCTGTGTAGCAGAAAAATAGACCTGTACCATTCAGAGAAGCTCCTCAAAAAGGTGGGATGTGGTGTCACAGGCAGGCCAAGTTGCTTGCCCCATTAAGGACATAAAATTAGAGAGGATGGGGAGATTTGACCTGAAAAACAGGTGGAGCTACAAATACTTCCAGGTATAGGTGACATGTACCGGCAGCTTGTACTTGTGCTTGGGATTGCCCCAACCCAGGTGCAGCACCTGGCACCTAGGTTTTTTTGAACTTCATAAGATTTGCAGAGGGCCACCTCTGAGGCCTGTCCAGGCACCTCTGGGTGGCATCCCTTCCATCCAGTGTGTGACTTCACCTCACAGCTTGGTGTTGGCAGACTTGCTCAGTGTGCCCTTGATCCCACTGTGCTGCTTGGAAGGATGTCAAACAGTGCTGGCGCCAGCACCGAGCCCTGCGGGACAGCGCCACTTCAGACACTCGCCTGCCGGAGCATCCATCCCTACTGAGACATTCCTCTCCCACAGACAGCCTTCTCCACAGGTTCTCGGGAGGGCTGCTTCCTTCTCTGACTCGAGTAAGGCTACTTCCAGTCTCCATTTATAACTTAACAAAATTTATTTCACTGCCTTCTGCAAGTGTATGTGTGAGGGGAAAAGGTGTACGTATAACCCAGAGTTTTGTTTTCAGGCTTGTCTCTTGGCTACTATTTTCACTTCCCACATCTGAGAGCTATGGTGAAACTGGAAGTACTGGGGCAAAAGCCACGGTTTTGTACCCTAGATCTGGACACCCCCGCCTGGTGCTCTGTGCCTGCCAGCCCTGTACCTTTCTGTTGCACTGTGGTGAGGTCCTGAGGCAGAGCAACCACACCTCTCCCTCAGACGGGGATTTAATTCCTTTAGCAATGGTCAGGTTTCACTCATGCACTTTATAGTCCAGCACTGTCTCAGTCTCATATAAAGTGGAAAAAACCCAAATATTTTTCAGCTCACATAGCTGGATTCTTTACTGTTGACGAGGTCTCAAGTAACATATGCACTCTGTAAATAGCCTGTAAAGCTGCCTAGAAAGATTCTCAGATAAGATAGAATATTGGCATAATCAGGAGAGACATTCAGACTCTCAGTCTGAAAGATGTCTGTCCAAAATAATGGCTTAAAATGTCCACATTAAGGCATTAACTGTGCACCTCAGAAGTGTTATCTTCTGCATTACACTGGACTTATTTCCACTGCTGCAAGATGATGTTTCTTTCAGATAAAAGCAGTATAGTAAATGTCAGGATCAGTGGCGCTGGAATGATTGGGGGAGATGCTGTTCTGTAATCTATGGAGTTCCACATTTTCTGTCCATCCAGATTTCTAAAACTGTCTTACTTCAGAGAGTCTCTGTATTATATTTTAGAATGAGAGCCTCAGAGGGCGCCATTCAGCCAATACAAAATTCCATCAAATCACTTGGGGAAAAACCTTTTGTTTGCTTTCCTGACATCTCACTTTATTTAGCTATCTACTTTTTGGATAGAAACAGATGAATAAAGCTTTGCTTAAATTTGTTTTCTAGAAGCATTGGGTTTTTTTACAGGGATTATATCTCTTCCTATTTTTAAAGATCAGTCTTTATACTGTACAGCTGTTTGCAGCTGCAATAGAGCCTGCAACCAGTAAATAAACCAGATTTCTATAACCTGTTGTAGTTCCAATGAGAACTACATTGAGAGAAATAATAGAGAAAAATAATATTCCACACAAATGAAAAATTTGCTCAATAGACTTAAGATGCGCATATTTTACACAACTGAGTTCTGCATTTGAATTGTGTGATTGAAGCAATATGAAGCCATAGGAACCTGTGAGGAGAATGTCATCTGCCTCCTTGTCACCTAATCATGGTTTTTGGGTTTACCACAATAACATACCTTTAGTATAAAAGAGATAAGGCTTCCTTGGGCACTTCTGCTGACCCTTGGCAAAACCCTGGTCAGCCCTGCATTTCCCTGGACCCCCAGCTCCCCTCCCCTGAGGAGCAGCCTGCCCTTACTGCTCCAAGACAGCTAGAAACAGGGAAAACTCATCTCCAGGAATCCGTTTATCGCACCTATTTGCTGGATGTTGTTGCAGCCCACATTTATTTTTAATAGTTTGTTGTTCACAGTTTTCTAGTTAATAGTTTATCCCTATGCTCCTCCACGTTTTCCCTGAAGTTGGCTGGTCCCTAAGTTGTATCCTCCCCTGAGCTGTCTTTCATTGTATCCCCGCCCTCTGTTCCAGCTCCTTCCCTGCCTGTCATTGTAACCCTGTCCCTTGTTCCCAAACCTTCCCTATCAATTCCACCTTGAACCAGTCCCCGACTGTGACACTCCTTTGGAATTCCCCTAATCCTCGACGCCCCCTTGGCCCAGGTGAGCTGCCCTCTGCTCCCACCTACCCCGACTGGTCTCTAGGATGTGACCGGATCCCCTCACTGCTCCCCTAAGGATTCCCCATTGCTTGATTGCTTGTACCCGCCCACTGATTTTTTACTGTATTTAACCCCGAGCACACTGCGGGTCAGGGCTCTTCTGTGCCTGACCCCTGCAGCTTCGCTAAGCCTTTCCTACTGGAACCTCACAGCAGAGAGCCTCCTCCTTCTCCTTAGCCCAGTTCCTGCCGCTGGTGTGAGATACTGCACTGCTGAGCAAGTGACTCAAAAAGGTTCTGCCTCCAGTAATCCCATACTGAGGCAGTTCCCCACACCTGGCGCGGTGCCGGTGTCTCTCTGAGCCAGCCCAGGCTCTGGTGGCCGTGCCAGATGTTACTCCACCTTTTTTTCCAGTTTTCCCTAGACATTCATCTTAAATCCTTAATGCAGTGGTCTCAAAGGCATTAACTCCTTGCAGTCTTTTTTCCTTTAGAGCTAGAGAGGTTTTCTTTCTAATATAGTTAAGGCAAGTAGAGGTGGCTTTTCTCCCTGAACCTTGCAATCCCAGATATAAGACTGAGCCAATTGAAATAGACATTTAAAAGAAAAGAAAATAGATTAAAATAAATCAAAATCATGATATGTCAGGCTGGAGGTCGCTATGAGGGGTATTGGATACCCCAGGTGCTTTTGCCTCAGGTTCACCAGCAGCTCTGTAGCAAACACATTTTAGTTTTACAGCTGTTTGCAATACAGAACCATGTCCACTTGTTTATTCCTCAGCAATTCTTTGGAGGTTTTAAAGGACTTTGTAAACATTAATAAAGCAAGTGATGATAAGCAGCAATAACCCACTTGTAGTGTGCTGGATTTTAACATCCAGGCCCTAAAGTAGTAATTTAGCCAGTACATTTTTAAAACAGGAGAAAAATTTCAAATGGAATAGTCTTACTCAAGAATGTTTGTCCCCAAGGTCCACAAATCCTATTGGGCTTTTGTATCTTTTAAAACATCTGTATTCTTGTGCAGAGATATCTTGATTTATTCCCTTTTCTATGAATGCATACCTAGAAATACTTTAAAGTAAGGATAGAATGGGAGAAACTGATTACAGCATTGTTGTGACTACATACAAGTTTGTAAAATGACAGAGTCAAAAAGAAAGTTTACTTTTTGTTTGTATTAGACAGAAGATACTGACATCATTTGTGGGTAAAATAACTTCCAAAGAAATGAACAATTTGCTATATATGTTGGTAATTACCTTTAGATCGTTTTATCAATTTTAGTTCACTTGTTGGTTTATCTCCAGTGTTGCTCCTTGCAGAACTATGGTGCTTGCAGGAAGAAACTGTTATGAGACAATGCAGGGTTTTGTTGTAATATTTACTAAGGAAATACACAAAAAGGGAGTTTTTAACATCCACATTATGGAAAGATAAGCTAACACAAGGGGGAACTGAGCGACTTCTGATGCACTTAATTATTTTCTGGATTATATTAGACAGTGGCACCATGTGGGGGACACCAGGAAATTATTAACTGCAGCCATAAAGGCAAGGGAATCAGAGCAAACTGCAGTTTTGCACTGTAGACTGAACAGTCTCTAGGTACTCCGAACTCACATCAATATGTGAACACCACTGAATACTTTCAGTTTCCCTGGTAAGCCCCAGAGACTGCTGCAGCAGGGAGGGGCTCAGCTCAGCAGGATGCCCACTCTCCATCTGCTGCCTCAGAGCTGGAGAAACGGGAGTGAGGACACAGGTTCCACCTGAGCAGCACTGCTGAGCCACTCATCAGCCTGTCAAACCCCCCTCACCTTGGCCCACCAGAGAGTGACTTTTTGGGAAGAAAGTACAAGTTGTGTGAGAGATCTGCCACCCCAAACAGCATCTGGGCTGTTTGTGCCATGACTGAGGCATTACTTGGCTTTTTTTTTCAGTGCTTGCTTGGTCTCAGCATGACATTTTAAGCCACAACTGCCAATTCATCTGACTCAGATCAGAAATATTTACTATCATGTCATCTCCATATTTAACACAATTCACGTGAAGGAATTGCCTCGTTATTGGCAATGCTGATGTGATATCCTAAATGTTCTAGTATTTGCCTCAGGTGACCAAGCAAATGTGGAGGGACACACTGCTGCTGGGCTTCCCCAAACCCACTCCCCTGGTTAATCAGGAGGTGTTCTCCCCACAGGCAGGTGCCCTCAGCCTGTTTAACAGGGGGAATAAAGGTGTTATGGTTGAAGACAGATTATCTTATGAGTAGACATGAGCATCTGAGGATGTTGAGGGGATAAAAATTTCAGACCCAATATAATAATGTATGTAATTACATACATATGAATTATATTTCATCATCACCTAACTAAATGCAAAGTATATCTTTGGAATAAAATATGTATTTATGTTGTTGACTAAAATAAAGGCACTAACAATGAAACCTTGACTGAATAAAATGTATACTTAAAATTTATATCTTGAGACAATAAAATTTACGTATTATACAATTTAAATATAATACATCAAGTTTCTTTCTTCAAAGATTCACTGTGATATTTCTGAGACACGGTCTCATATTTCAGTAGAGATGATGTTCAGTGTCATTCCTAAATCAAAGCATTACCATACACTGTGGGAAACCATTCTTGTGAAAGCTTTGCAACACTGTCCCCATTCAAGGCACTGATCGCTTTGAAATCATGGTCTTCAGGTTATGTGTTTCCAGTCTTCAGGCTGGACCACTGCCCTCATCTTTGGGATCAGCTTTTCCTCTCTGTCTGATGAAGTGTGACAGCTTCCAAAGTTTTATTTTATATCTGTTTTAAAACTACTAAATTAGGATTAGCCAAAACATGGTAGAAGTTTCTGACTTTAGAAGTTGGAGACATTTGGAGAGCATTTGCAAGCTGGACATGGCAGCTGTTGGTGTAGTTCAAATCTCAGTGCAGAAGGTCTAGAAAAGGAATATTTTCAACATTGTGAGGTAATGGGCAAAAATTAATTTCATGTTATAAGAAATTATAAAATATCTGCATGAAACTTGTATGAATACTAACTGTATGAGACATAATTTATAATGGCATATTATTTAATATTTATTTGCATGACTGCAGCTAATTAATCCCAAGCTGTTTTATCTTTGTTGAACTAACATCAGTCTTTCTTTGAAAAAATACATTACAGTAGTATTTCTCTTCTAAAGTACTGCTGCTGAGCATAAGGAGATCAGTAATGTTGGTCAAGCTCTAGGATTTTTTGAACTTTTAAGAGTTAATTTGTCTTGATTTTGTCTGCCTGGAGAAAAACTGTATTCTTCATGCAGCTCAGCAGTGGTCATGAAGCAGAATATACAGCACAATGGGCATTTGTTTTGATTCTAATCATGCACTGGTAAATGATAAGTTAATTTTACCCTTGATCTGCTCACTTTTCTAAAAATTAAAAATGTAGTTAATACAAGAGAGGCAAGTCTGTGCTTTATTTGTCCATTTTGTTGCAGCTTCATGAAGGGAAAGCCTGTGTGTTTAGTCCCTGTAGTCACTCTTTTGTCTATGAAGTGAAAATAAACAAAATATCATGGGACAGGCAAAATGCTTAATCGGTAGTTCAGTTTTTCTCTTATATTTCTGATATTAGCCACATCTGAGAGAATAACAGTTACTGAAAGGCTGCTGCCTTCTGCAACTGGATTCAAATGTATTCACATTAAATATTAATGTCAGTATTTCCTTACACACTTACTTGAGAATGTGCAGAAATGTACAGATGCTGAAGATAAAAAATCCTCCCTGTTTGTGAAGGTAATACCATTTGCCTTCTGGGCAAAGTGGATGCCATATTTATAAATAAAGATGGAGAAACCAAGATGCCCATCCATCTGGGGAAAAGAAAAGCCAGTAAATATTTAAAAGACATTTCTGGGTTTAGATTCTGCATGTGTTTTATGCAGAAAGTGTGCTTGAAAGAAAAGAGTCCTGCACGCAGGGAGAACATGAATGAATGCAAAAGAAGCTCGTCAAGAAATTCCCAGCCTCAAAGCTCTCCCGACCAACTCCATCACGTGTTCATAAGGTCAGGGAGGTCAGAGCAGAAAGGTTTGCTGGTGATCCAGAGCTGCTCAGAGTGGTACAAAGAGAGATAAGTGGCACTAGGACGGACCTTAGGAAAATGATTGCCAAGGCCGTAAGATAGTGCAATAGAAGTGTGATAGAGATGAATGTAAAAAGATGCACAAGATGGCAAACAATTCACACATAAAATTCTGCTTCTGAGCAAACCAGAACCCCTCAGGACTGAGGCCTTGGAAAACAACACCTGTTTCCTTATCAGCTCAGTGTTTGGTGGGAGACAAAAGAGCAAGGAAAATGAAATTATATATCTGGTAAAAAATTATTCCAAGGGGAAATTGGGGACTTCCATAAGAGAGATCTCTGTTACTGAACAGACAGATTGGGGCAGCCAGAGAATATCCATTGGTCTGAAATTGGTGGATGCAGGCTGAGGCAGGAGGAAGAAATTGCACACAGATTGCTACTGCTATTACAATTCCTTGAGTATCTACTTATTGACACTTTCAGGCTAGGTGGATATTTGCTGTGAACCAGTAAGACCTTGTTCATGTTTTTATGGGACACAAGAGGGCTGCATTAAATTCCAGCTCATTCACAGAGACCAAGTTCTTTGCCTGGTCACTTAATCTTAACCTTGAATAAATTTTCCCAGACATCTGAGTGAAAATAAAGTTTGTGACCTTTCATAAAGAGACTCATGTGCCTATGAAAATTATTCCCACTGATTTTCAGTGAACTTTGCAGAAGGCAGGAACATTATGAGCTTTTAAAACCAGGAGTCCTTGTCCTTTTATTCAGCTTGAGAGGCAGCCAACACACCTGTGGATGCCAGAAAGCAATTACAACAGTAATTATTTGCATTTTAGCACCAAAATTATTAGCCTTACTGTGGAAATTCAGTCTAGTTAAAAGCTGGCTTCTGTTCATGCCAAGACTGAATTGCTCTGTCTTTCCTTGAGCCCTACCCAACCAGCAGCATGGTTTGGAAAGGTTACTCAGCAGGGTACAGAGCAGTTTTATTCAAATGCATGTAATGAGAGGGTGTGAGAGAAATGGTTGAGTCAGACACAGCTTGCCGTTTGTTGCTGCCTATGTGGGATTAAACAAGTGACCTTATGATGAAAGCTCAGTATTAGAGGGTTATTTATGAAAGCTATTTGGTACTACAATGACAAAATGAGCATTTAACTGTTGTGGTATAAAGAACTACTTGTCCCTCTGCTCAACTGTGCACTTACATGTGATTAGCCCCATTTCAGCTGTCAGTCCCTGCCAAAGTCATACAGTGGGTGTACCCACATGGATGGACTTCAGAGCCATGTTGCAGCTTCTTTCCAGCCCTGTTTCTGGTCTAGTCTCCTTCTGCTTCTGGCTGGAGCACTTGGATGGATCCTCTTCCTGGTCCATTGCTTGCCAAGTCAAGGGCTATCAGATCCCCATTATCTGCTCCTGTGGGACTGGGCGAGGGCAAGGTTGGCACTGACTCATGCTCAGCTCCTGGCTTGGCCATCTCCCTGGAGCTGCTGGCCTTTGCTGCCCCAAGGTGAGACCACCCTGTCAGTACGGTCAGTGGTAATGGACAATGCAGGCATTTTCACAACAGGTCCACTTGAGTGTTGTTTGGGTGGATGTTGCAATTGAATGAGTCTTCAATAGGATAATTGTTATTGTCATGGCTCTCTGTGATAGTTCCTACTCTAGAATGGTCCTAAATGGAAAAAGAACTCTATACAGTAATTCCTACATTTGGAGTTGTGGTTGCTATATAACAAATACCGAAGAGTGTGGTGAATTTCTTGTTCTTTTCTAGTGGCTTGCAATAGCCACCTTCAGTGCTAAAACTGCTCATCGTTCTCACAGTTTTACTTTTGCTTTCAACTTTGAGGCAGTAGATCTCTGCATAATCTGCAAAAGGGTAGGTAGGGTTACAACAACTCAAAACTTCTTATATTTACATATGATTGATCTGACTGTGCACAGCTTGACACAGCTTCTGTTTATTAAGATCTGTAAATACAAAATGGGAAACACAGATTATCCCAAATTTATTTCTCTTCTGGTCACTTTGCTGTTTCCAGTGCTCATAGGTTCTCAGTTTCCCAATGTCTTGTTGAATTTACTGTGCTCTAGTATTCATCTTTCTATGTAAGAATCAATGGGGCTATTTAGAGTTAAACAAATTTAAAAGATCAAAGATGTCTGAGAAATCCTGCAGGAAATCTACAGTTTCCAGTATCTTCCGTGTAGGGTTTCAAAGCAGTTTTCAGTTGAGAATGATACTTCCCTTCCTGCATCAGTCTACATTCTTCCATTCACCAAATATTAAGGCTGGTTTTAAAGTTCCTTTTCTTTTGAGCTCCTCAAGTGAAGATGACAAAGAGACTCAACCAGAGTGTTTGATCCCTTTATTCTGCTGTTTCACTTAGTCTAATAAGATATTAAAAGTAGTTACCTGTACCTACAGGCATTGCTACCCTGCATCCTTTGGCCATTAAAATGACAATCTTTTTATCACTTAGCATTTACTGAGATGTTCTGTTTGAACTTTCAAGCTGCCACAGCTGACAGCCAATAATGTCCAGGGCATTTGTGAAAGATTATATGTATATTGTAAAGGGAGTCTATAAGAAACTGCAAGTTATTCTATTCCAAACAACTAGAGTACAATATTTTAGAATATCACCTCCACCACCACTATCTACCATGAAAAAATAAACTCTCAGAAACTACTGAATGAATAAAGAAATCTGGTCTGATTTTGTATCTGGTCTTGCTTCAAGCAGGGGCCTGGACTAGAGACCTCCTGGGGTCCTTCCCAACATGAACCATCCTATGATGAAAGTGAATCTCTCCTAAATCCAAAAGAAATCACTGTGCAAGGCAGATCCTTAGTGGATCTTTACTTTTGGAGGCAACCATTGCATCTTCTGAAAATCCAAACCTTGTGTGAAGATTTTTTCACTGTTAAATTTGGTCATTCATTTACTAATTTTCATGTTCTTGAAGCAATCCAGATGACAATTGTACAGAATACAAAGGAAAAGTAGAAAGAAAAGAGAAAGAAAGGAATATTAAAAGAGGCTAAATAATGTTTTTATCACTCTCCTTAATACCTAAGGACTCCTTACTGCCCAAATGACCCCATATTTTTGACATCTGGGGATTTCTTTAGTACCTTTATACTTCTAAGTATAGTTAGAGACTATGAGTTAGGCAAATGCACTTGTATTGTTTGAGAGACGAACCTTTATGTATTCTTAGAAAGAAAGGGCTGATGGGTATTTTGAACTGTGGATCATGAACTGCTTTTACCTTTCTGTGGTTCAGCCTTGTCTGAACCCTTTAAGTCAGTCGCTACTGGAGTCTTCCTCAGAAAGCGGTTATCTTAGGCTACCTATTTCAAGGTTTCTTGTCTCTTCCTTTGGATATAGAGGGAAGAAATGGAGAGGGAGACAGTAGATTAGAAAGCGGTCTAGATGACAGTTTTTAAATTGTTGCTATGTCACATGCTAGCTCTGAGAAGAGGATGTAATAATCTAGAAAATATGAGTTTGGCAAGATCCATGTATAATGAATATTTTATACAGTGAACATTGCCTTCAGTGCATAATTTAGATAGTTTGAAAGAAGTCTTGCATCTGTTGTGATATCTCCACCTCCAGAAAAACCCAGAATGCTTCATTCATAGCACCCAATGTGCTCCTGCCTGGGATCACTAAGGCTTTAAAAAAGAAGATGAGAAAACTCCAGTACAAAGAACAAAGCAGAAGGGAAGAAATCTGATTCAGAAGCTTTCAGGCACAGACAAATGTACAACATGACAAGTTGAAAGCAACTCTCCTGTCTCGCTTCGTAACACTGATCCAAACAAACAAAAAGGCAGAAGAGAGCTAGGCAAGGCAGGTAATTCCAGATAAACAAAAGCACAGCACACAAAAAAACTCACCAGGGACATCAAGCTCAAAAGAGTGAGGGCTTATTTTTTTGTTCCCAACCATGCGAAACACTAAAAAACCAAACCAAACCAAACCAAACAAACAAAAAGGCCCAAAAAACCCACCAGAAACAACAACAACCGACCCCAAGCTATATTTATTTATTTTTCTTTAGTGATTTTGTTTAGTAATTGGGAATGTAAACCTTTCTGCTAACACAATAAGATTTCATTTGTCTAAAAAAGATAGTTGATTCTTCTTAGGGGAATTTGCTAATTTGACAGACCACACAAGCAGCATGTTATGTGCTTAGCAGACACACACTTTGATTATCTGTGATTCCCCTCAAAATTCAGGAGAAGAGCGTATTTTTCATCCATGAACAAGGATTGTCTTAGAGGCTGGTAACATTGCTAGCCCACCAGCACAGAGAGGTTAATATTGGTGGTTAATATATCTAACATTTGGCAACAATTCAACTGACAGGGTGATCCCATATTGTGGAAGATTAACCTTGCCGTGCAGGTTGAAAACAGGAATTACTTTTCTTTAGAGACATGGAAGAAACTATACAGACTGCAGAAGGATGAACAATTGCAGCAGCCCTGGGAAAGGAATTTTACCTCTTGAAAAAATGTATGAAATCCCAGTTTGCAGACTTTCAGTTATATCAGTTATATTACATTCTTAAGCAGGAGAATAAATATTAAAACACTTTTTTTTTTTTTTTTTAAGCCATAGAAAGTTACTCTTTTTCATTATACAGTGTAGGGAGCACGCAGAGGTATCACCCAAAGACACTGTTCTCCACTCTTTCTCTAAAACCTGCAAAATAAGGGCTCTGCTCACAGGTTTCTCGTCCCACTAATTTGGCAGTACTCTTTGGATCATCAAAGAGATTGACCATCCCCCTTTTTAACATTCCAGTATCATGCCACAGGGATCTGCCTCATTTTTAGAACTGAAGTGTACTGAAAATGTAATAACCTTGTCTCAGCTCCACAAAAGAGACTTACATCATGCTTGAAGTTGCTCAGCACCCCCATTCACCAGTTCTTCTCTTCCCTGTTATACAGCCCTCTGGCACTGAAGCAAGGCTTCCAATTTGTCTGTGCCTCCCTTCCTGCCCAACCCACAGAATAATCATGGCCAAGGCTGTGTCATTGGCTGGCACCATTCTGCTTCCTCCTCTCCCCTAACTCAATAAAACCCATTCATGAAGTCTCTTAATATCTCTGTGAGGTCTCAAGTCCAGAATGATTCCAAATACTTCAAGGATGCAGTTGGGCCCACTGCAGCATTTTGCATCCTCCTGCTGGCTCCCAAGGTAGTAGCAAAGAAGTACTGCACATTCCTGGCAATTCTGTCAGTTAATCAAAGCCAGAGGTCATTTTGGATCGTGTAAAACCTTGTGAAGAATTTGGCTAAAATGTGCCCAGCTCAGACAACCATTCATTGTGCTCAGATCATCAATGTGTGAATTCTTGAATACTTTGCTTCTCTTTCCTTGCCATTCACATCTCATCCTCACCAGTTCTCAGGCAAGGTACAGCATTAACACTGTTAACCACAAAATTCTGAGGTCAGATCATGTAACTTAAGAAAAACAGAGGGAGTAAGAACAGGGTCTTCAAGCAGTAGTCATGCAGGAGACAAGAATTTTAAAAGCCCTAATCTCAGGTGAGGCAGTCAGGCAACACCAGCCCTCCTGCAGCTCCTTTCCCTGTTCTTAAACTAGGAATGAAAAAACTGTCATCAGCCATTTTCTCTGGATGTTGTGATACTGTACTGGCCAAGCTCAGTTCTGGCAGCCCACATTTCAGAAACCTGAGAGTAGAAACACTGACTCATGAATCCTGTAGCTAATCTGATGTTATATGAATATGACTGCACAGGGATGCAAGCTGAGCTCTGTATTTTTATCAAGGCATAAGAATGTTTTGTACACTTGTTTGATATTTTCATATATTTAGTACATTCCTTTGGACTGATTCCATGGCATTTTTTTTCTAAAATATCTGTCTATAACAGTAGAAGAAAGGATTCATAGTTTATACATCCTGACTAGAGCATCATCTTTAAACTTTAAAGTAAATATATCTGACTGAAAGCTGGAAGATTAAACAATGTTAGTTTTACTCTTTAGAAAGAGGACTTGTCTTTAAGTGTGTCTTATTCTTACTTTGAATTCATTTGCAAGCATGGACCTCAGACAGTAAAAACTTGGGTACTGCTTCATAGTGCTTCCACGAATTCTGGAGAAATGGAAAATTTTTTTTTTCTTTTTTGAGATAAAATAATTAAGCTTTAACTTCCATTGTTTATGATGTTTCCTAGAATCCCCTCTGGAGAGTTTAGCCCACTTCTATTTGGCAAAACATGAGTCAAATCTATTGCTGGAGGTGTAACAGTGAAGGATGCTGGAGGCAGGGTTCATCTGAATATCATCTGTCAAAAGCTGCAGGCTGACCCCTCTGCTGTGTGCTGGGACAAAGGGCTGCCTGTGGGTCAGTCACCCCCTGCCAGGTCTAAGTGTCACCAGAGCAGTGACCTGCAACCCCAAGCATGCAAGGGAGGGGAGAAGTCCCAGTGTAATACAAGTACACACGTACCCCACTTCATTGCCCCTATATAGCACTTCATTGCTCTCTTTTTACAAAAAGCTGAGCTCCAAAAACTGAGCCTGAGCTCCAAAAGCTTTGAAAACTGCAAAACACATTTTAAAATTTGGTGGGAAAAGAAAATTAAAAAAAAAGGAAAACCCTTAAGTCAAAATAACAAATGAATGATTAAAAAGTGCTGTGTCTGAAAGCTTGTGAGCTGGTGCACATTTTGTGAAACGTGTTACTTTATAGTGCTTGTCCCTCACACTTCTGACACTCAGACAGTAAGATTTCACTGCATCAATGGAAGAATGTTGCCCCAAAAGGTGGCACAGTCATAGCTGCTTCCATACCACAGGTAGAAGCCACCAAAGCCAGGACATTCCCATCTAGCTTTGCACACTTTTGTCTGACCCTAAAATCAGACATCTCACTAGGGGTGACTGTAGGTTTCTCCTACAGTCCATGGAGAGGGAGAGGCACCTTTGAGGGAGTGACTCCTGCTTGCTGGCAGCATTTATTTTAGATTTTTGCTACCAGTCTGCAGAGTGTCTGCTGTAGGAGTGTGATGGGAGAGGAGCAGGAGGAGAGTGCCAGATGCTGAGGTTGGCTGTGGCCATGGGGCCCCTCAGATGTCACTCCACTGCAGAGAGAGACAATGCAGCACTGTAAATGTTCTACTGAGCTTGTTCACAGAATGTTTGAAGGTGTTTCCAAGATGGTTAAATCTGTGGGGCTTACTGTATTTTATTTCTTCCATGGAGCTAATTGTTCGTCCAGGACCAGCACCAGCACTTAAAACACCACCAACAGGGATTTCCCATCCCCAGTATGACCTCTTGTATTGATGTCTCTCCTTGTAGTCTTTACTATAAACAAAGAGATGGTATTTCACATGAGCTTAATGATGCTCAGAAAAAAGATAAACACTGGCATTTTCTCTGTTCATTCCCATTCCTAATAAAAAGACATGTACTGAAAGCTACTAGCTTGACTACAATACTTGTAGGTACTTCCTCTACACAGAATGAGAGTTTTAAAAATAGAATTTAAGAGGTTAAAATGAGATTTTGAAAAAGATTTTGGAAATACTGAACATGAAAGAGGGAAGTATTCAGCTAAAATGCTAGTTCACTGAAAGAATGCTCCTTCCTCAGGTTTATTCCTTTTTTTTTTTCAGACAGCCCAGGGTGAGTTGGAGCTGGTTTTTCTTAAAAAAAAAAAATAAATCTGTAAAGCTGTGTGTTTTGTGCCAGTGAGATATTGCATAGGTAAAATATTTTTAAATTAACACTTTAAAGCTGAATTTCACAACATTGACATACCTATAGGCATTTGTGTTGCATGAGTAAGAGTGGAAAAGACTTAACAGGTTGTTATAGCAACCAGCATTAAGCAATGACTTCATGAGAGGAGTTGAGTGACATCAGAAAAACACCTTGAAAGCAGCTGCTTTGCTGTGGAGCTCTGCTGTGGTTTAACCCCAGCCTGGAACTGAGTACCACACAGCCACTCAGTCCGCTTATCCTGGTGGGGAGGGGAATAAAAAAAAAGTAAACCTCATGGGCTGACACAAGGATAGTGCAATAATTGAAACAAAATAAAATATACTATTACTAATACTACACTACTAATAATAATAGTTGTAATGAAAAAAAAAAAAGATAAATGAATAAAAAACCCCAAAAGACAAGTGGTCCATGCTGCCACTGCTCACTACCCACTGAGTGATGCCCAGCCCACCTCTGAACAGAGATTCCCCTCAGCCCCAGCCCCTGTGTGTCCACTGAACACCCTGCTGTAGGGTATGGAACATCCCTTTGGCCAGTTTGGTCAGTAGGGTCCCAGCCATACTTCTGTGGCTACCTGTGCACCTCCTCACTGGCAGAGCGTGACATGGAGAAGTCCCTGACTTAGAGTTAGCACTCAACTAAAACATCAGTCTGCTATCAACATCAAGCACTGATTGCACTCCAGAAACAGACAGCAGCAGCCAGTGACTGCTTGGGTGCTGCAACACCTTCTAGGGGCAGGTATCAGGCCTTTCTGGTTTTGTGTGTGGCTGGAAAGATTGAACCCCCCGCAGGGTGTCTGCTCCTGATGCAATGAAAGGAGACCACCAGAGGCTTTTTGGATTAGCTTCTTTTAGAAACTGAGAAGAGATTCCAGTCCTCCAGGCTCTTTTCCAGAAAAAGATGACCTTTCAGTCAAGATGCTAAACACGAAGAAAGCAAGAGCTCCCAACTGATAATATTTAGAACAGTAACCAAAATGGCCACGAACACTCCACATATCAAAGATACTGCATGAGTCACTAATAAGTGCTGTAAAGGACTCTTCAGCTGTGACAGGATCTGAAAGTTACATCCCACCACGTTGTGTACACAGTCATTTCTTAATGACTCAGCCTGCTCTGACTTTAGAGAACCATGGTATTGAATCTCACTTTTTGGCCCAGCAATGGCTAATGAACCTCAGCAGAGAAGGCAGAAGTAACTAATTATTATCTGGGCATATGAGAAAAAGAGGAAAAATAGGGGTATCTTTAAAAGATAGAGGGGGGAAAAAAAGACTCATTAGCATGCCAAGGCATTTAGTTTGATTGTCTGTTTAACAGAACTCTCTATAAAGAAAAAATAAAACAAACCTAGTCTGTCTTCCCTTCTCCTTATATCTTTGAATTAACTAGCCAGAGGAGAAAGAGAGATGCTGTGTCCTTGGACACCCCCTTTTTCCATAGATACAATATAAATGCCAAGAGAAATGTGAACAGTAGATGTCTCACATATTTGTTGACTTGTAAAAAGTGAAAATCCCAAATCCAATAGCAGTCATAAGAGTCTGAAAGCAATCCAGAAAAAGGTAGCATTAGCATTAGCTTATAATGCTTCGAGTCTTGCCTAAGAAGCTGAGGATAGAAGGCAAAACTGATTATTGATTTTGAAGTTCACTTCAAGGTTTGCAATTTTGTCCTTGGTAGGACATAGCAGCTCAAAAGCATAAAAGTAGCTTTCCAGTGGAATTCCTTTGTAAATCTGCATTCAGTTGTTCAGTTCAACTGTTCCTTTCCTGATCCTGAGGGGCTTTTCCCTCTCACCTGCCTCAAATAAAGTTCTACCAGTCAGTGTGGTCACATCTTTGAAGCTGGGCAGCTTCCTTGCTTTTCTTTCCTTTCTCCCTGCTCTGAGGGAGGGATGATTTCTGGTTCTGCATAAAGGTGTATGAAATGAGAGCTCTTCATCTCACCAAGACAAGAAAGGATTTCAGCCTCATACATAGAGTGTGGCACAGAAAAAGGAAGCAAAATGCTTCAGGAGTTATAAGACTTCAAAATTCAAGCATACTTTCAAACTAAGAGACAACATACATATATATGATGTCTGCATGTATATATACACACATAGAGCATATATAGATAGATAGACACATATGTAAAGCAAATCTTTAAAACAAGAGCGGACTCATACCAAGTATTATATAAAGAAATCACCATAATTCTGGAAAAGATCCAATCTAATCTTCCACAAATTTGAATGTAACAGCAATTTCCATTAAAATGTTAGATTATCTGTTTCTGATGCCAGGATAGGGAATGAAACCAAACCTTTTCCTAATACACTTACTACCACAAACTGAAACTAATTAACAAATAAATGTGCATGCCTATTATAGACCGAGCTTTATCTCACCAAATTGTAACCATATAGTTGGACATCTCATCTGCATTAGGCAGCCAGTTTGAGGTTTGTCTTTCTCATCTCTCTGCACATTACCTCGGCACATGTAGGTTGTCTGCAAAGTCCAGCTTGGGAGCACTCCACATGTCCTAGCTATCCATAACAAAACACATAAGCACTACCAGAAGGTGCCTCTAAATTCAGTGATTTCAGATGAAGCCTAGGCCAAATATATTTTAATTGCCTCAGTAGAGAGATGTAAGTTGAACTTTACTTTAAATCTCATGGGGAGGTTTGTATGAAAACTTCCCAAAGGATGCTCTATAACAGAAGATTGCGAAAAATGGTGGGAATTCAGAAGAAGAAATTAGTGATGTCATGTCTCCACCTGGTCTGCAAAGGGAAAGGAAGGATCCTTGTCTATGCTGTATGAGATCTGGCCAGCCATGGGAGAGGTGTGAGGCCTGGCACTGACCTGTACATCCAAACTGAGCCAAAACCAGACTGTAGTGAATCAGACCTGCTAGAGAACAAATCACTGATCAGGCTGTGGGCACTCAGTGTGGGGATCCACCCCACAGGATGTGACTGCAGGGAGAGCCTGGACCCACACAGAGATCTCAGGCACTGCTTGTCACTGGCCCGATACAGTGCAGGTCAGTCCAGGCAGCCTCAGAAATGCCTTTCAAATGCCTTAGGGACACAGACAGAGATGGCTGGATGCTGGCAGAACTTCAGTTTGGGGAAGATTAACTCACTTTTGCCTGCAAATCTGCCTTCAGTAAGTCACATGTACACGTTTTCCTCCATGAAAAGGAAATCTCATCTGCTTCTGATTGCATCCATGAGACTTTCTGGTCTTCTTTTTTCCTGCTAAGGGGTCCCTTCAGTTTCCCATTATCTTCTTCCCTGGCCTTACCTCATGCAGGATTTCCCAGCTGCTCACTGTCCTGACATCCTCTTGCCCTTCCAAATTCTTCCTTATCTCATGTTTTCCAGAGCTGTCGTTGTCCTTTTCTGGCTTTCCATACCTTCCTCCCACACCTTACATTCCCGGCTGCAGACTTCTGCACAAGATTTTAAATTTTTTTAGCAACCACTGCTGGTAAACAGTGGTGGTTCTCATTGCCCATGGTTACCATTTGCCCATTTATATGGGCAAATATGACCAAAATCCATGCTGTCAAAAGGAATAATACCAGGACTATCCAATTAGTTTGGATCATATAGATCTCACAACTGCTTGAGACCAGGGGAACTGCACCCTAACACAGCCAATGGTTTTCCTTGCAATGGCTCTTCCACAGCCCAAGACAATTTTCACTATCACAGAGATTTGACCATGGGAATGTCCTTCGATTGACATCCAAAATGCTAAAGGGCTAAATTCATATGTGGAACCCCAAACAGATACTATTGTGGTTCACCATATATTTTTTGTCACCAATAAACTCCACAAAGATTTCCTCCAGATTAGCTTTCTGTCTAAACACACCAAATCTGTGGCCATTAATTTCCACATAGTTATAATCTTATTGTACTTGTCAAGTAAAATTGAATTTGCGCAAATTTCCTTGCCATTGGGTATGTAGAGTTCAGTTATTAAAATGTACTTTCAAGCTGGGAAAAATGTTGTCAGCAGTAGGTCTGTGGCTTTGTACATTGGCAAATATGAATCAAAAGAGTATCCTTGAAAAAATTAATTGAATCCCAAAATGAGAAATGAAGATGCAATTTTGAAAAATATACAACAGTAATCGGAGGAAAGAGAGATAGAATGCTTTAAGAGAACCCTTAAAAATGTAAAATATATTCAAAAGCCCATTTTTGCTTCTTTAATATCTTCATGTAAAAGCTTCTGGCTCTAATTAAAATCATCATATCACTCAGCTAACACCCACTGCTACAAAGTGATAACGAACTTAAATCACAGGACCAGTCTTTTGAAAATGAAGAATTCTGGTCTTGGAGATAATTAAATCCTAATCGATTGAGGCCTTATCTGATTATAGACCCAAGATCTTTCTGTCACATTCTAATCACAATATACTTCTTGATTGTTTTAGCACAAGACTCCAAACACTGCTTAATCACTTAGGCCAAAATGAGAACAATTTTTCAGACACAGCTTTAATTGGATTAAGGGCACTGTCAAGCTTGGCTTCTCATAACCACTTGTTTTGGCTTCTTAAGCCTACTGCTAACAACATGAAGAGTGTGTTTTTTCCTAAAGAAAAGACTCTTGCCAGTGTTTGGTCTTGCAGAGGGGTGCAAATGGACTGTGGTCCTGCAGATTTCAGCAAGCAGGTGGAAAGCAAGGATGTGTCCCACTAGGGTCACAAAGGGTCCAGGCAAAAATATGTGGCACGCTAAGTGGGCCAGAAGTGTACTCCTTGGTGAGATTAATGACTGTCAGGTTGACAGATGCAGAGAGAGCTGAACACCAGCTTTGAGTAAGGGTGATATGTTAATGGAAGTAAAGTGAATGCTGGCATGTGCCTTAGTAGAGAAAGACAGCACATCCTGTGAAACAGTTCTGATCAAATAAATGCTAAATGCCAAACATAATATGCCTACATTTTATCACCAAAATGTAGCTGGATCTCCCTCTCTGTTCTGCTTAGTTAACTGGTCTTCATCAAACCAGAAAAGCAGGTCACATTTATTCACATGGCCAAATGAGAGAGCCAGTTTCTAGCATTAAATAATGAAATAATGAAATTTAAGATTTAGGACAGATCTAGCTAATGGCAGCAAAAACCATCAGAGGCAAAAGACCTGAGTTTCTGAGTTTCCCATAACCTGATGTGGTTCACACATCTCAGTAAATAAAGAGGATAATTTAGCAGTTTGCCTCTTAAAGGTAATTTCTTAAATTACATTCCTGTTATTTTCATTGGTTCTTCCCCATACCAATCTAAACCATATTTTTAATACACTTTTCATATTTTTGTGTCATTTCTCTATAAAACCAGTGAGTAATTACGAATTCTTCAGAATTTTTCCTATGAGTTAGCAACAGTGCTAGAGCAGGACTCTCATTCAAAAGAATGACCTGTTGAAAAATTACAAAAATTACATTGAGACCAGAAATTTCATTAGTAAAAAGCATAAAATAAATTCTCCAAAGTTTTAATCAGTTCTAATGTCCTTTTATTACACTCTCCTGGGGTCAATTTTAAAAATAATTTTTGTTATTGATCAGGGAAAGCATCCACCTGACTTCCTGAGCATGCAGTCTTCTCCCTGAACCATGACCAAATGCAACACAGAGGTGAAAGGAAAGAAAATTTTGGGGGCTCCAGACAGGTCCCGATTGTGCAGCCAAGTGTGGCTGGTGCAAGGAGGTAGATTGGTGCAGAGAGCAGAAACTGAGTGAGGAAAGGCCCCTCAGAGGCCAGGGCAAACTCAGGAATTTAATCCATGGCTCTCAAATCCTCGCTCAGCATCCCCTCTCTGTTAGATCAATGTAGCTAATGGCCAAAAGATGGGCAAGAAGAATCAGTGTTGCAAAAAGTGAAAAACTCACCATTTTGGAACTGTAGCAACAGTAGGTGCAATGACAAAACTTCTTCATGTCCAGTGAGGGGGGGGTTTCACACTTTTTCTTTATGAAGTCCTTCCTAAAATACTTTTCTCTTTATGAATTTCAGCGTAGATATGGAGTGCAGGACAGAGCTGCCTGGACTGCAGGAGACACAAGCTGTGAGATGATACCTGCTGTGGTTTATGTGGTAACACTCTTTCCTCTTACATTTGATGCAGGATGACATGGATCACCCTATGACTGGATTTCTCTGGACATTTCAAGAGGCTTGGAGAGTCTGGGCTTCATTTCCTTGACATTTTTTCCCCATCTGGGTTGGACAGTAAAGGTCCAGCTTTGGGATGCTTGCACGCTCCTCTGCTTCCCTCCTGGAGCATCTCATCAGCATTTGGTTATCATTCAGTGTGTTCACTGCCCCGTCCATCAATGCTGACAAAGTCACAATTCCTAATGCTAACTGCCCACCAGGTTCTTCCCTCCACTGTGCCTTCCTGAACCTGTCTTCACACACCCCTGCCAGTGATCCTGAGCTGCAGAAACAGAGGGGCTCAGGCTGCTGCACCCACCAGCTACACAGCTGCACTTCTTTCCATGGCAAAAAAATGTATCAACATTTGCCCTTGACTGCGAGCTCCTGCAGTGCCAGGCTCTGTCAGGCTGTGTGGTGCTGCTGGGTGGGCTCCTGCCCATGGGCTGCTGCTGCCTGCCCAGCCGAGCTGAGCCCTCTGAGCTCAGCACCGTCAGCACCCACACCCGCAGCAGGGAGCAGCCTCCCACCAACAGCAAGTCAGTGCTTGGGGGCTCAGTACAGCCACTTGAAGCATCATAACAGAAATAAAATATGGATCAGATGAAGGGAAAAATATGTCAAATAACTTCCTGTTGTGTAATTACAATAAAAATAGCTAATCCTGACTAAAGTTATTGCTTCGTTCTGGTATCCATGGCAACAGAAATGGAGCCTGGTAGACCAGCTGCAGATGAACGCAGCATTCTCCATCCCACCAGCCAGCTCAGCCTGCCCAGTGCTTCAGCAGGCACGTGAGGAAGGGCTGGTCTGCTGCTGGGGTGGGCTCTGCCCTGTGGTGAGAGGGACCAGTGGCAGGGAAACACAGGTCCATGCTCAGCAAGATCTGCCTAAGCCCATCACACTTTCAGAGCATCCTGCTCTGCTCCTTGGGCCTTTTCCAAAGGCAGGCATAGGGAATCATGGAGAAACGCACAGTGCACAGTGTTCATTGGCCCAAGTGAAGGCAGAGTGCCTGAGTTCTCAGTCAGGAATCAGCACAAATCAAATGACAAGTGACCAGCTGAAGTGGACCAGCAGTTCTCCATGTGCAGCAACAGGTTTCAGTGCTTGTCTTAGTGCTAACTGAAGCCAGCTGGGGCAGTTTGCATTCTCACCTAAAAAGGGGCTTGGTGTATTGCTGATAATCTGCAAATTATCTATTGACATTGATATGTTTGTGCTTCCTCTGTGAAACTTTATACAAGTCACTGAGTGCCAGTGAGCAGCAGGTCAGTATCCCTATTTTGGTCACCATCCCCATTTTGGACAGTATCCTCATGTTGCTCAGTATCTCTGTTTTGGACAGTATCCCCATTTCATCCCCAGGGAGTCTGTTGACATTATGCTGATGAGCCCATTAGTATTGTCTGAAAAATAGTAACTACCTCACAGATATAGAAGCATACCTTCAATATCCCTAATTTCAAGTTCTCTTGCTGTCTCTAATGTTTATTTTACAAGTCTAAGTCCAAGAGACCAGAACTTGGATACAAATTTCAAATGTCATGTCCAGGAGAACAGAGGCCACAACTATTGTATCCCAGTCACATCTATGTTTATTAGCATGTTCTCATCTCCTGCTTATAATTAATTGCTGGTCATGAAATTCCTCCTCATGAAATGGATATTAAATTTGATTATAGTAATTAGTTTTCATTTGACATTTATGTTCTTTTCAGTACAGTGAATTTTTAATAGAAAATCATATAATACAAAATATTATATGTTCCACTGATGACATAGCACCAGAAACACATAAAGTTCTTGCAACTTTATGTATGAAGAAGCAGCTTTTCTAATCAAAGTACTGGGAATAATAAAAAAAACCCTTTGTAACATAACATCATAAGCATTGTGAAAATTGTGAACACTGAGCTGCTGGGAAAAATAAAAACACTTTAGTATGTTTTTCAGGTCACAGGAAGATGGGTGAGTAGCCTCATTTAAAGAGGTAACCATATACAGAATACAGGATCACCTCTTGGAGAAAAATAGCTGTGCAAAGTAGGACATAACAATCTATGTTATGTAACACTGTTAATTTTTTTCTGGTTTTGAGTTATTGTAGTTGTTGGGGTTTTTTTCCTCAAGGGCAATATTTGACTGAGATGCCATCTTTAGTGGATGGCATTTCTTCGAGGATTTTTATTCATTACAAGAAACTAAGGTGGGGGAAAAAAGGTTTTAATAACTCTTTTTACCCAGGTGAAATCCATACAAAATGACCAAAGGAATCAAGTCTCTTTTTGATGCTTTAGTTCAACTATCTTTCTGTATCATGGCTTTTGTAGGCAGCAGAGAACCATTCTATAAAATAGAGTTAGCCTTCCACTGCTATCCTGGTACATGCAAATGTGAATTAAAGCTTTTTTTTCGTAAATATCCTCTATGCACATTAGTGAATAACTCATTCCACACTCAGAACATTGTCTAGTTTGGAGGGTGACTGGCATGACTTGGCTGGCACCTGCACAGCTGACTCTGCTATCCCCAGCACCCACACAGCTTAGAGATCCTGCCCAGCCACCCTCTGGCAGCAGTCCTGCCCTACAGCTGTGTGGGGCATGGGCCAGCAATCCCACAAGATGGACAAACATGTGCCAGCACTGCCCATGTCCTCATCTTGTTTAGGTTACTGGTAGGGAAATAAACTTTATGGCTGAGAGGCAGTTTAATTTCTGCCAGCAGCTGCTCATCTGAAGGTTAGCAGAAAGCTGTTGCTGTCACACTGATGCTCAGAGTTAATCCATCAGGCACTATTTGCAGTTGATCTGAATCACTGGTGTGACTGGAAGAGGCAGTGATGGAAGTGAAAGGGAAAGACTGCTGGCTGATCCCCACTCAAAAAAAATTTGTCTCTGGATCCCAAGGATATTTACATGAAAAATCTCCTGTTTTCCTCAATATCTGTTACATTTATCAACAGCAGCTTGTACTCCTCTGCAAACCCTGTACTCCTTTGCAAACCCTGCTGCTGTGTTCCTTTTACCTAGAGTTTCTGAAGTCTCTACCTCTCCTTCACTGCCACCCTCTCAAGCATTTTTAGTCACAGTGGTTGTGTCCTTTGCCAGTGATTCTTCTCCACTTTTCTACTGCCAAAATTAGCCCCATTCAACTTAGTAAACTGAAAAATGTTAGGGAGGTCACCTTGGTTGGAGGGTCACAGCTACAGTTCTATCCATCATCCCAAGCAATTCCAATGATCTGTTCATGGGTTGGAACAGAAGGATCTTCTGGGGTTACTTTCAGCAGGTGATTGCAGTGCAGCCTCTGTTTCAGTGCAGGGCCTGTTTTGAAGAGAGCACAGCATGACTGATGTGGCCAGGCTGTGCTGTTGTACTCCTCTGCCAGCCCTCTGGCTCTCCTCCTCTCCAGACACAGGGCTAGTTGGTGCCAGGGTGGCACAGCGAGCTCCTCCTGGCACCATTTAGTGTCTCAGATAGAAGCTAATAAGCAGATGTAGCAAATGGGATCTCAGTGTAATGGTAGTTGGGATATTTAATTCTTGCTGCAAAATTTTAGGGCCTCAGTTATTGCCAATCTGTTCCCTTAATGTGCTTAGTCACTGTTTGGACTCAGTGATAAAAGCCCTCTGTTCCATTACAATGGAAGGGAAATGTTTTCTTACAAACACTGGAAATGCTGTGGGTACAAGGAAGGAGCAAGCTGAATTTGTGACCACTGGGTGAGACAGGTGATGCTGAGGGTGATGAACTGTTGGGGAACAAGAATGTTCACCATTTGGACAGTGGCTGCACTGTGCCATAGCAGGTCCCACTCTGTATCCTGCAAGTCAAGGGCTGTGAATCCTAAGGAGCTTATGACTATCTCAGAAAAATAAAAACCCCAAACAAATACACAAAGATAGACAGAAGCACAACAGGATGAGGGATTCAGCCACAGACTGAATGTGGTGAGCTGGAAGCAGAGGTTAATAGAGGGTCTGAGCCTCATGCATGTTATCCTTGGGCATCATGCCATATTCTCTTTACAGACTGAAAGCACTCAGTTGTGCCACATAAAGTTATCCTTCCAGTAGAAAGACTGGAAATAACACATATGGAATCAGTGATATGGGAGGGACAGTAATATACCTCATTACCACCACCTACAGAAACAGGTACATCTCAAAAGCCCTCTCAGGATCATCACATCCCTGCAATTCATGTGTATGTCTTCAGATGTGTTTTATCAGTTCCTCTCCTGGGCCATTTTTTCTGACTTGAATGAGACCTTAGATCATATCTGCTACTTGAAATAAACCTAACCAAAAATATATTTGGGATGGCTGTCAAGACAGTTTCCTCAAAAAAAAAAATGTGAGCTCTCTGCAACCTCTTCCCTATGAAATCATTTCTTCTTTAAAAAAAAAAAAAAAAAAAAGGGACAAGTTTCAAACTGTAATTGTAAACCTCCACCTAGGTACAGGCAGATTTAATGCTGTGGTGCTGCAGCTATTCAGAAAGCTCAGAGCCATGGGGTAAGGTACAGGAAGAGCTTTTTTGTGTCTGAGGGTGCAAGACTGTGTTATGTGTAGTTATGTGTAGAACGTGGCTCTGTTTCTATGATGGGTCTTACTGCAACAAGCTGGGGGTGGGTTGGTGCATCTCGTCTTGCAACTGTTTCCTCAGCCCGCGCTAGTTCCATGTCCTCAGTCTTTCCAGGGGGTCAGAGACCACATGCTGAACAATTTTTTCAAGGTCTCTACTGGGACTCTCTCTTTGCAATCTCCTCTTTGCTCTTTCAAACCCTGGGAAATCCTTCCAGACTGGGAATCATTCCAGACCCACAGGACCATCAACCAATGCTAATCACAGCTTCAGAAAATAAGCCTTTGCTTATACTCCTCTCTGCAGAAATGATCTGTAATCCCTGTAAATCCTTTTCCAGTCCTGCACACCCATTACCAGTGTCCGTACTGGTCTTTCCTAACTCTTGGCCAAGCATTTTCCTTCGGTGCTCTCTGCTTCTTCAGGTACACCTCCTTCCCCACTGGCACTAGTTGTGCTTGGAGAAGGACCCTTCTCCCACCCCAGACCCATCCCTTGCCCTGGGACCCAGGGAAGGAGCTGCGCACAGGCAGCTGCTCCAGCCCTGCAGTCAGGTGCTGCCTCAGGAAACATCCAAAGAGAGATGGGAGATGCTCCCCCAGCCCTCCTGGGCAGCTAAGAAATGGAAAGTTTGCTACAAGCTCCAGTTACCAGCTTCTACTGGGAGCTTATTGGGAGCTTGGAGCTTAGAAGCCTTAGTACATCAATAGATGCTTCCACAGAAAAGAGTAAATTTACATGGTTCAGTAGCACAAGGAATCCCAGCCCTAATATCTGTAACTTCTTCCAGAGACACAAGCATCTTCTTCTGCCATGGCTGCAAACTACAGAGCATTCAGTAAAGAAGTGAAGGCCTTAGAGATCCTCTGAAGGAGGGCGTAATACCTCCAAAATTGTAACTTCAAAGCTGCTAAAGCAGGAGGCAGCCCCTGGAGCTCTTCCTTCCAGACAGACCACACCAGAAGGGCAGTTACAGGCCATACTGTGCACATAGGAAGGTCTCCAGGATCTGAGATTGTAGGTTTGAAATAACAGCAGCAGATTTTAACAGCCTACAGATATTTTGAAACATGATAAGTCATATTCCAGTAAATTATGAGGGACATTGCAAAGCAAGCCTGATTCCACTGGACTAAGTGGGGCTACACCAGTGAAATCCCAAAATACCTATCAAAGAATTTGACTTAAGTATGACTTTATGCAGTTTCTGGCTAACGTGCCTCTTTGGGCTTTCAGAAAGACAGTGACATTCCATCCAAAGGTTCAAGGCAGAATTTAAAACATCACCAACTCTCCAATATATAAGAATAAGCATTTAACAGATGCTGATGAATAGTACTGTACACATCAATTATTGCTTTTAATAGCATCCATTCATCCTCAGCAGTCCCAGTAGAAAAGCAGGAATGTACTCTCTAATGCTGATCATAATCGTACCAGTCACAGAAAGTGACAGGACTGCTGTGAGCCTGTACTTGTGGAGGACTCCTTTAATTATCACAGTGGAAGGAGGAATGATTTGCCTTTGTCACAAAAACAAACCTCAGCACTTGTTAACTCAGCAAAAGAAAAAGTACTGAGATGTGTTAATCTGTCCTACTGGAATGAATCTGGAAGGTCAGAAGAGTGTTTTGATATTTAGGAAACAAAACAGATTATTTGCCAGATTAGATTGGTCCGACACTAAGGATGTGAATAAAAATATATGCCTCTGTAGTGCTAAAGAAAGGTGTTAGAAACAGCCCTGAATGACCCAGATGCTTACAGGATCACTTACTGTTGTTATTTGCATGGCAAGGACACATGGAACCTTTTTTAAAAACATTTCCACATTAATTTAATATTTCACATTTAGATTTGGCCTTCTGTGGGCCACAAAATACAAAAAATAACAGGAGTCAGGACTGTTTTGTTTGTTTCTGAATGACCAAACCTGTTTCAGCATGTTTCTGCTAGACTGTGAACTGATAATATCCCAATTCCCTTTCCTGGGCAACGCAATATAAAGGATAACAGAAGAAAAATACCAGGACAAACACAATCAGCCTGATCCTCCTCTCAGCTTGCTGTCTGGATTACTGCAAGTAAGGACTTCCCTGGAGAAGAGGTTGCAGGCAATAAAACTCTTGTATTCTAGCAGGCTAAACTTTGGGAAGGAAGATGTCTGCTCATTCAGCTGTGGGGTGATAGGATTTGTTCCCATTTTTTTCTTTTCCCTGCTAATTCCGCAGTTGGTAACAAAGTGGGGATTTGAAGGCTGAATTTTCATATAGCTCTCCTTGGAAACTCAAACAACTAAGGTGGTTTAGCAAGATCTCAAATTGTATGAGGCTGAATCAGAACAAACCAGGGAAATCACGTCTGTGACTTCCATCCAACTGCTGCTGTTGTTCCTGGGATCATTTCATGGAATCATAAAATGGTTTGGGTAGGAAAGGACCTTAAAAGATTATCCCATTCTAAGCCCACCTGCCATAGGCAGGGGCACCTTCCACTAGACCAGGTTGCTCAGAGCCCCATCCAACCTGACTTTGAACACCTCCAGGGATGGGACATCCACACCTTCTCTGGGCAACCTCCTTCCTGTACCTCAATTTGAGAATTGTTTCATTAGCAGAGAAGAGTTTTTACTAAATTTTCCCTCTATTTCTGCAGATTCTAAGAGTTTCCCACATAGCAGTATTCAAAATGGGAAAAGAAAACTGTTTCAGGAGATTCCTGTATAAGATGGTGGCCAGTAGCATGAGGTTGGGAATGTCCAGTCATTAGAAAATTAGTCCATCTACACTCTCCAAAGGTGTAGAACATATTAATAAAAATGTATATATCCTGGTTTGATATATAGGGACTTAGCTAAAAAGTAGCTTAATTCATCTATTGCTCAGTCATTTACTTGCAAGTCCATTTAGAGAGACTATCACAGTTAGAAACTCATGTGGGGTATAAAGCAAGGGCTGAAGAGGAGTGGAGCTCAGATAAAAGCTTAGTGGACTCACAATGGACTCACAAGACATGTTGTGTCCAAAGTGAAAAATTAGACTTGACATGATGCAAAAAAAAAAAAAAATCTGAACATTACCAAATTAATTAGGCAGCCAAAGAGTTTGTATTAATCTTATCTCTGGGTCATCTGTTAGCTCCAAAATGCAACAATGTGTTGGGACCGCTGGATTTCCAATCAAGCAAAGCTACATATCTCAGTAGCTGTTGGAGAGGTGATTGCTTAAAAGATATGCAAGAGGAATTGTAACTCTGGTAAAATGGGACTAGTATCATTGTACACCAGACTGCTCACTGCTCTGTGGTTGGACAATAAGGATCAAAATTTTGTTGTTTGTTAACCCTAACTGCAACTACATGCCTAATAAAATTTTAGTGCTTCCTTTATTTGAAGAAACATTCTGAGCTCTTCATCTCATTAATTTGCACTTACTTTAAATTGGCACATCTAATTTCCATACAGGAAGGAGTCTTACAAAGTGGAAGTCTGTAAATATTTGAACTCCCAGCCCCAAGTCAAGACACAGAATCAATATACAGCTGTCTTTTAACTTGATATTTTGGGAAATGTAACTCATTCCCACATAGCTGGCCCAGAGTGATAGGATTGGGAGAAATTCAGATATCCCTGAAGTAGTCATTCCAGATGCCAGAATACCATTGGAGATTATTGTGAGATGACTAGCAGCAGAGATGTGTTCAAAGTGACAGGTATATTCCTATGAGAGTTTATTGAAGTTACAATACAAAAAAACACATGAAGATGTGTGCAGCATGACAAAGAAAGTCCTTCTGGATGAGGAAGGTCTGGCTCTGGAGAGACAGTTTTACAGTGGTACTGATGCAGAACTTGATTAGCTAGGAAGAAGCAGAGAGACATCTCTGTATATCTCTGTAAAGTGATGAATGTATCACACAGGAGGGTCAAGGGCAGGGCAAGGCAAGTATTTCATCTCAGCAAAGGCCAACCTCCATTTCTGCTGCCTGTAGGAAATATATCTATGAAATTTAAAAGATGGAGTTAGAACCTTAAGGAATGCTGACAGAAGATTTTTAAAAAATGTTTTGTTTGTGTGGCTGTGAGTCTGCACTGAACAAAAATTCTCAGTCACTCATGTTATTGTGACCTGAATAATAAATTATAATTGAGATTATAGCTGTGCAATTACATCCTCTGCCCCTCAGCTGGAGCCTGGCTCTCATGCAAGGACTGTGAATGCTCAAGCCTCTCAGTAAAGGCTTACACAAACATAATCTTTCTACTTTTGAAAGGATTTTTTTTTACAGTAAGCCACTCAGCCATTGCTCAGCCACTTGCCTGCCTGAGATAATGAAGTATCCTGGAAAAATCTCTCTGAGTAGTGAAGAGCAGCCCACAGAGGGCTATATTTTTAAAAACACATCTAGGGGCTTGTTCACAATTAGAGATGAAATATCAGACAGAAAGTCAAGATTTTGTTTGGGGTTTTGTTTGGTTGGTTGGTTTTTGTTGGTTTCATTTGGTTGGTTGAGTTTTGTTAGTTTTGGTTCGTTGGGTTGGTTTTCGGATTTTTTCTTGGGCGCCTTTTTTTTTTTTTTTTTTTCCAAAATTTCCAATGTTTCCTGCATTTGAGCCAGAAGTGCTCAGGGTAGATGAACCCATCCTTCCAAATTTTAATAATCCTCAAAATTTGAATTGATGCTTCACTGATCCCCTTTTCATCTTGCAGAAAACTGAGGAAAAGGAGGTGGAAGGGAATATATATTTTTAATATAAAGAATTGTGTGCATGTTGCATCCAGCTTTAAGCAGCTAACATTCAAGAGTAAGCTTTTTCTTCCAGCAAGGTTTTTTTTTCAGATCAAGTGGAGTGAGATTGAGAAAATCATGGCAGTTTGGCTCATAACAGCCTATAATTTAATTTTCTCTAAACAACCAGATAATTATTCTTTTGTGCTTCATTAATTGTGGCCCACCAAAGGCACTTGAAAGACTTAGCTCGCAGAGAAAGGTCTTTTATCCTGCCTAGAGCAAACAACATTTTCTCTTTAAAAATCCTCCACAGTGGATGGAGAAGGGAATTAAAATTTTCAGAAAGAACAATGAGTATGACCACTGGTACTATTTCCATATATGTATGTGCATGTGTTTACCTGTCTCATTTACCTGGGCATCCTTAAACAAAGCTCACTTTGAGAAGAAAAAGGGATTTTAATAAATTAATAACTGTCAGAAAGCAAAAGATCAGTGTCCTTCTTCTCCATACAATATATACACTTTATCTTTCCCGAGCATAATTCCCCAGGATAGAAGAAGAGTTAGAAAAGCCTTTTTTGCAGCAATAAAGCCTCTCCAACAGGCACAATAAACCCCTGCAGCCAAGGTCAAAGCACGCAGCAGTCCAAGCAACCAGGAGCAGGCTAGTCAGTGCTTTGGTTCCCTGCCTTGATCCGAGCAGTTGTGGTGCTGGGAGCTGTGCCATGGGCTGCCGAGACAGCCCCAGCAGCCCTCAGAGGGACTGCCTTGGTCCTGCAGCAGAGCTCTCTGGAATGGTATCTCCTGCACAGAGAAGTGCTGCCAACCTCCCATGGGACTGGCAAGGGAAAAGGGAAGGGCTGGGCAGCCACCACTGCTGCTCCAACCCAGCTGAGAGGAGAATCACTGCTCCACCTTGCTGTCCACACTGATGACCTTGATATTTCAGGATGAAGCACACCCTATTCCTTCTGAAGCCCTTCCCTCCTTCCTCCTGAGAAGTAGTTTTTCCACCTTCTAGGCACAGCTGGTTTATTCCAAACCCATCTGCCCTGCTGACTATGTCAGGATGTCATGTTTTTAAGGCAATAGTTGTGGTGTTTTACAGGAATATCCTATCAAATCTCAGAAAGAAAAGGTTAGCATGGAAATAAAAGAACAGTAATACAAAACACAAAGGGGAGACACCTCTCCTGAAGCTAGTGGGTAATTTAGGGAAGCTGACTACTTGCTCAGAAAGCACGTGTTACATTCAGGAATCACTTTTATCTGCATCTGAGCAGAGGCTATGATGCAAAGCTCTTCCATGCCACAAGATACATGTATAGCACTTCACCTCTCACTGGCATTCCATCTGTGATGAAGCTTGTACAGAATGACCAGGAACAGTGCCTCAAGTAGGCAACTCAGAAGTTTGCAGCTACACAGGGAATTTAGGCATCACAAGCATGGATGCAACCACATTAAAGTCAGAAGAAACGTACACCCTCTTTGGTTGTGTTTGTCTTTCTTCTTCCCTTGCCTAGGTGCTGGGATCTTGTGCATCCCCATGCCTGAGATCTCTGGGTAACAGGGGGTTTTAATATTTGTACCATAGCAGATCTATTCAAAACCATTGTGGTAGCACTACACGTAAGAGACAGAAAGGTTTTAATCAGATGAGGCAGAGAGGAAGAAGGGAAGATGAGGCCAAAGATGAGATTTTCTCATGAGGCCCTTTCCATGAATAACCTGAATAATCCTGTGAACCCACAAAGCCAAGCCACCATCACCTTATAGAAGGCAAACTGAGGAACAGTGAGAGCTGAGAACACTCACTGCCTGCAGGCATTGGGGCATCTCCAGGAACCCACATGGGTTGGTGATCACCTTTCTCCTGTTTCACAGATATTGTCCATCCTCTTCCCTCTTGATTTTTGATCTGCCTCCTTCCAGCCTTCTGCTTTTAACCTTGTTAATCTATATTCTCCACTTTTGCCAGAGGCCCACTGTAAAATCTGTTCTCACCAATAATTCCAAGTGTCACCCCTTCTCCCACATTATAGCTCTCTCACCTTAATAAGTGCTTTCAGTGCATTGCAAAAGGTGCATCCTCCTTTTCTCCTTTGATGCTGCACAGTAAGCACTGACTCTGCATCCTCTTCACCCTTCATGAGTGCTCTTCTCTCCATCTCTCCCACCCACACTGCTGGAGCTTTTCCTGCTGCTGGCTTCCTGTCTTCTGCTCTGGCTGGGAAAAGGAGCAGCATTTGTGAGCGGAGCAGGGTCACCCTTCAAATCTAGTGAGTGATTTGTGGCTCCATGCAGGCTCAATCTGCCAGCAAAAACAAACGAGAACCTCCCTCAAACAACTGAAGAGAAGGCAAGAGTCATCGCATAAGCAAGAGACAGAAACACTGTTAAATTATGTTTTCCAGTCCATTTACTTCTGTCCCTTTATAGCTTGTGAAGAAAAGAGATGGTTGGAATATTCCAGTAAAACAAAATAACCAGGGATGTGATTATCAGATATGCAGTTCTGTCTCAAGATCTTGTCTATAATGTCGGTTCATTAACCTGCTGATGTATTAAAGACTCATTTAGAGGCTCTGAGACAATTTCATGTCATCTAGTACAAAATGTTCAGCGAAAAAAAATGTACTGTTCACTGTTTTGGGAATTGATGTATATTTATGTCATCAATACATCACTTTTAAATATCCTAACTCGTCAGAAAGCCCACTTCCAGCACCTCTACAACACAGAAGGGAATTAAAAGTCAGAGCAGCTGGAAATGCAAAGGAAGACACTCATTCATTCGTTCATTCTTTCATTCATCCAGCCCCCGGCAGCCTGTGCTCTCCTGCACAGGCTCCAGGCGGAGATGATGCGCGGCTGCCGGCTCCCCTCTGCTGGCTGGTACCCGAGCGGAGCCGCGGCCACACCTCCCCCGGCGTCCTCACCCGCCAGCTGAAAACCAACGAGAGCCCAAACTGCCCGAATAATCACAAAAGGATGTTTCCTCTGGCAGGTGATCAGCCCTTGACTTTGTGCAAGGGAAAGCTGACAGCAATGGTGACGGCAATTTTCACAAATTCTTTATGCCCAGACTGGTAACTTATGGTCACTTATGCTGCCTGGGATGAGGACATCTTGACCTTCCCGTTGTAAAAAACAGGTTTTCTGTGATTATAAATTTCTGTGACTATAAGTTCTGTGATTAGAAAGCTTAATCATCATGCCTGAATATTTCCCTCTCTGACCTCAGCCTCAGACTCATCCTTTTCGACTTTCTACCAAAACAGCTCTACAGCAACTCCTGATATAGAGAATGTATGGAGAATATGGAGAATGTACTTTATTTCCCCTCCACATAATTTGATAATTACTTTTTTTTCCCCTGAAGTATTTCCAGCAATATCTTTTGTTTCAATTTCAATGTAACTTCAAATTTGGCAGTGCATGTTCAGGAACTGCTTTATACCAGCAGCTAGAATGGAGGTACTCAAGCCATAAACTCAGAATCAAAAAATGCCTCTCTGCCCGTGAACAGCAAGAGATCTGGGAGTTTGGCAGCAAACCTCTTAGTACTCCTGTGAGATTGTACATCCAGCATCTTGTCAAAACATTGTCCTAGAGGAGCTAATAACACCTTTCCTACTGACAGCAGCAACTCAACAGACCTGCTGCTGGCGGAACAAGTGGCAGCAGCCCTCCCACCCAGCCAAGCTCCGAGTGCTTTTGGCAGGGAACTGCCCAGATTAGGAGCTGGGTTTGCTCCCCAGTTGCTTCCTGAAAACAGGGCAGCATCTTCAAAGCTTGACAGCATTGACCATTAAGCACCTATAAATGAAGTATGCTTTTCTTTTACAGTACCTAGTTAGGGATTTGGGGATTTTTTCTGACCATGGGGATTTTGCTACTGACTTCATGAGAGCAGGGCATAACATTTTAGTAAGGCAAGTGCTTGAAGTCCACTATATATTGTTTTTTTCTAAATACAGGAGGTCTGGCTTGAATCAATCTAAATATCACAAAAAATAAAGAAGTCTCACTTACCTGGCTCAATGCCAAGAAAGAAAACTGTTTACCATTACTCATAGTATTGTCATTATTTGCATTAAATTATGTATGCCCTGAATAACAGACTCTTAAAATTTTTAAGCAATGGGGATAAAAGTGTCTTCTGGAGGCACAGAGATGCAGTCCTGAGCTGCAAGTTTGTTTGTTCATCATAACACATCACCTTGGAGAACAGGAACAGCTCAAGAGCTATCCTGTGCTCCAGGAACACATTTCTCAGAGCAGCTTTCTATCTGGGTTACCAGATGCCGCCCCTTTGGTAGAATTTTGCAGCCCAGGAATACACCTGGGCTGATTTTCCTCTGCGTGGTTTTCTTCTTCCTGCACCTAAACCAGCTGCTCTGGTCTGCAGGCAGGGTACCTACCCCCTGTGTTCAACAAGCAGCTTCTCAATGGGAGCCCAGATCTACAACAGGAACAGGCACAGACACAAAACCTAGGGCTTCTCATACACCCAAAGGGAAATGAGAATAAAGGCTGCCTTGGTCCTGGGATGTCATTGGATTTTGGTCAAAACTTGGCCTGTTTCAACACTTTGTGTGTAATATGGGAGCATTCACACACAATGCAGGTGTCATGATGTACTCATAGCATAGAACATGTATGTGTTCCATTATATCTACTGAGCAAATGAAATTTTCTTAACATCATTAATGTAGAGATATTTACTATATTGCAATTGCAGAGAACTTTCATTTCACCACTTACCTAAACACCAAATAGAACCACTATCTACTAGGAAACAAGGAAAGAAAAATAGTACAAAATGCTGTGTTGGTTGTTTGAATCAAATTTTCATGAAAATTATCAGGTTTATGCAAATTCATAGCTAAGCTACCAATCAAACACCAACATAAAAGCCCACAAAAATGCAATCATAAAAGGCTGGCCATATCACTTGCTGTCACAAGCTGTCACAAGTCACACAATTACAATCCTTTTACCATTCACAGGCAAACTGCACAGCACAGCTGTAATGGATGGGGCTGTTGATTGGGAAGATGCCATGGTTCAACAGAGAGACACTTTACATAGCAGGTAGACTAAACGGGAAAATAGTATATGCAGAGGATAGTCTATATTCCATAGCTCTGCCTCTAATAATAGATCCTGCCATAATTTCAGATCCAGTTTCAGCAGCCCCAGACCACAGTCTTGTGGCTGATGATTTGTTTGATGTGTTACATGACACAGAGGTCTGTTTGCAGTAATTGTGTAATTCCATCCTGCCTTGCCCATTTAGTGGTAGGTATGGATGCCTGGCAAGAGACTTAAACCAGCAGGGGAGGAGGGCAGGTGGACATAATTTGAAAACCACTTCCACTCCCTAAGTGGCTCTCAGAATTAGAAGGTACTGTGGTAATGCAAAAACCACTTGATTATCTTTAGGGACTTTCCTTCAGTGTTGAAAGATTTCTCAAGATGTTTTTGAAGCTCTGATGGAAATGATTTACAGAGGGAAGGCTGGCTAGTTGAGTCACTTTATTTCTTCTATTAACTATATGATATAGTAAGAAAAATGTGTTCTGTTCTTCCAAGCACCTACATACAATGGCTTCTTTTCAGTTTCATCAAATCTCCATTCAGACAAAAGACCCTAAAGGTCTCTCAGACATAGTAGTTACTGGGATAACTATTCACCAGCTTTGAGAGGGCACTCCCTTTCACACTTTCCTGGAGCTGACAGACAGAATTTCCAAACACCAGAGCCACTCAACACCCCAACTGTTACTCTGCACAGGGAGATTAAAAATAGGGCTGTAATAATTTTACATATATTTTAATTTTAACATACAATCTTAATTTTAATTTAGGTTGTATCTTGAACTCACTGTCAGTATGAAGGAGAAAATTTGGAAGGTTATTAAGAAAGGCTCAGAAGTTAGCTGCAGGCTGCCAAATTAGGCAGGGGGATTGTGTCATTTCTTCTTCACATATTATTAAACCTACTTGAGAAAATTCTTTCAAAAATGAGGGAAAACCTGTGCTTTTCATTAGTTTTAGGGGAAGGTAGACAACCACATGGACACAAACCCAACTTTAACATTTCTGCCTGCATGTCCACCTCTCAGCTTTCACCAAGAGCTTCCAAGAGCCCCTTCAAGGCTCGCTTTGCACTCACCCCCCTGAATAAATCCGAACCATGTTTTAATCTTCCCAACCAGAGTTGCAGACCAGCCATAGGTGCATTACACTTGGCAATGCCATGCACTCTCCTGACCTGAGAGAACTGCCCTCCCAGTCCCAGCCTCCCACAACATCCATATGTCACTGCTCATCATCTGAGGGCAACAGGGCACAGAGACTTTGCAAGAGAATACAGAAATCTGAGGAAGGGAACACCCTTGCTTTTCATGCACCAAACAGCCAAAAACCTCTCTAGTTCCGCAGCCAAAGCCCAAATTTTTTAGCTCAGCTTCCTCTAAAGAATAAACTTCTTTCTGTCCTTCTTGGGCTTTTCTTTATACAGTAATAGTAATTCTCTTTTCTCTGCATCTACTACTCAGCAGAACTTCTCAGATGTGAGGCTACAGGCAGCTACTACAAAGAGGCTGAAGAAAAAGCATGGGATGTGTCTGCAGACACTCCAGTCTATAGGTTTATTCTAGCCATCACTCTCTCTTTATCTGTAAATTCAGTTTTTTGGATGAAAAAATATGACTGCATGGATCATGGAGATGCGTCAGGATCAGAGCACCCCTTTTCAAAGGACAAGGGAAAAAAGGGAAAGGGAAAAAAAATCATATTAAAATTTCAACTCCAGGATGTGCCAGTTGGTCAGCTTTCCCTCATTCCCCTGGTGTGGCCTCATTACCTTACTCCTCCACAGAGCCCCAGAGACCCCACTCCCTGTGGGACTCTGCCAGGGAGCAAGAGGAGGAGGATGAGGATGAGGAGAAAAAGGAGGAGGAGAAGGAGGACAAGGGTGAGGAGGAAGCCTTCAGCCATCTGCTTAGCTACTGGTTCCACAGGGACTGGGGATGAAAAGTCCTTCTGGCTTCTCTCTTCCCTGTTGCTACTACTGCCCCAGAGCTGTTTGTCCTCTAGCAGGTCCCTGCCACTGCCCTCTCTGTCTTGTGTCTCCCAAAGCCATCACAAGGTACACTACTGTTATTTCCCAAGGCTGCCAAGCAAACCTGCCTTGGCCTATGGTTGGAAAGAAATGTTTCCAAAGAGCTCCTGCCCCTCCTTGAATACACCATGGATGCTGCCCACCATCAAGGAGACCTTCATCATCATCTCACCTACCTTAAAATTGATGAGGATTAATTTTCTTGGACTTTTCTTTTTTTTCTTTTTTTTTCTTTCTCATTTCTGATAACATCAAGAAAGCTTTTAAAGAAGCGGCATAGGAAAGCATTCATGTGCTCATTCCATTTCCTTCAGTGTAGCCTTTTTTACAGAGTTTTCTGCTAGATTTCAGCACTGGCAAATCAGCTGATTTTGACAGTGGTATGTGTGACATCAGATATTGGCTTGTAGAAGAGAAAATAATTATAACAGTCAATGCTACTTGTGAGAATTTGTTAAGAAGATCAATAAGAACAGGAGCACTTTAACTTTTCTTATTATGGTTTCTTTGGCAACCCAGGGAAATAACATAGGTAAAATTACAGTCCCATCACGCTCCATGTGCTGACAGTACATAATTGCGTGCTTCCCACCAGAAAGATTACTTAGTATAATCCCAAACAGTCTTTTCTCTCATGCTGTTTTAGGTGTTTCATCATTTTCACAGCTTGCAAAGCCCTAAAAAATCAAAGAAGAAAACAAAACCCCTGGAATTGGTTTTGCTATTGCCTGGCTTTGAGAGCTTATGACAGCACCAATTTAGTTTGTCTGGCAGCAATAATCCTAGATTATTCAAAACTAAGAAGTGGGTGTGTAAAACATGCCGTATTTCTGGAAAGACTTGGTTTTGCAGTTTGTCAGAATTCTTATCCCACTATGGGATCAACTCCAGTTCTTCCAGAGCATCTTTACTTCTGACAGAACCTGACTGGCTACTGATTTCAAAGAAGAGGTGGTGAGCCATCACCTTTCTTTCAGCATGCACCTTCCAACAGCTGGTGTATGAAGTTTGTCAACCCCATGAGTCTGCTGTCTGTGTTCTGAGCTCTACTTATCTCAAAACTCAAGGACACCCTGGGTTTGCAGAAGGTACCCGATGGAACCTGGAGAAGCACTAACATTTTGCTGTGACATTTCTTCCTCAAAGGGGAGGCTGCTGTGCATATATCACTACCTGTGCTAGTGTTGGAAAGCAGAGGAGCTGGAAAAAGCAGGACAAAAACTTGCAAAATTAGCTTCTAATTTGCAGAAGTAGAGGTCAGTATTCAAACCTCTCATCCTTCCCCTCCACAGCAGCTGCCCAGTCACCGTGATCCACAGTCCCTGCCTCACCTCTGCCCCACTCAGTACTTTGCAAGCGGGACACAAGTTCCTCTGAGAAGAATGTTTTGGAACCCAAATCAAGTTCAGCTTCTAAATGATTTATTTTGTACTGTATCTTTCATGGTTTTTTTTTGTACTCATCAGGGTACTTTTTTTTGTTTTCAGATCTGTCTCTCAGGTAAATGTTTTTGAGACACTGCCTCCGCCATAACATCCAGAACATAACATCAGATTTTAAAAAAGCAGGCCACATTTTCTTCTTCTAGAGATCAGACAGAAGCAATCATATCTACTGCTTTAAAACACTTAATGAACATAATTTCCTTTTTACTTTTAGCAGAGTGCACTTCAGATATATTTGGGATTTTCTACATTTGTTTTCTCTCTTCTTGTTCTGTTTTTTTTTTTTTCTAAAGCCAGACTTACTAGAATAAGCAGCCTTGTCCTGTTGACCAAGGATCAATGCCAGATTACTTTTTTCCTTCACAGCCAACAGCTCCATCCTCCTCTGACTTCAGAAATATCTATCAGTCATTTTATAGACTTTTTTATCTTAACACTGTCATAAAAAGCAAAGCAGACACAATACTTTTCATGTATCACCTCTTTTAATGCTGGGTCTTTACATTTGGAGAGACACAAAGATGGCTGAAAGCGACTTTCTGGGGGAAGTTACAGCCATAATTCCAATCACTAGAGGCTTGATGTCATCCACACGTTGTGACAGACTTGAAATGGCAGATAAACCCTTATAGCAGGGAGCTGTGGATTTCTTTTACAGTGCAAGCAACTTCAGACATTTGGCATCTTACTTCCCTTGTTAAAGGCCTGCACGTTGCAGAGTGACAGACACACAGCAGTTCAGAAGGCAGCTGGGTTTTGGTGGAGAATGCTGAAAACTGAGAGTGCAGTTACAGCATCCCCTGGTCGGGAGCTGTTGCTGGCTGTGCCCACACAGCCGAGCACACTGTCACAGAGCTCGTGGTTTCTATAGCAGCAAGCATCATATAAAAAGCTTGGCTTTCCCCTCACCCATCCAATCTTCACATGGTGGAAGGGAGCTGGGAGAGAAGAGGCACGAACTTGCAGCTGTGAGTGTTGCAGGTGGGCTCTGAGCAAGCACCATGCTGGGGGCTCTGTGGGGATCACCTACCCCTGGATTTCAAGACTAATGTTCCACTGATGTCCTGTAGTTATTGGTTTTTATGATAATTTTTATCAGGAGGGAAACATCCTGATACTAAAATCATACCTAACCCTACTCTGCCTCCTAATTGGCTTCTCCAGCCACTCTCTGTGCCAAAACCCACATGGGCCTCACCAGATAGATCCTCCCAAATGGTGACTCCATCCCACACTGACACTTCCCCTGACCATGCTTTCTGCACCACTGGCCAACCATAAAGGCAAGCCAGCTGAAGGACAGACATGTATGGCTGAAATCTCTAAGGAATAAGGTCTGCTTACACTTTGGAATAAAATCTTCCCAATTTGCATATTAGGAAAAACACAAACCCAAAGTACTGCCAGTAACAGTGTCTTAGCATCAGTTGCAGGAAGGAAAAAATGTCCTTTCCTGGCATACCCTTTAAAGGTCGAAGATCTCCCTCCAGCCACAATGTTCAGAGGGAGCAGAACACCCAGTTCAGCCAATAGAAGTTTTGCTTGAGTAAAATCTACTTCTTTAACCAAAAGGTGAGGAAATTACAAACTGAGAGGTTTGGGTTTTCAAAACACACATGGAATTGCTGCCATTAAGCAAGGGGAGTTTCTATATTGATTTTATTGGGAAAACTCATATTCTGCTGGATGCTTACAGGAACCTCTCCCTCAAAACAATCATGTACTTTCTGGTATTGTAAATAAGTGACAAATGCTCTCTCCCTACTTAGTGCCTGTGATATATAATTTACAGATTCACAGAACCTTCTGAGCTGGAAGGGACCCACAAGGATCATAGATTTCAGGTCTTAAGTAAATGACCTATATGGGGATTGACCTCACAAACTTGGTGGTCTTAGCACCATGTTCTGACCAACTTAGATAATCTCAGAGTCAATGCCAGCTTTTAAAAAATAAAATTATTCACCATTTAAATATTGAATGTAGATTTGTCTTCACCTTACCTGCATTAATCTTTTTGTTATTAAACCAATTAATGTTCTATTTTAGAAAATTCTTCAGGACATAAATTTCCACAGCACAGGCATTTATTTGAACAGAAGATGAAGGTTGCTATGGTGTGATCTCTTTCTCAAAGTCTATTTACTTCTCCCAGCTAACAATCCCAACGGCAGAGTCCATAAAACAGAATGTACAAGGTAAAGCAGCCACCACAGACCAAGGCACTAATGAATCTGAACACTCACCACAAACAAAGACATACAGAAAAGTAAGATAATTTTTTTTTTGTTTAAAGTTGTATTTTAATATGTATTTGGGGATAAAATTTTTTTAAAAAGAAGCAGTTTGAAAAATCTACTTTGACTCTTTTCTAGTCCTCCCGCAATATGGTACGTTTGTGCAAGATAAGGTATGCAGCCTGGGAGAATAGTCACATTTTGGCAAGTTAATGACACCCTGGAGGGATGGAAACAGGCAAAAGGCAAAGACTAAATGGTTACAGCACAGAGATGCTTTATTCAAAATCTATATTAGCCTTTTGCAAGAGTATGGTACCATTTCAATTACAGAGCCAGTGCAGACCATTTCCAGAATAAATATTCCCATTCATCAGCAAAACTTGTAGCTTCTGTAAACTGTTCTCCTAAAAGTATAAGGTTTAGGCTTTTTATTTTATGCTAATGGCATAAGTTGTTTTCATCATCAGACTTGCAAAAAAAGGCAGTCCAAACTCATCCTCAATCCTCCAATTGTCACGTTTAAGTATATAACAAAATTTTATGAGAGAAAAATGGCTGGAATTAGTAATATTAACCTTATCAAACTGAGAAAAAGACTGGAAAGTTAAGCTATTTTTTCTACAAAGTCCCGCACCCAACCTCTTTCTTTGCTCCTAAGTCCCTTTTTAAACAGGAATTAACAGAACAGACCATGCAATACAATGTAATGACATAGTACAAACTTCCTCGCTAACGTGGGCAATGTTTATGATTCCCATCCAGAGAGTAGGCCCTGACACTCTTTTCCTAGCCTAGATGTAGTTACACCTTTCCCTCACAATAAATCTCAGGTTTAAGAGCTGCTCCAGGACCCTTTAAAGATATCTCTGCCACCCTACAGGTAATGGAGGTGTAGGGAACATGTGTGCAGTAGCAGGAAGTGTGGATCTTTGGAGTGAAACTGGCCATGGTTAAGGAACCACAGAGATGTTTAACCCACCCAGCAGGTCAGGGCCTGCCTGCCCTTCCCTGGTCCTCAGTGTGGACAGCCCTGAGCAGCTGGAGAGAGGGTGCAAGTCACCTTCCCCAGCAGCAGCCTGAGAGTCTCCACAGGCTGCATGTTCCAGGACCACTCCATGGCACAATCCATGATGCAGGGAGTGGAGATGACTGGGAGATTTGGTTGAATAACACTCTTAGCTGGATGTCAAGATGTGAAGTATTGACACACTCATGGTCATCCAGTGCAATGTGCCAGCCAGATATTCTTGCCTGTCCCTCCTGCTTTTGTAGAAAGATGCAGGTCTCTTGCAGCTTTGCTATGGATCTGGTGGCCCATCATGGACTTCTCAGCTATCCTAGGATTTTCTAAATTACATAGATCCTTCTATGTGTGATTATCTCACTGACCCAACTAATTATGCAAAGGTTAGTCAGTCTTAAACAATTTAGAATAAATTTAAAGGATTCTTAGCATGGTCAGCAAAAAAGAACAATGATTTGCAGAATTTTTTTTTTCATTATTTAATACACCAAGGCCTTGGAATGCTGAAGTAGATAAAAAGCTCATCTGAATATCCCTACTTTGGTCACTATTTTTTTCCTTCTTTTAAAAACATATGGAAGCTTTGAGTAGTCTGCCCAGAAACCAAGGACCCAGGTAGCACAATATCTCAGAACTTTGAGATGCCTGCTATTAAGTGCCAGGAATGCTGGAAGTTGTAAGAGCCATGGGGTTCTTCATGCTTGTCAGGCTTTGTTCTGTTTTCTGTCCTGGGCCTCCAGAACCTGGAAGCATTTTGGAAACCCTGTTTCTCATTAAAGATTAACTGATCTCACTATATTTCAAGAAGAAACGCTTCATGTCAAACAGGGCAACAATTTTCCATAATCTCAGTTTGGATGAAGTTTTTCATGATGTCTGCATGGAAAAGGCTGGTAGGTGCACTTACATCAGCACTGTGATCAGAGCTGGATTTTTAAAGAGAGATATATGTATGATACTCATACTGTACATGTGTAGATTATGTGAGTAGTCCACACAAAAAGTAGAATAAAGTCTTGCCCATTTTCTCATAAATGACCCAAATGCAAGAAAGCAGGATTTTATCCTAATTCTGCAATGGCACTTCTAGTTATATTTCTGTATACTGTTTTGGGAGGATTCTAAATTTAAGTAGTGACCTAAGCAAAAGGCTTCCTAGAAACTGAGACCTGTCTTGAAAACTGGAATACAGCCCATTCTGAGGCAAACTCCCATTTTCTTCATCACGTGATAACAAGATCATTACTGAAGCACCTGGTAAAGTGAAAATCCAGTCTGAAATTTTTTCCAAGTCTGTTTGGCTGGTCCAGCCTAAAGGTCTGGAGATGCAGCTGTTTTCCTTTCAGTTTTGCCTGAGTATTCACATGTGAATGGTTGCACGACAAGCTAAAAATAAAAAAGCTCCAAAAACATCCAGGAAGATTTCACATTGTTCTGGATGTCCATTTCTTCAGGGAGCAAAAGTTTCCAACCATACAGCAAAACAGTCAAGCTCTGTAAAACCATAGAAGGAATAAGGCTGAACAGGACTACTGAACAGCGCAGGTGATCTAAGAAAAGAATGCCAAAATGGACTGTGCACTCCCAGTACACTCTGTTATTTTCTCTTCTAGATCTCATGGAGCATCTGCCCTGCTGGGCATGAGCAGTGTAAATGGTGAAACCAGGCAGGGACAGAGAACAGAGCAGGTCAGGTGAAGGTCTGACACACCTGTGTAACGCAGACAACACAACTGGAGATCAAATTCCACCCCGCCTGGAGCAGAGCAGGCTGTGGGGAGACCGAAGAGCAGAGTCCCAGTAACTGCAATCAGGTTATTGGAAAGACACAGTCAGGATACTTAGAGCATGGCTCAGTGGGGGGATGAAATAAAATGGGCACAAGTTGAAAAAGGAGAAGTTCTGAGTGTATATAAGCCAAAACATCTTCATCACAGTGGCAACCCTGAGGGGAGACGCGTTATCCAAAATGGTTCTGCAGTCTCCATCCTTGGAGGGTTTCAAGATCAACTGCATAAAGCCCTCACCAGCTGATCTGATTTCATAGCTCATGCTCTGAGGAGCATTTCATGCTCATGCACTAGAGACCTCCTGAGGTCCCTTCAGACCTGAATTCTCATCATCTCTGGAAATCTGTCAACAGATACTAGTGAATCAAAGAAAAGGTTATACACAAACCCCCGTTATGGGAACATCCTGCCTTCAGGGAAAACTGCTTTCCAACCCCCAACAGTCAGAGATGGACAAACACCAGCCTGAAGTGTGATTTAACACTAGCTTCTACAGCTCAAAAGGAAAACCACACTACCAGCTGCAATGAAGATGTTAAAAGCTTTGCTGAAAAACAGACAAAGCTTGTGATTGACATGTTCAGACAAGGCTTCCCGGTTTAAGACTCTGACAGGATCTTTGAAAAAACTAAGAGGAAGTAGCTCAGTTCTCAGCCAACAAAACTAACAAATGTGAAGAGCATTTTAAAAGCCAGGGGCTGCCTTTCATTTAACAGTGGGACACAGTTTAAAATAAATTTGAGGTATTCTGCTTTGAAAATTTTGCATAACTTGCAGTAGAGAATTTTTTGTTTCTCACATAAAAACAGAAAGTTTATGTCTTTTATTAATATAGTGAGCAGATGGTAAATGAAACATTCAATGTACCAAAATGCAGATCAACAAATTATACCCTTAGGTGCCAGAAGAGACAGGTAAAAACCAGAGAATAATGCAAAAAAACCCAAAACCGGACGAGCATCTTGAGCACTGAAAGATGTAATAATACACAGCTGGAATATTGTAATTCACAGGAGTAAATACTTCTGTATGTACTACAGTGCTACAGGTAGCAGAGAGGAAAAACTGAGCCTCTGTAGTATTTGTGAAGCAGTTTTCCTGCTCTGTAAGCTGACTCTGTGAGCAGCTGCAAACCCCAGGAGTGCAGGAATCAGGGGCTCAGACTCAGAGGCCAAACCACTGCCACAGGTGCTTAGGCAGCACAAAGCACGGCCTCTGCAGAAGTACTCCACCACTTTATAGCCTGCAATTGTCCTAGACCTGTTAACAAATTGTGCAAGCCAACAGTGAGGATGAACAAAGCCAAGCTCCACTGTGCAGTTACCAGAGCTCCCTGCTGTGGTGAGGATGTGACTTGAACTCAACTCTGACTAACAAAGATAACTTTGGTTGTCCATAAAATATTGCACTTCTTGACAGGATCTGGCCTCTAAGACTAAAATTATGTGAAATAGCAACTGAAAAGATTCCCCAGCCACTGAGGAACACTACATACATTTATAGTTCTTTCTCCTAAAACCAGATACCTTCAAATCCCTACTCACACACCAGCCCAAATAAATAATTTTTGTTTCAAATAGGGAAAACTGCATATCAGTAGTTAACATATTTTGCAACCTTTATAAGTGGATAAAAAAAAAAGTCACAACAGATTTCTTGCAGTCTGTACTACAGCTTTAGTTTTATTTTGAAGTGTCAGACTCTGTTTCACTGGAAGCAGACATTCCCCCCGTGGTGATTGTACGCTGCCGACGCAACAGACACTCCACTTGCCAGGGGCTATCAGCAAAACTCCATTAAGACATGAAATAAGTATCTTTTTTAGGAAACTTGCAGCAAAATTTAATGTGTGATGCCCTTAATCAATCAGCTACATAAATTGCTTAAAAGGAGTTTGACTCCAAAGTTATAGCTGGCTGGATTTGTTTTCATTTTGCCTGCATACTGAGACCCAAGGCATTCTGCTCCTGCCCGACCAAGATATGGCTCACCAGCAGGACCTGCCATCTCCAGGCTTTTCAGAGCCCTTGGTGCTCAATGCCCAGGGCTGATGAAAAAGCTGTGTTCATGCCCTGCCAAGTGTCACTTCGCTGCTGGGTTCTCAGCATCCTCTGACCGACCCCCTCACAGCCTGCTCTGCCAGCCATCGCCACGGCCACCTGCCAGCCTGCAGCTCTGACTGACTTGACCATCTTCAATTCATTTGAGGAAGATGACGATGACAAGTCAAATGCCACTGTTTGAGGCAGGCAGGAAACACTGCTTGTGCTGAAAGATTTCCATGGGGATCTCTTCTCTCGTCATGAAGTGACAGAGATCTTTCCAATTGTGACCTGCTCTGAGGAGCTGGTCTCCAGAGGGCTGCCCTCTCCTCCAGCTTTTGCTCCTGCCTCTTATCTGCATACAACATATGCACTGCATCCAGGTTTTTAAATGTGTGTGCTACTTAAATTTCTGTGATATCTCACAGACTCTGTTGTATGAGAATTGCTTTGTTGTCCATCAGCCACTATCAGAACCCTCAGAAACTTGATCCTCACAGATAATGTGATATGGCTGCTCTTCTACTTCTTTTACAAGAAGAGCTAGTTGAGAGACATGCAGGCATCCCATGAACCTTCTCCTAAATTCAGCTGTAGATCTAGGAGTGGGTGAATCAAAAAAATCCTTCTAGGTCCCTCTCCCATGGTCTGAACTGTACAAAACATGGTACAAACATTTGGCAACACAGCCTTTAAAGTTCAGAATACACAACTTTTTTAGGGAAGTATTGCAACACAGTATTGAGTTATAAAAAAAAGTGCAAACCAACATTGGATGCATACTGTAGAAGAACTGGGTGTAAATGAGAAAATTTGGAAACACATATGAGCTAAAAAAGATTTCAGAACTTATTTCTTCAAGTAAAACCACACAGAAAATTCAGATCAGAGTCTCACTGACTGTGCCAACTCCCATCCTTGACCAACGGGCACTTCCAGACAAAGTGGCAACACATTCATCTCCTGGATTTATTTCTCTTCTGTGACTGATGTATCCTTGAAAGCCATTTCTACTAAGTTTTTCAGCGTTTCAGAGTAACTGTCTAAGTCTCTGTTGTCCAGTGAAAGGAACCTCTTAAGCATTAAGAAACTTGTACCAAATTTCAGGAAAAACCAACTCAGAAACTGCCCTTCAAGGACCTCAAATACTGGCATACAAAACCTGATTTTCTTAACTACTACCTAATATAAATGATCAACTTTGAGAAATATGTTATTTTAAAAATAAGTCAAAGCACACAAAGGCAAACATTAGTTAATGTCTTGCATAACTGATACTGCAATACCCTCTTGTGGTCAAATAAAAAGGTTTTGTCTAAACACCTGAAATTTTTCCTCTACAAAAAGCCTCTTTAGGCATCTTTTCGTTTGACTCAAAAGAAATAACTGCCATCTTTCTTCCAGATGAATTTGTAGTGCATATCATCACTTGTCTTGTAAAACCAAAAGACTAACCTCAGTCAATTTCTTCCTCAAAATGGCAGGCACTGACACTTGCTTGTCAAATTAATTACTCACAAAACAAACTTCTAAACAAAGGCCATCTTCGACAGTGACACTCATAATTCTTTTTCAAGTATCATGTCCCCAGCCAGAAAAAAAATCAAGATGTTCTAATCAGTTTACATCAATGCATGTGGCATGAAGTGACAACATCAACCTACAGAATGAAAAGATGTACACAGTAAATCAATTGTACCAATTCAAATGAGGAAATAAAATGCTAAACTGGCGAATGGGAAAAATGAGGGAAAACAGCTCAGGATCTGTGCCAGGTCTGCTGAGATCACTCAATAGCATAGACTTAAAACACATGCTGGTAATCTTTCTGTCCAGTTTATTTGGTGGCTGCAAGTAGTCACTTGGAGGCTGTCCTCAGTACAACAACCAGTTTTATCTTATTACTGTTTAATTTGCAGAAACTGACTTAAAAGAACAATCAGAATTACAATTCTGATCTGATACAGGAACTTTGTACACAAGAATTAAGAGAAACAGACTTTCTGTCAGCATCCTTTTCTGAGCAGATCAAGAGCTACAATCCCATGCACTCAGATTAATGCATTAGTTCTTCCAAATGTGCCTCAGATTCCTTTTAAAGCAATCAGATGTTTTTAAAACACTGCTCTCCAACCAGCTGCACACACTCCAACTTGGAGAGGACCCTGGACCAAATGCAAGAGGATAAGCAGATTCCACAAGAGGAACAGGGACAACTATTAGTACAGGCTGGAAAACACTTAATTTCTTCACTTCATGACAATGTATGTGGGTACATGACTTCTTTTGCTTTTTGGCTGAAAGAGATGAAGAACACTATTCATGTTTCAATTATCTCAGAAAAAACATCAAACAAACAAAAAGTCTACTAAAATTTAATTCAAAACCAAACAAACATGGGAGTTTGAGGTAGAATTTACCTCTTCAAATTCAGAGTAATTTTTTCAAAAATTTTATTGTAGAATTGTAGAAGTATTTTCTGCTCAACTGGTCTACATGAAGTGTTTTGATTGTTGTATAGTTGTAACTATTGTTAAAGAAATTATCTGCCAAATTTAGTATGTGTTTCCCAATAATGCAAGTAAATAAGTTTGCAAAAATCCCCCTGAAGAAGTAGATTCAAAGTTCATTAGCATTTACCAGAAAGATGAAACAAGAGGATATATTTAGTCTGGGACTAATCCACACTACTCAAAAACAAGTCAGTCAAGAATTTCAGAGGAAATTTATACTTGAAATACTCTGTTTTCCTGCAAGGTCGCAAATACTTGAGGAAGTGAGTTCATCCCACAGAAGCCCAACAGGCTGACTGCAAAGACAAACACTGACATTTTGGATGCTGTTTTGAAAATTGTCACTTTTTATACTAATGACCCTTTAAAGTTACTTTAAAACTTCTCATTGTTGCTTTATACTTTCTGCAGAACTCTCCAAGTGCTTAGACAATACTTTTGATAATCTCTGATTGCTCCTTTTTAAATTTGAAAATAAGAAGCTTTCAGAACAGATTCCTTGAAACACTTAATTTTAACCAAACATCTCTGCCCCAAACAGAGTTCAAGGCCCCAGCAGCTGTCACACTGGGTCTCTGCCCCTCTTCTGGTATATATTCACAAGTCAGAGGTTTCCAATAGAGACAGTAAACACACCAGGGAAACCAGCAGCTTTCAGGAGCTTTTGCTTCTGCTACATAACTACAACAGAAGTCCTCATGACACTCAGCAGCAATCTCCACAGCATCCTTTGCTATTAAACCAGACTTTATTGTTCTGAGGATTTTGCATAGAGGCTGATCTCAGCTGCAGTCACTGTAATCACCTTGTAAGCTAAGAGTTCCCTGGTTACATCTGGAGATCCTATTGTTTCCAATTACAATCACCTCTTATGAAATTGCTGTTACCATGAAAACCCCAACAGTGCTCAAGCAATGATGCAACATAAAGCAGTAGGAAAGGGGCATTAAATAAGAGGGAAGTAAACCAGTGCTGAGCACTGCCTGTCAGTGTTGCTGTGCATGTTCTTTTCTGAAAGCATTCCAAAGCAGCAGCTGAAAGAAAATGTTAGGAGAGAAGGAACTTTGAAAGTGCAAACAAGAATAGGTTTCACTTTCTGAGAAGTCACAATATAGCTAAAAAGGCTATATTGTGGGTATATGGTGAGTCTCAAAATGGACAAGTTGGAAAGAGGTTCTGGAATCAGGAGAAATACCTTGGTGAGGTCTCAGTAAACAGCAACCACACCTCTGGGGCAACCGGCCCCAGCTCCTTCTGTGTCCTATCAGCACCCAACCAAGCAGAACTGGCAACCACTGCACAAACTTGGGCCTGGGCAGATGAGCAGGCAGACCAGGTCCAACAGGATAAGATCTGGAGAGTCTGTGGAGGCTGAACAGAGAGGAAAGAGAATCTGGTAAAAATCTCTTGTTCCAGTTCATGCCTCTTAGGCTTGTCTTGACAATGGTCCTGATACTCCCTGACTGCAACAGGGCTTGATCCAAAGACAACATTATCAAACAAAATTTGCTACTTTAGGGACTTTGGATCAGATCGTAAACCTTCTTTTCTAGGGTTACATTATCTCTGCTCTCCTTCACTAGACAAAATCTGTGCTACTATCTCCCATCATGCTGGGCTTAAGCTGAAAAAAGATGCAAACAACTGCATGCTAAGTATCTTTTAGCTTTTAGAGATTTCCACAATGAAGACATAAAAGTGCCAAGCTTTATAATTTATTGCAGACACACTGATACTATCACCTCTTCTCATACTCTTGGAAATGGCTAAAATGGAAGCTGAACAGAGTGTTCTGCCAAAATACAGTTTCATATTCCCAGTCAGTAAATCTACTGAACTTGGCCCATTGTTATGGTGTTTCAGCCGACTGCTGCACACGTACGACCTAAGCTTTGGCTGTGCACGCACCAGTGACCCAAAGGAACCCGAAATTTAGATCCTGTCTCTGCCACATATCTTGAGTAAGTGCTTATGTTTATACTTCAGTATACATCATCAATATGTCAATTAGAAGAATATTCTTGGTAAAATTAAAATCAGCTCCATTTCCAACTGCACACTACCCAAGCTAAAGGAAAGGGAAGAAAAAGAGTATCACTCTCAGGACTTTCTAAAATGGGAAACAAAACCATCCGAAACCTTCAACCCCTTCAGCCTTCCAGAGGAGATACAGATCCCAGTCCTGATTTCCCCAGAGATGCGTTTGCAGTCTTGTCTGGCTCCGTTCACTTGAGGGACAGGCTGATGCCAGGACTCTGACACATGCAAAGCCAGGGCAATATTGCTCTCTCCCAGTTGTGCTGGGAGGCCCAGACTCCTGCTCAACAGGCTCAGCCTGTTCCATACTCATTTCCTAGCTAAGGCAGTGGGAAGGACTCTGTGCCTGTCCCTTGGGTTGACAGTCATTACAGTGAGTGCAAACTCACTTTCACGCATAATGTAACCCATCATACAGCTGATGCATGTTCTGCTTTCCAGTTTTAGCTATGAAGACAGAAACTCTTGCAAAAGGGTAGAACTGGCTTGTGAAGAATGAGATGCCAAAAGATGGATTCATCAGACTGCATACCCTACAGCCTGCAGGGGACTGTCCCTCAGTTCCACATTCCTGTCCCAAAAAACAATGATGGAGAAAGGCTGGTATGAATTAAATGGTTTGACTTGAAGGATACGTAGGGCAGTGCCTGAGACCATGACATCTCTCACTCATTATTAGCACCATCCAGTAGCACCCAAGCCTGATAACGAAATGAAGGCTGCATATCAAGATAAAAAATTCTAGGACCTCAGTGCTGTGCTGGTATACCAAGACATGTAGTGATAAACAGAATAGTCATAAATTTGATTTTATTTGCACCTGGGGCATATCTGCACTGGACAGGGGAGTGCAGCACAGAAATCCATTGCTCCTAGCTCCACATTGTACGTAGCTGTGCTGTACAGACAAGCTCAGCTCAGAAGGATGTACAGCTTCAGCACTAGTTCAATGAGCTTAGATGCAGCACAGGTAAGCAGCTCAGAGTCAACCCAGGTGTCCCTTGAGCCCTGCTGCAGATACAGCTGTACAGAACTGTTTCCTCTCTTGACTCACAGTACTCTTATAACAGTGGGTGAACTGATGTTTTCTCCATTTCAGGCCAAGGAAAGCAAAGGATAGAAAATCAAAGGACTTGCTCTGCAGTCCCACACCAGGTACAGAACAGAGCTGAAGAGCAAAATTCAGGTCTTCTGACTCCCTGTGCTCCTAGCACAGCTGCCTGTCTGCACAGAGTACTCCCAGGGATGTTTGCCTGCAGCAATATGGCTCTGGGAACTCCTGTCAGGGACTTCTGCCAGCAAAGTTTTGGTCATTTAAAAAACAAGATGCTGGGTCTTGCTCAAGGCATTGGACAAATGCTTTCTAGAGTGACTCAGAACACGAGTAATTTATTTGCATTGGCACAAGGAATACATTGTAGACATGGTATTCTCACCCTCCCTTAGCAAAAATGACACCCACTCCTCATACAGCATGGGAATAAAGAAAACCCTGGGCTCCAAGACAGGTTTTAGTACTAGGAATCTGCAGGTGTAAGAGCTGGGCTGTAAGTGTCAAACTGAGCAGTTGAATGGGCATCCAGTTATGATCAACATTAACCAATTTATTTAAAGACAAAAAATTTGACACTGTATTTTTTACTTCTATTCCAAGGTACCAGAACTGGAGTTTCCTATAGGACCATGACCAAATGGTGAGTTTTTAACATATGTTTAACTGTACCCATGCTCTTTTTAGTTTTTGTCAGTTTGAGCTAAGCTAATATTTCAAATTGAAGCATACCTAGGCATTACTGGCAAATTCTTTATGACTGTAATCTTTAGGAAAAATAAACAAGCTGAGGTGTTTTCCTTTGCTACCTATGTGTGTTCAATTTGTTTTAATGTTAAGAACTTGGCAAAAAGACAGGTGCTGGAAGAACCAACTTCCCAAGAGCAAATCTGTAAGATAATCATACTGCTGAAACCCAAGCCACTTACTAAAAAACCAAAGCCACTTACTAAAAATTAAAGAAAAACCCTCCCACATCACAACCATTCTAGAGCAGGGTAACTTCTGTCCCAGATAACATTTTATGCAACACATTTTCAAATTATTAATTGCCCTCTGTTATCCTACCATAAGACAACAGGGGAAAAACCCAACTGTTTTGCTTTATTTCTACAACGCTTTCATGTACATTCAGTATGATGTTTTTAAGTATATTTACATTCTAATTTCTAAAGCAGAAGTGCTGATATTATAAGTAAAAGTGCTGATATTATAAATAATTTCAGTAAGTTATACTTCTATAAGAAGAAATTCTTACAATTTTGAAAACTTCTGAATGATCTTTGTTTTATCCATGGTAAGAGAAAGGAGCAGAAGCCACTGCCAAACTATATGTCTATGTTCTCAAGCAAAGTTCCCAACTCAACCAAGCAAACTACTGGCAGTCAAATGAATACTGGATTTGGCAGGGCTCCGGTAAATATGAATTCTTCAGCAGTGGTGCACGAAAGAGGAAACTTGAGGTTGAGCTCCAGCTTTCTTAGTGCTTCAGTAACAATATAACAGCAACAAAGCAAGTTCTTTCAAGGGCAAAATCAGATCTTGTCCAACAATGCCATAATAGATGATCCTCTTTGTATTTTGGGTGACTGTGCCATATACAGACAGCACTCCAGAACTCATCCATCTTCCCATGCAAATCTACAATAAGAATGCCACTAACATCTGAAAGAATGAGATTAAAGACAAAAGACCATTTCTTCCTGAATTTTATCTCCTGGAAACAAATAATTAATAGATATTTGCTCAGATGAGTCACAACATAATGCACTTTCAGTTCTGAAAGCAAACATGACAAAAACACAGCAGCTTGTTGCATTTCATGTAGTTAGACAAGGGCTTCTGTCATCTGCATGTTTAAACTTGCTCTAAAGAATAATACTTAGGCACGTGCGACATGCTCTGTGCTTTCCACCGCTCCCTGCTGAGAGAGGCAGACCAAATATTTTTCACATTATTTTCATTTTTGTTTCTGTGGATTTGCTGCTTTTAAATTCCTTTCTCTTACACTTTTTTTTTCTGGTTTAGCTGATGGAAAGTCATGGACAAGGAACCAGGCTTTCACATTTTGCTCTGAAGGCGTGTTGGCTCAGCAACCTGTCTTACACCCTCAGGATTGTCAACCTTGAATTTAACAGGTTCATAGTCCCTAAAATCTGTGGTTGCCCAGGGAAACCCTCCTCAAGTTAAATCAACACAACAATACCAAAAGCCTGTTCAGCTAGTGCATCTTCATTACATAGGTTGAAATTTTATGGCCTGTTGTTCTGTAAGGAAAAATCTGCAAGGAGCAGAGAACAGAGAGTGTACACACAGTATCTGTCCTTTAAGCTGTATGTAACTTCTGCAGGACCATGCTCAGGCCTAAGTGGAGCTCAGCACAGAAGCCATTAGCATTGCCTTGCCACATCAGGCTGCAGTCAACTGTCTCATCAGGCTGAGATGGAGATGGGTGCATTCACGCTTTGCAATTAAAGCTATTTGTTTTTATGATTAGACTTCAGTGGCAGAAGGCAGCTCAGCACACAAGGTGACCACTGTGACCAGTGTGATCACTGATCTAAGCGGTCTCAGGCCCAGAAAAAGGCACTGCAGCAAGAAGAGCCAGGTCCCAGCCCCTGAAGTCACGACTCCAAATGGTTCTCCTCCTGGCTTGCTCCACACAGTGAGAACTGGAGGATCAGGGCTTTCAAGATGACAACTAAGTTACCTAAAGAAGGAAGACCACAACATGCAGCCAGCCCAGGTGAGGAAGGCTGAATCCACTCTGTGCAGACATGAATGATGATGGAGAACTGAGTTCAGACACACCAAATAGGAACCTTCTTTTTAAAACTTCTGAAATGCTTTCTGCTCTCTCCTGTGAGCAGAGAACTGTACCAGGAACTCATTTGTCTTCACACACCTGAAAGCCGGAGAGGAAAGAGCAGATCAAGATTTTCCACATCCTTGTGCTGTCCAGAACTTTTTCTGAAAACTGCACAGGCCACTCAGAGGTTACACATTTACTGGTGATTATGTAACATCAAGAGACATTGCACTTGCATGCCTTACTCTGGGTCACAAACTTTACACTGAGTGGTGGATGCCCAGTATCTGTCAGGCTCGAGTTCCTACTCATGCAAGAACATTTCATTTGTTAAGCTCAGGGATTTTGTTTCTCAGCATGAAAGCATACAGAGCTCCATGTTTCCTAACCTCCAGATGGCACTCACTCTACATCAAGTAATCCACTAGAAAGGACACTAAGGCAGTGCTCAGTGCCTTTTAAATTACATTAAACAACTCCAGATGCTTGACTCTGTTTACTGCGTGTGAATCCAGAGAATCCTTCTCCCAGAGAGTTCCTGCAAACTGGAGGGTAAGAGGATGGTCTAAGCAGTGCACGATTTAATTCTCCCTCTTCACTTAGAACCGGCATTGTTTCAACTGAAGCACTTCTGGTTTTGGACAAGACCTTTCACGTCTTACCCTAAAGATCTTTACTAATCAGAGTCTAGAGAAGCAGTGATTGCAACTGGACTATGGGAAGACATGTCATATAAGGAGAGGTTAAAAAGACTGTTAAAAGTTTAACCTGAAGGAAAAAAAGCAGTCTTGGAAGAAGACAGCAGTCTTTAGATACGTGTACATCTCTGGAATGAGAAAAGGAATAATTTGCACTTCCAGGCAGTGTCAGGCAACAGCAAGAATAACAAGTTTAGGTTTTAGCATGGAAGAACCACATTAACATTTTGGGAAACTAATAGTAAAGATAATACAGCATTGGAATGGATGCCCTGAGGAATCTCCACCTTTGAAGGTTAAACACACACATCCATCAAGAGGAATGTATTTAATAGGGTTTGTCTTTTAGTATAAATTAAATGACTGTCTGAAGAGCTTTTCACCGATTGTCTGACTAACCAGAGCTGTTGGGATCAGAACATATTTTGCAAAAATGATTCTTCAAACACATTCACAAAGATTGTTTTAAAAAATCATATTTTAATTATACCAGGTTTAAATAGATTTCACCTCTAAAATACAGATTGATCACTTTTTTTAAAAATTGAAATATATTTCTAATTCCTCTAACTCCTCATATAGGATACTTCTCACAAAGTTTAGATGTGTCTCTTTTAATCACACACATCTGAGAGGCTTGTTTAGTGCCCTCCTGACAGCCATGTGAGGACACTTCTCAAAGAACATATTATGTCATGTCTGTGAAAGGCAACAACCACTTTTCTTAAAAAAATTTGAGGAAGTCTTTAGTAAACACATGCAGTCGTGTGTCCTTAATCAGATAGAGCAGCCATTGAGATGCCAGGCAGTTGAAGGGGGGACATACAGGGTGACGTGTGTACAGCACAGGAAAAGCCCTGCACTCCCCTCTGCTGTATACTCCCTTCCACGGGCCACTTCAGACCAACAGATCACAACTGGAAAGTCTGTAGGAATACTTGAAAAAGAGCCAAAGAATGCAATAATTTCTGGCTTAACTGTTGAAAAGTCCAGCCTTGGAAAATGGAGATCTGTGCCTTGGGAGATCACGCCAACCCACCACTGTGCTGCCTCTTTAGATGTGCAATTAAGTTAATATCTTCACTTTCTGAATCTGAGTTCAAGCTAATTGAAATTACTCTAAATACAAGCGGGCAAAAATTGCATAGGACCACCTCTGTTTCACCACAAAACTCCAATTCATTCCTACTTCCTGTTGAAATCACTCAAGCATTTTGACATTTTAATGATTAAGGGGGAATGTCTTGAGAACCAAAGTTCCTGTTCCTATATGGAATAGATCAGATAATCTGTGAGATATGGGAACATTGTGTAGAACTGGACATCCGATTCTGTTAAATTATTACATTTTCCCTCATAATTGCACAGAAGTTATTTTATGCTGCTGCAATTAGCTCTCCAGCATTACATTTCCAAAGTTAGTTTGGGTCTCTCCACCACGTACAGCAATCCCTAGAAAAGACCTTTTGGGAATATCCAGGGTCCTAATGAAAACTGCCTCAGCACCTGCAAGTAGAAGGCAGCAAACAGATAATCTCTAGACTCCAATTTCATCCCAAGATTAGCAGTCATTTTTCTTTTACAATAATTAACTTTGCTGGCTAATCCTTATTTATATAAGCAGAGTGTCTTGGAAAGATTGGATGAGATTATAATAGAAGTGAAATCTGTAAATAATCAGTGGAAATACCATTTATCAAAGACGTGTAGATACTAAACTGTGTGGTAAGTTACTTGTAAAACATTCTTATGGTGTATCACTTGGGCTTTAGTTTTATAAGCTTTTTTCCCCTTTTGTTGCCAGATCTCAAACAAAGGATTATCCATGTTTAGAGAATTCATTTTCTTTATTTCTTTTAGTTAAAGAGCACAAGTGGATAGCTATATTGATTTAATTCTTCCCTTAGTTATATGCTGCTTTCTGTTCTTTATTTTTGAGTATATTTATAATATTAATAATATGAACAGGTGTTTCCAGTGCATCCGGATTTTGTGTGCTCTCATTCTGAGTTAATTTAAATTTTAAAAATGTGAAATATATATTTTAAAAAGCATAAGTGAGTTCATATCAATCTGCATTTCTTATGCTTTTAGAATAGTCTTTGCATATAGTTCCCAGATGGCACCTTAACTATAAAGTTTTGTTTAATAAGTTTTGTTTATGACTGTAAATATAGTTGTTTCTTAGAAACTGTATTTAAAACTGTTTTTTGACCTTTAGATTACTCTAAAGTAAACAAAATAACTAAATAGGTTTTCCTACAAAGAAGGTATCATTATGCTGTGACAATTACTGCATAAACAGTTAAGATTCCTAGAAGTGGGAAGGGTGAGGATGATTATGCAGGAACATTAGATGGGCAATACTGCCAGTCAGGGCATCGTCTGCTTGTATGTATTATGTACATACATATTCATGTTGCTCAGCTTCTATACAGAAACAAATTTCTGAACTAAAGTTCTTTTTAAATCAGACAACAATTTTCTAAAGTGGAGTATTTTTTGGTTTGTTGATTTTAGAAACCAAAAATGATCTGTCAGGGCCTCAAGCTGCATTTGCTAAATCCTGCACAGATACAAACCACTAAAACTTTCCTAAATCTGAATGCCTCTCTTAAAAACCTCTACTTTCTACACTGATTCCATGTCAGGTATGTTTTCCTTCTTCAGAAAACTTCATGTTTGCGTCAATGAATTCCTTGAAACACAGATGAGTCTCCCAGTAACTCAGGAATTCTGCTGAAGGCTGAAGAGGTGCTGGCAGAGGCCTGCCCACAGCCCTCTTCTGTCACAGGGCATAGATCCCACAGACTAACTTCAGCTTGTGACCTTTCCAAAGCCCCTCTGAGAAGCTGTGCTAACCTATGTATCTACAAAACTGCCAGCACTTAAAAATGGAATTTCCAAGTGTCTGGGGTTACAGCCTCACGTCAGCACAAGGCCTTTATGCCAGGCTGATGGAGCAAAACCACTGCAAATTTCTATTAACTGTCTCTTAACCCAGAGGAAAGCCTCAGTGGGCATATAATGATTGACAAATTGCATTAAAAAGTAATGTCCAAATATACTGGCACAATAAATATAAAAATGATGACATTTGGGTTCATTCTGATGACTTGATCACTTAAAACTGTGGTTCATTTTGCCCAGTTATTAATAACCAAATATCATTACTGGACATATTTGATATGATCTGTGAATTAACAAATTTATTCATGCAGTAACTCCTTTGTCAACTGCAGGTGTTGCTGAGAATGAGAAACAAACCAAAGATGTAGCCTAGAACCACCTGCAGCTCTCACAGTGCTTATTTAGCAGTTACACTGTTATGTCTCTTTAAAGCCAAACAGACTGAAAACACAGTGTTTACATCAAGTCTCCACCACAAAACTTAGTGGAATGCTGACACATTGCTAGCACTGTGTTACCATAGAGACAGATAAAAAACCCCTATAAAGGCCACAGTGAAACCTGCACCTGGCAGTGTTTCAGACCTGGTGAGATGATGATCTTCTTTGCTGGAATAAGCAGGATTGTAACTGTAGCTGCTCCTCCGTGCTGGCAGGTCCATTTGCACACTCCAGGAGAATCTTAAGACATTTAGCAAGAGTGCAGGAGGCATCATTCACCAGGACCTTAGGAAAGGCTGCTTCCCTTATGTACTCACACTCTCAACTCTTGCTGGAGCCTCCTCTTTGGGTCAGATGTAAGTATGGATCTAGAACAACACTAGTTCCAGATCTAAAAGCTGCAGCTCAGCCTCCTCTCTGGGCTACAACTCAATGTAGATTTTCTAAAAGGGACACTAGTTAGTCTATTTTCCTTCTCTTCTGCTCCTCCTAGATCCTAGCTTTGTTAGGCTTTTGGGTAAGGTTTTAAAACCTGTGTTTGGCATTCTAGGCTCTTTCAGTACCACTTTTTAGATAGCAATATTATTTTAGATAAATGTCATCACCCAGAATGGCCTTAAGGCCTTCTGTTAACTCAAAAAAACATTCTACAGACCAAACACTGAGTCAAGACAGTTTGGGGTTTTTTTTTGCTTATAGTACTTTCATTCAATTTGTTATGCTTCTGTTCAGGCTAACATCAAGTAAACCTTATATAAATAAGGTCATGTTTTCAGTTGCCACAAATATATACAAGACATTGCAGACAGAACCAACAAACTACATGCAACCTCCTCTGTTTCTTTTACACTCGTATCATGCACATTTGTACAACATAACTTCAAACACAAAATACACAGGGATCCACTGGACTTCTTTAGTAAGAGAAGGATCTTCAAATCAGAGCTGAAGCAGTGTCATTGTGCCACCAAGGAGCCTTAGCACAGAGATAACCTCCTCCTCAAGGTGAGTTTTTGTGACAACTCTGCATCAGTCTACTACTCAACAGTAAAGCTCACAGTCCTTGAGCACTACAAGTGTTCAGCAAAGACAACCTATTGTGAAGAGTACCTAAAATCATAGCTATCCTTTTTCAATTTTATTTTAAAGTCTTTAATTTTTACCTTGTCTTAATCTTGATGTCTCTGGTGGCAAAACAGAGCCTCAAATACACAGCTTGCATAAGGCCAAAAGTACAGGAAATCAGTCACGTGGCCAGAGGGGACCTCTGGAGGCCTCTAGGCCAAGCCCCTGCTCAAAGCAAGGCCAACGCTGAGATTACACCAGGTTGCTCAGAACCTTGTCCTGCTCAGTTGTGAAAATCTCCAGAGATGGAGATGCCAGAGCCTCTCTGGGCCACTGTTCCAGTGTTCAACTCCATTCCCTAACGTCTGGGTAGCACATGCCTTTTTCCATCTTCTCAGCCCTTTATTTTTGGTGTTTGAGTTCAGAGAAGCACTGCTGGATCAGCCAAGCTGTTCCTCTGCCTGCTCGAGTTCCTGCTCAGAGTTTTCGCTCTGTGAGCATCTTCTCTTTGAGTGTCAATGCACCCTCCTGATCTCCACTGCCCCCATCGCATGTTCCTGAGAGGTCCTGACAAACCAATTTCCCAAACAAGAAAAATTCTGTTCTTCTGAAGCTCAGAATTTTTATTCTACTATTTGTCTTCCTTACTTCTCTTGGGGTCTTAATTCCAAGGTTCTGGAGTCATTGATGCCAAGGTTGCCCTTTGCCTGCACATTTCCTATTTTTTCTTCCATCCTTCTTTGTTTTTTGAGTAACAAATCCAGCATCTGGGTCAAAAAAGAATGTTCTTAATGACCCACAAAAATTGGTTGCACTGCTTTTACCTCACTGAGTGCTCCTCCAAATAGCAGAGCAATTTTGTATTGCAAGGCAGCCTGTGCCTACACTTGTGATCTCCTTGTAGTTAAGGCTTCATCTGCTTCCTCTTCCTGAACAGACAATTTACATAAAGTGTCTGCACAATGTTTCCCATACTGGTGTCCCCACCAATTTTGATCCCCCAGCTCTCAGCTTATTCCAATAAGGAGGGGAAAGCTCCAGGCAAACAGAACCTGTTTTGTGTAGAATACAACTTCCATTCATTTCCCTGTCTGCTTTTCCAAAAAAGCTTAAATCCTGTCACTTGTAATGGGCTGTGCCATACTGTCCCTGTGATCCCTAAGAGGTCACAGCCCTGCAACTGTGCTGGTATGTCCAATTCCTCTGGTTTCTTTCCCAAGCTCTATGGGTTGACACACTGTGTTCACACCTCCTGCTCTGGGCAAACAACTGAGCCTCCTGCAACCTGCTGTCCCTGGCAACTCTGTCCACCCCCAGCCTTCCTTCACATGTCTCTCAGGGATTGTCCCCATCCACAAAGGTTCCTCAATGGTGGAATCTCCTTTACTGTAACCTAGAGCTTAAAACATCAATTATCTATAAAAGGAACTATTCCCTGATAGCAGGGCTGGCTGTGGAAATAACCAGCAAGAGAACACTCTGCATTCCTTGCAAACCCACAAAATTTACGGCATTATTCTGTTCAAAAACTCAGCTGTGATAAGCCAACATGACTATGAAGAAAAAATGTTTTGGCTTTTTGCCCTCGGTCACTACAGGAAGATTATTTTCCTTCTCTGTGTTATTTTGAATAAGAATCAAAATTTGTATTCCCGTTTGAGGTGCAGCAGTGTTAATCCACTGCCCACCTTCTGCAGAACTGGCAATCTACACTGGAGACTCAGATGTTATGAATTCATTTCCTAAACTGTAATTTGAAGGGGTACTGCATTCTGCTGCAACGTACCAGAACTGAAACTAAATAATTGAAACAGACTAGGAAGAATTTCTCACACTGCTCACAGATGAAATTCTTTTTCATCACCTCGGATGGGGCTGCCCAGCACAGGGATGTTTGTTCCTTCCCCAAGCTGCTGCTCACGTGGGCAGTGAACAGATGCAGAGCGGGACCAGTATACACAGACAGGGCAGGGGACCACGGATGGTAAATCATCCTGTTCATCTGACTGCTTGCAATGCAAAGCAGGATATATTTTTAAAAAGGTAAAATGCTGACTAAAGCTAAATACTTAATGTCTTCTTAAATATAAAACCAGTTGAATAAAATGGGCTCATGGACCTGCTTAGACTAACTTTAGTTTAAAGTTAGTTCAGCTTCTTGATTAATCTAGAAAGGTACAAGGCAGTACACATTACTGACAATTTTATAGGTTTTTTGGATCAGCATCCACACAGTAGTGCAGATATGCAATTTTTACCTTACATATTTCTGTTAATCTCAAATTATCTCAAATGACAGACACATCTACACCTCAGACCTAACTTTAAATAACTTCATTTTGTATGATTCTCAACTTTTTTCAAGTACACAATGCTCCCACAAAGTCAACAACTCAGTTTATCAAGAAAATCTTGGAACAGTTATTATTTAAGGTAAACCCAAATGTCCCTTTTCTTCTTTTAGCTTATTGTCTTTGAAAAGATTGATTATTTTGAATCGTATTAACAGAAACACAGTTTCTTCATATTGTATTTGGGCTATTTATTTCTGAACTTTGAGATGTTATGTACTTCTACATAACTACTTCCTTTTATGACTGAATTACCAAAGGGAAATATGACTTAACAATTAAGAATTAGTAATACTGTCTTAAAATACCACCAATGGTATGTGGAATTAATGCAATATACCTCTTTTAAGCCGTTTTAAGAACTATTGATCATAGTGAAATACAACTTTCATTAAAATTAAAATGAAAAAGAAGAAATGCTATGCCTGCAAAGAACCCCTTGTATTAAAGCAACTATGTTCTAGGTAAAACTCTGAATTAATGGTGTGGATTTGACAGCCTGAGCAGTCCTGGCCATATGCAGGCATGAAAGAGCCAAGATTCTGTCCATGTGTAATCAGAACAAATGTGTATTCCTTGGATAACCTTTATTTAGTTCTGAGAAGTACAAAAGCTTTACTGTTTTTGTATATAACTGTGTATGGTAGGTAGGTGTATGTCCTGGAGAAGCTACTCCATCTCCAATAACCTGTGATAAATAACTTAAAGAATAAAAATTTTCATCTCCCCTGAAGTTGCTGAAAAACTTAACTGGCAACATAAAGATAAAAGAATGTAAAGATACACACACAGGATGATAAACACAGCGGGAACCTGTGGAGAAACAGATAAGGAGGCCTGTAGTGGGTTTTCAGCAAATTTTACGTAACAAGAAACAGCACACACACAAAGAAAAAACTTCAAGGAAAAGTCACCTTTAATATTGAACCATTCAGTGAATACAATCACCAGAGACCCCTCTCAATAAACCTCTGGATCCATAAACTTACAGTAAGACGTGAATGCATGCAAATTAGTTTCAGGAAAAAGGTATTTATGTATTAAATAAGAAACACATTTCAATGAATATGTATAGTTATAATGAATAAAAACCCTGTTGTAAAGTCTCACTCCAGACACAGAATAAAGATCCACTGTGTCCTGCACAAGTAAAGAATGCCTGCTTTCTAATACTTTAAATTGTGTTAGAAAGTTTTTTCCAGCCGATTTCGGTATCATCTCACAAGTCCAGCATTTAGAAACTTTTAATTATGCTGCACATTTTTCCTGTAAAAATAAAGTTGTGCTGTCAGACCCGTGCGATCCCTGCTGCAGGCATTAGTTCCACTGCAATCCAGAGTGACCTGAAAGCCACGGGCGCCGCAGCAGTCGGGACTCCCCTTTGGGGGAGAAAACTGAGCTCCAGCCCACAGCTCCAAAGCCGGAGGTGACCTGCACTGCCCCGGGGTGAGCACGGCCCATGGCAGGCACAGCATCGCACCATTCCCGTTCTGGGGATGCTCGTGGTAACCGAGTCATCCCAGGACCAACACGCTGAACCTGGAGCGGAGCGGTTCTGGCCCGGTCACCGAGGGAGTCAGAGACAGGGGAGGCCTCAGCCAGCGGCCCGGAGCCGCCGCGGGTGTCCCCCCGGTCACGGCGGTGCTGGGCACCAC
>VXBQ01014497.1:761261-778021 GCA_013400175.1 Phainopepla nitens
GGTGCGGGGCCCTGGGGCTGCTGCGACAGCCGGGGATTAATTCCTTCCTCTGCGGCTGAAGGCAGGCGTGAGAGTGCGCTGAGGGGCGGCCTGGGGGACGAGCACAGCCCGCTCCCTTGGTGTCTCATCGCCCCGTCCGGAGCTCACAGCCAGCCCCGCCAGCTGAGCCCACGGAGCCTTTCGGGAAGGAACTTCCTGTTTTAGTGATTCCGCGCTGCCATTTAAAGGGAAACTGGGCTTTTTTAACTTGCCCAAACCGTGCCGGAGCATGCACGTCGCTGCATACAGCAGCTGCGGAGGGTGTTAGCCTGTGTTTAGGTTATTCAGTGGTCCGTCGGCCCTGTGGTGCAGGTGGCTGTACTCGTCAGACAGGCTTCCCTCACCCGAATCAGTAAGTCTTAAATAATTCCTTAAGAAAATTACAAGCCGTGTCAAACTCCAAAGACTTGTGAGCCTGTAATGAGCTTACATGGGCTAGGCTTATTAAATCTTGCTTAAAGAGGATTGTGTGAAACGACAAATAAATAAACTCGGTGTGTGCGCGTTCCGGTGTGGTACAAGTGAGAGGAAGTGCCTTGAAGAGCCCAGCGTTGTCCGAACCGAGGGGTGCAGGCGGGAGAACATCCAGCCGGATGGCTGCCAACTCCCCGCGCCGAGCTAGGAAAGGGGGTTTTATTCGGAAAAATCCCCGCACAAAAACGGCGTGGTGTTTCTGAAGGTGTCTGTGCCGTGCCTCCAGGCAGGGCCACAGCTCGCGTTTGCAGACATCTCTCGGGGGAGCTGCGCGGAATCCCTCAGGTTGCGCTCTGGCCGCTCCCCGCCCGCCCCCGTACAGCGCTGAACCCCAGTTGCTGCTCTTTTCCCTTAACACACCTCAGAGTCAAGGAAGCAAATTGAAGTTCCAGCCGAGATTACTGACCCCACAGCCTCAGCCAAATAGGGGTGGCAGCACTTTAATCATTCGTGTGCGTTGATGTGCTATAAAAAGGCTTTGTAAGTAATGTTTGAGATGAGCTTGGAGAAGCTGGAAATGTCTTCTCAGCCGCCTGTGTGAGAACCACGGCGCCCACACAACTACAGGTTCTGGTCTTCTTTGAAACATGTATTGTAACTGTATATTTAGTAGACTATTTATCCTTCTACCTTTAAAGACTTTGAATCCAGTTGCAGGGAGCTGTGTGACGACCAGTACAAGCTGGGCTGGTTCTGTGAAATCAACATGAAGTGACCAGGCAGAGGAGTGACACAGAACCAGGGTGTTGGTGGCTAGGAGTCTGATTTGACTCTATATCAAATAGCACTTCTAGGAAGTTCAGATATTTAAGTTCTGAATACTGTAAGAGCCAGTTTTTTACAAGGCAGCCTATTCCTTCTGCCATTTTTCTACACAAGAAATAATTTTTTTCTTATGTAAAACTGCCCTAAGTCTTTTCTGTTTTCTATATAGCTTTAAATTTTCTATCTAACCCCATGGACTTGCAGGAGAGTTGGAAGTACAGAAAACATTATAGAAGTTCAGTTCCTTTTAGGTACTGTACTGTGGAATGGTATGAAAGAAAATTGCCATTGTTTGGTGCACTTAGAAACAGACTCTTAGTCTGACCAGTAGAGCTACACTGAGTAATCTCATAACAGTATAGTCTAGACACCTTGGAAGACATTTTCTACCCCTATAAAACTTTCTTAATGTATAAACTGAACTACAGACGTAAAGAAAGAAATCAAAGTTACCCTAGAGGTGCCAAGGCTATTGCAGAAAGGTATCTCCTAGGTCTGGAAGCCTTTATTTCTTTCTCACCAGTTAATAAAATTATGTCTTACAGACTGTGACATAAAGACCTCAACGAGAAGTGTGGGCAGTGAGGGCAACAGAAATAGATTACAGAATGATCAGGCTTGCTCTGTGTGCCTGTGTTTGTTTGATCAGTTTGACAGCAAGGGCTACACATCTGGAGCCTTTTGGCACCACCAAAACAGTATAAAAGTTGTGAAGGCATATATGTGTCCCTCTGTGCAGTCATGTTGTTTTGTATCTCTGTTCAGCTTCCTTGTGTTTCTGAGGTACCAGATCTATTATGATTACCCCCTGGAGACATTCCTGGAGTATCCCATCATCATTGCACAAGGTAATTTTTTTAAGCCGTTTTGGAAATGAAATGAGGCTTGTTCAGCACTCCAAGTCTCTGCATGTAGGTATAGTGCTCCACTGCAGTGATGCTGGAGCTGGGGGGAAGAGGGAATTAACATCTCATGTAAAACTGAATTCTTTCGAATGTCATTGCTAGAGATGGTCAGGTGGAGGAGAAAGACCTAATTTTTGCATAAAGTCACAGTGTAAACTCATCCTTCTGTCTGGTGCCTCCACATGGGAGAGAAACATACTAAACACTCCAGACTCTAAGGAAAGCTTAGTTTTGGAGCTTGCAGTGTTCTGCTCATCCGTCACATTTGAGAGACAAAAGCTGTAAGAAAGGAGTTTCCACAGACCTCTCCTTGGTGGAACTGCCTAGGACTGTGTTTGGGCCCCTTCAGTCCTGTCTGTGACCAGCCGTCTTTTGTTTATTGCAGATGTCATTCTCCTTTTCTGTATTATGTATTTCAGTGGAAAAGTGAAACGAGCTTTGTTCTATGCACTCGTGTATCCTTTGAAATCTGGGAGGTTTGGTTTATGTGGCTTCTTTGCTAGTTCTTTGCATAGCAGCTATGTCATCATTTCTTGTGTGCTATGATCGTAAATTACTCTCAGGCACCCCTCAACGTGTATGCCACATTCACATGCTGATCACAGTAAAACTTCTACAGGAAATAAGCTTTAAATGTTTGCTCTGCTTTAGAAGGCTCCCAACTGATAAAGAGTAAACAAAATTCTTTATTTACTTATTTTCATCAGGGATGCAGAGTAGAAATGACAGATATTTACTTATTTATTTACTTAATTTTTCTCCTACCCATGCAGGTTGTACTTACTACAATGGAGACAGCAGTGTTTGTTTTTTTTTCTAGGACTTGGGTTAAATCTCCAGTCTTGTGCTTTGGAGCAGGTTTTGAGAAACTCTAGACACTATTTGACCAAAGACAGTGTGAAAAATAGGAACACTTGCTGTTTCAACCAGTTCTTTATATGTTTCAGTTCCTTATATGTTTTATCTGGAATGTATAGCCTGTTAAAAATTTCAATAAGATTATTTCCAGATGTTTAAAAAAATCTTATTCCTCAGGCAGTTTTGAGAACTTTGTATCCTATAATTTTCAGTGCTATGAAACTTAACGTAATATAAGATTTTGGGGGATGTGGTACATGCTAACACTGAAGAAGTGGATAATAGACCTGGCCATGGTAAGTGCTACATGATAATCTGAAATTAGATCTTCATGTGAAATGACTTTTTTTTCTGGAAGTATTTATCAGTGGACTCTCTCCTATATATATGTCTTTGGAAGAATTAATCATTTATGTTAGCTTTCAGAATAACCAACCAGTTTTCAGATACAGGTTCTTTCTTCTGTGAGAAGCCGGAAAACAGCACTGAAAAGAGAGACTCTGTGGGGGGGGGGAAGGCATGTTCTGAGATAAGTTGTTACTTGATGGTGCCTTAATTAAAGCTAGCAAATACTTAAAATGTTGAAATTCTACTGCCCCTTTAGTCCTAATGTCATAATCGCAACCAATAAAGCTTTAACCCAAGAGGAAGAGAATGGAGCATCAAAGCTTTTGAAACAGGGATGGAGACGTATTTCTTTTTTCCCCTCTAGTTGTACAGTTTTGCAAGAAAAATGTCATCTGATAATGCCTAGAGAGGTTAAAGATGCTCTTTTCTTAGCAGGAGAGAGAAAGTAAAAATGTAATTGAGATGAACTGGATCTGCTAATGCAAAGGATGATACAGATGGGGAGAAAAGCTTCCAAGCCTTACGCTGATCCTTACTTGCAGCAGAAATCCAAGCATGACATAAAGGCCTGTGTGGAGTCCTCTCTACCTGCTGCCTTGGCAAAATCCCCTTTGAAAGGGGGACTGAGTGAATAGTGCATTCCTGTTACTATTTTTTCCCTCCAATTGGACTAATTTTCCACACATACTTGTCAGTTTTCTCATTCCTTTATGGTTTGGTTTGCCAGACATAATGGTAACAGATGGTCTGAATCAACCTTGCTGTTTAGACTAGGTCAGTCTCATTTTAGCTGACTTTTATAAACAGTTTTATGGAGTAGGTTGAGAAGCTTTTTTGTTTCTTTGCTTCTTGCTGTATTTGCCTCTTTCAAGCATTTGCCAACAACAGTAGCAAATGTGCTCTTTGAGCTTCTTGCTGGGCAGTACCTCAGAAAGGAGTCCCTTGTTTCTGGCAACTTCCACTTTTTGCTTCGCTGTTCCTTACTAAGAACATGAAGCGCTTAGGTTGCCAAATACTGGAAAAGTGTAATTGTTTTTGTATTCTAAATGAAAAAGCTACTCCTATTCAGATAATACCATGGCAGAGGCAGAGTTTTTTTCTCTTTTTCACCTGCTTTTCAGAATCTGTGCACGTTCATCAGTGCAGCCAGTAAGCTGGTTCAGCTGCAGCATTTTTGGCGGACCAAAGATTCCGGACAAGCGAGCGCCCTGACCTGGGGCATGTCTGCATACACCTGTGCAAGTAAGCTACAGACAACTCGGTGTGAAGTACTGAGTTCTCCTAATGCATCTTTTCATAGGTCTTTACTCAATCACAGTAGGTAAAGATCTTGCCTCAGTTTCCCTCAGTGCTGACACCAGGGACTCAGATACCACACAGTCTCTTGAAAACAAGTTTTATCTTTGACACCAATGATAAAAATGAATTACTTCAAGTGTGAATATGGCCAAGGAAACCTGAATTGAAATAACTGAAAGGCTGTCTTTATGTGGAACATTTTTTCCATGTTCTATGATTTAATAAAGGTACTAGCGATCCAGCATGAAAAGGTACTAAAATTTCAGGTATACAATCAGACAATGCTAATTTTGAAAAGCTGTCTGCAAATAAATACACACTTAGTGCTACATACCTTTAACTCTATGGCTACTTGTAATTACATTTCTTGACAGAATTTATGAACAGTCATTGGAGTTCCTGTGGCAATTCTCCAGTGGTCTACATGAACAGTTCTACAGCTGTTTGTCAGAAGTGCCTTTCTCATCTTCACAAAACTTGTTCAAAATAGTCTCACTATAAAACTCATCATCCAGTGATGCTGGATCTATTTCTGCGTGAAAAAAGTCAGTAATTAGAAGTTGTGGTGCGTTTGGTGAACAGTGACAGTAAACTTTGTAAATGCTTTTACTCTGCTGCAAGTGTGAAATAATTAACATTTAGGTTCCTTGTGGGAAGGGAAGCTGAATTCCTTGTATTTGCAAAGCCTGAAGGCACCCAGGGGGACATTCCCAATGGTTAAGTCATGCTAACTCAACTGTGGGTGCAGCTCACTGTCAGCTACCGAAGGAGGGGCTGAACAGAAAAAAAAGCAGTAAACTGACCACATCCTGTCTAGCATGATAGATACGAAAATTCTAATTATAGCTGTGATTTTCTCATTAAAAAAGACCCCTAATACATTGTCAGTCAGCTTTGAGAGCTTGATGTCTGCAGCTAAAATAGTGAAGAGTGGACACACTAAAAGTGGGAGTGTGTACAGTATATATTTTCATGCAAGATTGTCTTCTGTTGAAAAAGAGATACTTCATAATTTTTTATAAGTAGAAATGTGTCCCATGTGTTCCACTAACCAGAATTCATTCAATTTACAGCAAGAATTATTACAACTGTAGTGACTACGAATGATCTTGCAGGTGAGTGAACTATGGAATTCTCTGCCTTTCCAAAGCAACAGCTGCCACAATAGTTTCTTATTGTTTTGTAAAACACCTAGAAGGTCTCACAAGAACAAACCATGAATGTGATAGGTTTGCATGGTGAGGGCAGGAGTTGCATGGGACTACAACTCAAGCAAATACATCAAGAAAAAAAAATCCCAGAAAACTGCTTATGTTTGTCATGTGGTGCAACTGGTCCAAAAGAATTCTTTTTTTTTTCCCAAAGGCAAAAGCACTACAAAATTAATTCTGAAAACAGCAGAATAAAGTATTAAAAATATTTACTATTTTAATAAATAAATAAATGAAGTAAAATGCAACTTAAAAAAACTGTAGTAATTGAATGACATTTTCAAGTGATAAGTATTTCACTTTCTTACTGACAGCTTTGTGAATTAAAAAATTCATCTAAGAAACTAAAGTTCAGCTTAGTACGTGAACAGCTTTAGTTCCAACATTAGGAAAGTTTATGGCAGACTGAAAATGAAATGGTAGGCTGGTAAGAAAAGAAAAAAAAAACTGACTTAAAATATATAATTTGCAGCAAATTGTAAAGCAAATTTATTTAACAGCTTCTTACCATCCTGAGAAAACTGCAAGAGCTAGGGAGTGTCACAGATTTTTCAGTAAATTGTTCAAAAACAAGGCTTGGTGGATGCAAGAACAGTAACAATCCCTTTGTACTTCATCTGGTGGTTCCTCGTTCTCGTTCAAAACTATTTCCTCAGAAACATCATTTGAATGGATTTTGTAATTTTTAAGGAGCCTCTGCAGCCCAATAAAGCTGTAGCTTTGCAACCATTTCAAGTAGGTTGTTCACTGAAAAAGGAAGTCCCATTTCTGGCCCACATTTCCATCCCCACGCTCGCTGCTTTTCCTTTGCCAAAGGCAGGAGTTTGTGGGGCTGTGCAGTTACTGGGTCACCAAAGACTTGGCAAAGTGCTCCTGCAGGGATTTAGTCAGGGTCAGGTACTGAGCCCACGTCACCCACAGCTGCACATTTACACTGAGGGGGAGGGAGAGGTTCACTGTGGGGAGGGAGGAAACACCAGGAAGGCAAAGCTGGTGCTGGGTAAAGCTGCTGTTTAAAATACAGCCCCATCCACTTGGGAACATGGAAGGGCCAGCAGCAAACACTGATGCTGTGCTGCTCTGATGGAAAATGGTTCCAGTTAAATTGCAACACTGAACACATCCACACGTATGAAACAGTCAGATATCACATCGTTCTGAAACAAAGTTTTGTGTATGTTTCTGTGAATATTCCACCTACCAAATGGACATCAGACATACCTGTACTTTAAATACCTTCTCACAGGTAGAGGTATTAGTCTGGTATGGTTTTTAAAGCTGAGTTCACCCAGGTACTGAAAAACTGCTTTTTTTTTGTCAGTTGTCAGATTTTGTGTCACTAAAATCTGACAGAGAAAAGTATTTCCTGTGTTCTCAAAGTCTAAACTTAAAGAGATGGCAGTAGAGAGTAGTTCCTTTATTAAAAATAATACATGCAACTATAAAGGACATGTGAGCTTTGACTCTGAATTTAACTTTTGGTGTAAACATAAATTTATAGGAGGCTTCTCATACTTGTACTATTCTCCTGATTACTAAAGAATTAAAGGTACTGTAGTGTATTATTTTGAGCTATCTCTGAAAGTGATCAAGTGCTAAATGCTGTTTTCTCTTGGATTCATGCTCAGAATGTGTGGGTTCCTGAACATGGTAATTGAAACTAATTGGCTGAAAACAGTTTCAGAATGTGAACCAGCCTGTCTGTACACCAGCAAAAGTTTACAAACCAGTCTTGTAACAACAGTTGATTTTTTTGATTTACGCTTACAATATTTTTTTTTCCCTTTTAGTTCTCATCCGTTTCATAATCATGCTCATTCTCAATATTTGGGTCACAGCCACAATCCTGCACTACAGGAAGACTAAAAAGACTGATTAGAAGACACTCATCAGCACACATATCATTACCATGAAAACAATATAATTAAGCCTAAAGAATTTAAGAATTCCTCAAAGGCTGAGGAAGCTCTCTTTCTCTAATATTTACCCTTTAGCATACTTACAGTATTTACAGTACTTACAGACTTACAGTATAGTACATTCATGCTTGCTTTCTCTTAGAAATAATTCTGATAAGATACTTAATTTAAGCAGCATATTTTTATTGGTCATTTCAGACAAGTTTCACTGATATCACATTTTCTCTGGATTTTTTTACTACAAGATATTTCATAATTAGATGTATATATATTCTGGTATCACTTCAGTACTTTCTGGTTACATATAAGCAATTTTCTTCAATTATACATGATCAATTTTGCACCAACATTCTGACTCATCTTTCTGCTGCAAGACTGAAAAACCACAACAGATGTTTGTCTTCTTCTTGCAAGCAACTCGATTAGTTCACATTAACTGTCTGTATTTTAGGATGAAGAAAATCTGGGTCAAGGCCCCGTCCAGAATAAGGTTCTAAATATCTTTTACTAAGTCACAAATTCAGTTGGGATTGTAGCACTTACATGCAACACTTAAATAGTACATTTTATACAGCTGATACAGGATACTCATAGTCACTTTCCTCAGTATACCCAGTTTTTATCAGATAGGAGCAAAAACTCAACTATGAATTCTTTTTCAGCCTGAGCTCTCATTCACTGACCATACTGTTTTGGGAACAGCAGGGACTAGAGTGTATGGGAATGCTGTTCAAGCAGAAGTTCCTGGAATGATATCCAATTCCCAAACACCATCCATACTGACAGTGACATGTGCACCTTGCTGCATCTCAGCAGACTGATCTCCCATGGTTGTCAGGTTTTGGGGATACTGCTCTGTGGTTCATGAGGTTTTGGACTGTCAGTGCTAAGTATGTTGAAGAACATAGACTTGACTTAAACTTTTCCTTCAGAAATTCTAATCAATTTGTAGTACTTAGAGTAAAAAGGCAGGAAGAATATTCTTGACAACTATTGACAGAGGATTTTGGTTTTGGAATTACTGCCTTCACAACCAAAAGTTACATTAGTAATCATGTAGCTTGCCTTAATTTCTCATTACATTCTCCAAAATGACAAGATTCAACATTTCAAAAGATTTCTCACAGTATTCTGTTGATGGGCATGTAAAAACCAAGGCACCCTTGATCCCAACACCCTTGAATACTATGGGAAGACTGCACTGACTACATTTGAGGCAGGTTTTCTTCTCGGCATTCTAAATTGTGTGACTGCTGTGGAGCAAAAGGACCTGCAAAAGCAGATGCTTCTGCCAGTGAGCATGCAGTAGTTGGAGCAGGGCCTTCACCATCAGAAAACAGCGACTTGGTAATCTAAATTTTAGTGGGAAGGGCTGGGAAGAGATGTGTCTGTGGGCATTCATTTAATGTATCCCACATTATTGAGAGCAAGTCGAAGATGAGCTTTTTTCTACTGCTCCAATAAAATGTATAAATCTTTCTGTGTTGGTTGAAAGATCAATTGTAAACATTCTGATTTTACTAAAGCTGTGTAAAGTATCTGAAGTGGTCTAAATGGTGGTGGGTGGCATGTGGTACATTTTCCAGGTGATATTAATAAATGCTATTCTTCAAGATTAATAGTGTCATTCTTACAGTTAATTTTCATTGCATTTGAGTTTTTATTGTTTCCATGAATGGAGAGAAAATGAAATATTCATTACAGGTGATAAATGGGCAGCTTTCACCTTAACACTTGAAGCATCAGGCTGAATATTGACCTTCCAAATGCTAAAGAGCTCCAGCATCTTCAAATGAAAAAAACACATTTGCTTTTTAATTAAAGCCTTTTCTTGATAGAGAAAGATTTGTATGGAATCCAAACCCTCTCTGTTATTGACATCTTTCATACTCCTGAGTGATGCTGTAGCAAAATGAAGCTGCTCCATTTCTGGTTTGAGAATCAGCACCTCAAGTTGGTTTTTATCATAAAATACTGAAAATGCATTTAAGAACAGTTCTTAATAGGTTATTTAAAACATTTTGAATAAATCACCTTAGAAACCTGTGAGGAAAAAAGGCTGAGGAAAACAAAGCTGGGTAATTAATGAACTTAAGGTAAAGTAATTTTGTGGACTTGGAAAGCTGGACCATGAGTTCTCATTCAAGCTGCAAGAGATAGGGGAACAAATCAGAAAGTAGCAGTAAATAGTTTTGCACACTTTTTCCCCTCTCAGAGAGTAACTTCTTTCACTTTTGTAAACAGAGGCACATTCAAGTTCCAGGCAAGCCAAGACCTGGTAATTACTATGTGTTTTCCTGTAGGTAAAGAATAATCTTCTCAGTGGCTGGATTAAAGGCAACGGCTTTAGACAAGTACATAGGCAGGATAAATCTTGTTAAACTCGTCATTCACCAGTGTCGGGGCAGACACAAAGAGGCTGGTTGTGTGTAATGCAGCAGTGGGGCAAAAGCAAGCAGGGAAAGCATCTTGGATTTATGGCAGAAGGTGTAAGCAAGTAAGCAGCCCTTACCCACAGGCTGGAAGTGATCCAGCTGCACTCACAGATGCCGTACAAGTGTGGAATTACACACTCGGTGTCTGGTTGTACCAGTGCACAACATGCTCACAGGGTAGCACAGCCTGTCCTGCCCTGGCTGCCAAAGTGCGGGTCCTGTCGGGGCTTTCAAAAACTTTGAGAGTCCTTGTCTGTGGAAGTACAAGATCTGAATTCCAGTACAGTCCACCGAATAACCCCAAGTATCTCCAGCAGTGGATATGATGAACTGTGATGGGATTTGGCAACAGGTGAGCTAGAAGCTCACTTCAGCTGTATGAGAGAGAAAACATTTACCATGAGATTTACTATCGAAAGAAGGAGGATGTGAGTCCAGAGACAGCAGGCTGCAGGTCTGACAGTGAGGATATGGACAGTGGAAGATGTGTACAGTTTATTTTTTCTGGCCTGTCCTCAGTGAGTAGAACATTGAACACAAATGTCTTTCGTTGTGCTGCTCCAATCCAGCAAGGGATGCTGTTGCCCGGACTACTCAGGAGTCCCTGTCCCTGCCTGACCCCCCAGCCTCTGTCTGTCTGTCTGTCTTTCACTGTGCACGTGGCTGTTCCCAACCCTAGCTCTGCTCATCTGATCTGCTGAAACAGGAGAGGAAGGAGTGAGGTGGGGAGGCAGCACCACCCCCAGCCACTGCAGATCCAGAGCTGGATTTTAGTGCAGTTTGACTCTGAAGAAGGTAATTCAGAATTAGCTGAATGGCCCCAGTCTTAGAGAACACCTTCACTCACTTCTTTAAATGAGGTAAAATTACTCTTCCTCCACCAAACAATCACTATCCATTTAGTGACGTATGTAAGAGGGGGAAAATAAAAAAAGGGAATAACAGCTGAGTCCACACAAGGAATTATTAGAAATGAAAACTCCACAGATGTGGAGATAACTGAGGTAGTTTCCCAGCCATGTATTTTCCCTGATGAAAAATAGTAATGACTTCTCTTCACATTCTCTTCAGGCTGTTTTTCTCACTCTCTTCCAAATTCTTCCATACTTGAAATTCATATTTATTTATGAATCAGAACATGAAATGTCAACTCCATCACTAATAATGGTCTAAGAATGTCTCACTTTTGAATGTGAGGAAGCTGAAAAAAAATCTTATAATAGGATGCTATAAAGTTCTTGGTTTGTACTGAATTTTGTTTGCTTGATTTTGAGCCAGATTTCTCCAGGACACTTCGGAGTTCTTGGTGATGACAGCTGTGTAGGTCAAACAGGTGCCTGGGAACCGCAGTGAACATCGCTGTAAGAACCTGACCATCACTTGTGATGGATCCCATTTCAAGAAAGTGCCAGCCTCACTGACCTGAGTCCTGATGGACCTCAGGTGTTTCCTGCCTAATGGCAAGACAGACATACAGACATTTTCAAGTTAAAGGTGCCAACTATTCCCTTCTACATTGGCAGTAGTTTGAGGCAACCATCTTTAATCTTGGAAAAAAATGCAATCTTTGGGCCAGGGGTAAAAGAAGAGACTTTTTACATCATAGTTTTGATGAAATTTAATTTGAGATACTTGAAGGACAGTTTAAATAATTGTCACAATTTTGTTCATACCCTGTTTTGTTTCATTATTTCATCTTAGAACTGTCTTAAATTGTCAGAAGCCTAAACAGGTAATTCTGTGCATTATGTGGTATCACTGACTCACAGGGAGGGAGCTTTTAGAGGGCAGACACCTTGTTTTATCTGTCAGGTATTCTGGAAAATGATGTAAAGCACAGAACATGCACCAGCCTAAAATGTGACAAGTTAAGTTGGCTAATGATGATTCTGATTCAAACTGAGTAGTAACATGGTTCCATGCTGAAAATCAATTCTACTTACCACCTTATTATAATTGGAAGTCATCTGTGCTCATGGCTGCTCTGGAAATGTACAAGATTTCTGCTTTGGAGTGTGAAGGCTTTGGCCAGCAGTACCAAGACATACTATATGAAAATCATAAATGGAAGAACACACATCCTATGCCTCAGTGTTGTCTCTGTCATGTAAATCATGACTCTTAGTGAAGCACAAATTGAACTTCTGTAAAGCATATTTTAAATAACTACTGGAGAGAAATTAATTCACCTTCAAACAGCTGACTATATACAGATCCTGTATATGGAGTGGTCTGACTTTCAAGAGTCTGACTTATCTTGTGAGATTTTAATTCTTTTTTCCGTGAAATGCACTGTCAGCACAACCTGCAGTCCTCATGGACTCTCTGAGCTCAAAGGTATTTTCCTCTCTCAGCCTTGTTGTTTTTCGAGTTTGCACAAATGCCCACCTTCCAGGAATACAACTCCCATGGCTGTAGCTCAGAACAGAGCAGGCAGGGGAGCCTCCCCCCACAGCTCCTGACTGCACTAAAGGCTACACAGATCCTACTGAATCTCAGTGGCCCCCAGGACACAGGGATTGTAATATGCTGGAAAACATCATGCAGAGACACGAGACCATGGGATCCAGCAAACAGATTCAAGTCCTGAAGCCAGACCTGCACCCAGCTGCAAAACCTGCCCCAAGAGCCTACTGGAAAATGGAACAGTTGAGGTCAGAGACAGTGCAAGGTGAGCCAAAATGGAACAGGGCTCAGATGGCAGCTCCTTCAGTCTTAAAAAGATTTAGGTATTTAGTATCTCAGGGAACTCCAAAAAAAGTTTCTACCAGTTCACTTGTTAATAAAAAGTAGCACATATTGAAGGTAATTCAGTGTCCAAAGCCTAAGCAGTTGGTGATCCAAAGGAAAAGAGGACTGGCTATGATCTCTCAAGCCTGGATAGCCATGCTTACCAAGTGGTGCCAACAGCGTCCTGGGCAAAAAACCACCCCAAACAGAAATGAGAAATGACAAGAACTACATGGCATGAGGCCCACATGAGCCTATGCATAGAAACAGGCACCCATCTCTGAACAAACACTGACGGCCTAGACCTTAAAATGGGGCGGTAGGACTGAAGCATCCCACACAGTTGTCTTGGCTGTGAAAGCCTTTCTGTGAGCTCCTCCAACAAGTATGGGCTGCAGGGATATGACATTACTGGATATGACATCCCTGCCATTTCTTTTCAGGGTGATGATGTCTTTCCAGAGTTATTTAAGGGATCAGGACTACATACACTTATAACTGAAATTTCGTGACCTTTCACTATGACTTTCATTTTGAAAGATCACTTTGATCTTGCAGCTTCTACAAGATTATTGGAGCAAAAGCACCTGCAGTCAAATCCAAGGCTTCACCCTTGCATTATCAAGTGGTAATGTGGCTTTCTTACCTTTATAAAACTACTTCCTGCCTACAAAGTGGCAAAGATTCCAAGCCCCAATCTTCATTAATAAGAAAGACCTGGTAATTACTATCTCTGTGGCAGTACATTATTTTCTCTATATCCCCACTTCCTGGACCTATGTTTCTACAGTTACAGCTTTTCCATTCATTGCAGTAGTTTCTGGGGAAAACTAGGCTGAATGTGTTTTGAGTGTTCTTCTCTGCCATGCACATTTCAATAGACTAGTCTAATTTGTCAGATGAGAATGTCTGAGTATATACACCTGTCCACTTTTTAGGCAACTTCAACGTGTAACACAAATTGTAGTTTCAGAACCACTCCATCAACATTTATGGAGATTCAGAAGAAGACTCCTTCCCACCCTCACGAGGGAGACTTCAGAGCAGCAGGCAAACCCTGTGATCCTTGGGATTCTGATAGGACCCTAAATGATTCAGAAGATTATCTTAAAGAATAAGAAATAATGTTTTCAATTTAAAGTGTACTATGTGCAGAGATGATAATTTTTTAAAAAACTGTAATGCACTGGAAAAGGCACCAAGCCTGTCAGAGGTCAAGGAGTGTCTAGATCATGCTTTTAGTCATATGGTTTAGTTTCAGGTAGCTCTGTGAGGATCTGAGAGTTGGACTTGATGATCCTTATAGGTCCCCTCCAACTTAATATTTTCTATGATTACATGAAAAAATAATCATTATTTTAACATGAATGTCAAGGCAAACTATCCAGGAATGTGCAGGAGACTGAAGTATTCCAGTTCACTGAACTGGACCTTGTACTGTTTGTTCTTCTGCCTCAAAAACAGAATAAGGAGATGATTAAAGGTTTGTAAGAGCAATGCAGGTAAGAAGTTTGCTTTCCTTTAAGTTCCCCCTTTTCACAGCAGCATCCTAAATACAACTTCACAAGCACAGGATGGGTAAAGGCACTTGGGACCAAAATATATAATCCTCTTCCAAGGATGATTCTCTCAAAGCTAGATGGGAAACTAATCTGTTGTAAGATTACAAACAGAATTGCTCAAATTTCGAATGATCACTTGACATTAGAAACTAAAAAGAAACTAAAGAGAAAAGGTACATAATTTCAGTGGCAGCTTTCCTGGCTTTGGTGCCTTCAGAGAGCCACTGAATGCCTGTCCAAATATAGGAGGTTCAGTGTTTTTAAGAGGCAGTAAGAGATTTAGACACTTGCAGTGAAATTTAACTGATGTTTTAAATTTGGCCCCTGTCACTGCTAAGATACTTTAGCCTTTTACATGTTTCCAAGTCCATCCTACTGCGATTCTATGTCATGTTTTTGGTTACACCATCAGCCGAGCTCAGAAGCACAAGAACCACCAGAGTTTTCCTCTAGTTTAAAGCAGATATGGTGCTGGATTGCTGGCAGTGCTGGGAGGGGCTGCACTTTGGCAGGGACCACAAGAGGCAGGGAATTGCAGCACACAACTAGGACAGAAGTGGAAACCTCACTGCAGAAAGGTCTTTCTGACACCTGACAAGGTAATTCCGATGGGGTCTGCCTGTCCTTTTGTATTGGTGAGCTCTTGGATTGGGAACTAAGGAGCAACTTCCCTACAAGTGCCTTGAGCTTCTGGCTCCAAGTCTGACCCCTAGTTTTTCCAGAAGATTTATCTGCAGCTTGGCTATGCCATTTGTTTACTCTTGTGAGACAAACAGACTCGCAATAAGAGAATTTTCTATAGGTAAGTCATTTAGCCCATAAAAATGTCCTGTTTGCTTAGGACAAGCCTGTAACAAAAAGAAAGTGTTAAAACATCAGTGACTTTCAAGATAAAATACTCCATAGTTCATGAATATGCCCTTCTCTCAAAAATATTAAAAGGTCACAACTGGACAATAAGGAAACAACACAATCTCCAGGAACTAGCATGAAAGAGGTGTTTGCATTTCACAGCAGGGTAAGGGAGAAGAACAGAAGAGCAGCTCTGCCTCTTGTGTCCTGGGTACAAAGCAAGGTTCGTGCACCATCAGGCCACTGGCCTTGAGGAACCTGTGCCAAGTTAGCTCTGCTCTGAGGCAGAGGTCAGAGCACAGGACCCCCAGTGCTCCCCCTCAGCCTGTATTGCTCCACGACACCATCTCAGTACAGCGTGCTGTGTACAGCTAATCACTACTTGTACAAGCATGGAATTTATAAACTGTGGCTAGCAAATACTATAATATAGTACATTTCCTAAAATGTCAAGCTTACGGGGGCCCGTGGATTCACAGTAAATGAGAGCAGGCCAGGGAGAGAAAGTGCAAAGGATGCAGCCCCAGCAGTGGAGGAGCTGCCACAGAGCTGCCCTGGGGTCTGCGCTTCCTCCGCACAGGGGCTTTGCTGGGCTGCCTCTGGAGCAGCCCTTGCCTTTCCCGTACCTTATCCCATGCAGTAGCTGTCTTTATATTTAAATATTTCAATTAATTACCAGCTTCTCAAGTTCAGGAACTATTTTACCTTACTCAAATAGTTTATTTAAAAATATATATATATATATATAATATTCTCCAATTCAGAAAAGGATAGAACTTCCCACAATGTAACATTTTTTTATATATATATATAAAATATTTATGCAATCAGTGAATGGAAACAGTTTTACTGCATACATTTTTAATGTTGTAATCTATGCAAATCTGCATTATCTAAAAATATACCGTACTTCTGTAAATCAAAACAAGCAGGGAAAAACCACTGTAGCTGTGCTCTGGGTAATAATACCTAACAGAAATGATATGAAAGTTTTAGTTTTGAATTTAAGAACTCACAAACAACATTTTACTTTGTGAGCGCATAAATAGAAGACTGAATACATTCTTGCTTTGTTAAGTTGAACTGTAGTAGAGGTTACAAAATGTAAATATATTTAATAATTTTCAGTATTTCAGTGTTTCCAAGTCCACCTTTCATGATAGTGTTAAATAAAACATGGTCCTATCCTTCCAAACATTTCAACACTCTTTAAAAAACAAAAACAAACAAACAAAATTTTAAAGTGAAATGTCCTCCTTCATTGAAGTGTTAGATCATATTTTAAATTACTGCACTCCCACACAATATTTTATATATATATATATATATTCTAAATATATATATATATTTATATATATATAAA
>VXBQ01014497.1:778039-873862 GCA_013400175.1 Phainopepla nitens
TATTTATATATATATAAAGAGACCAAATAGGAGACTACATTTTTTTACTGTCAATATGTTTAACATCACATACTGTAGTTGTATAAAACATGCATTTTCTGGGATAATTATGAACACATCATGAATGAGTCCACATAAATTATATTTTTTGTACAACTCCAAGTTAAAAAAAAAAGATTAAGTGCCTCTGAGGCCCTTTCTTCCCAGCTATCAGTTCTCAAAACACACTACTGAAATATTTATCTATGCCTACAGCTATGTGCTAGAGAACCAGATTAAAACTTTAAAATACATCTACAGTATGTTTTTTTAAAGTTTGTGACAGTCCTCAGATATTGTGTTGTGAAATGTAAAAATAGTCACCGATTCTTTTATTTTCCAGAAATTAAAAAAAAAAAAAATCTAGGAGAGTATGCAAAAACAAGGCAAAATGAAGTTTCATAGCACTTAATGAGGGTTAATATAAGTCAATAACTAGTATTGAGGTTTGTAAAAAGGGCTGGATGAGCAGTTACATGTACAAGCAAATGGTCTGGTAAATCCCACGCTCTCAGACATTGTTTCTGTAACCAACACTCCTCCACCCTTAAAACCAGTCGATATACATTCAAAATAGGCTGACACTGATAAACTTACTAGGTGTAAAAAATAGTGCACTATTTTTTCTGCCACAAAGCAAAACTGCATCCTAAGAGCTGGTAAACTTTCCTTTTCCTTAAATAGAAAGAATGGGCAAAAAATCTTGAAAAAAATTTAAATTAAGGCAATTAGACAGGTAAAAGGGGACTGCCCATGATGACGTAGCTGATACTAGTAAATACTTCAAACCTATACTAGCTGCTGAACACTGACATGCAGCTGCTGATAGATGTGTATGAATGATAGAAACTCCAACATTATGGCTTTATACAAGTGCATAGTTGCAACTGCAATAAGTAACGGTATCTGATTAATAAGCATAAAAAAATAAAGTGGAAAGATTTTTAAAACCCTCTTGCAGTATTACAGTACAATATATATACACAGTATAATGGTCACTTCTTACAGATGCAGTCTATATCACTGTGGTGGATCTTCCTCCGGCTCTACTTGCAGACGTGCTGGTGGCATCTTTATGAAAGCTGAAAAGTCACTTTCTTCCATTTCAATACTCATTCCTCTCGATCCTTTTATGAAATGTAGTGTATGTGTCTTGCCAAGAAAGCATTTGTGGAACAGAGTTTAAAAGCTTACCTAACATATCCTTTGACTATTTACCAACCGTTCCTCAACTGATCAGTCACTCAGGAGAATACAGGAAAACCCTCAGAGATTAGTAATTTATATTGCAGCAAAAATGTAAACCTCTGATATATATAGCACAATCTCTCAGGAAAATATATATTTTTAATATATTTTGGGATATGTTTCAGTCTTGCTGTAATGGGAAGAAAATTATCACCTTGACTGTGTCTGCATTCACGGAAAGCAGTTAGCTGAAAAAGAAGCAGGAAGTTTGGTCAGTAAATGCAACAAATGTAAATCTGACAAAAAAATACTTCTTCAAAGTCTTCATTTAAGATGGGTTCATCATCGTACTTGTGAGAAGCGTCTTTCCTCTGCATCCAACAGCACCATTACTTCAGTACTGCACATCCTTACACACTGTAATCCCAAATCAGTTAAACCCCCTTGCAATACATGAGGGTAAAGTACAATATGCACAGTGTAATAATTACTTCTAAAGGATCAGTGATCAGTAAGCTTTTAATACACAAAGATGCAGTATATTTAATTAATGTAGTGCTCATTACTGTGAACACGAAGCCAGTTAAGTTCTGCAGGAGCTGCTTCCTCAGTTCCCTGAGCACACAGCTGAGGAGCAGCCCCAGTGCCGCTGTTACACAGCTGAGACGTGTCTCACATACTGTTTAACACAATTTTTAGGCATTTGACATTCAGGTTTTTTCTCTGTAAATATAAGACTGCATCCACATGTGAAATGATCAGATACTGAGGTCTGTAAAATGGGTAAAGCTATTTGCAGTACATCCAGAATTAAGCCATGGGACAAATCAGATCACTGCAATGGCTGGATCTTTCTAAAGCAGTCAAGGAAACCACATCACAGAAGCTGCAAACCCGTTTGTTTACATAGTTTTCAAATGCGTGGTTAGGTACCCAGAAAGCACAGCACTGCAAAGGAAAGCCAAGTCAAATTCACTTCAGAACAGAGGTAGAAAAGCAAAATGCAGAACTCCAGTGATTTCATGTCTGCTAGCCATAGACCAGTCAGTTTATATTCAAAGCTTAAAAATGAAAAGTGTTTGTAAATACAAAGTCTATTTCAGTGAAATATCCAACTGCTACCATCTCCCTTTTATCCTTCAGATATTCTCTGCTGAGGTTAGCAGTATTAGCATTAGAGATGAGCAATGACCCTGAAAACAGTATAGTTTTGGGTTTTTTTTCAGGCAGGCAGACATGAATTTTGAAAAAAAATCTAAAATTAGAAAAATAAAAACACTGACAAAGGCAACAACTTTGTTTAAATGAAAATGACTCCTCTAAAAGTTCAATATGATGAACAGAATCTCATTTTTCTCTTTAAAATATTAAAATGAGATCTTGTATTTTCTCTGCTTTGAGAAACAAAATCCAACAAAGCATGCTGTATTCAAAGGCAAACAAATCCATTCCTCTCTGTTTAGATTTACCCCTTATACTTCTTCAGAAATCAAAAACATCGTCATCATCATCACCATCAATATCATCAACATCATCAAAGGACCAATCCCAGTCCTTAAATGCCAGATCAAGTAATCTGCAACAGGAGGGTTTGATGTTTAATGAGTGTCACACTTCTATAAAAGACTTGAAATTCTTTTTGCTATCACTAAACTTTTTTAACTGAAGGAGTTTAACTGTTTAAGGTAGGTAGGTTTGTTCCTCTGCCTGTCAGGAGTATGAAAATTCACTTAGTGTTCATGTAAATATATTGCATTCGTTGCAAATTCATCTCAAAAATCATTCAATTCAATATAGAACACTTACCATATTGATTTTTCACCCTAGAATTTCAGTAGGAAAGACCAACATGTACCTTTTATAAAATCATCTGCTTTCTGCTTTTTTGCTCTTCTTGCTGAGGTGGTTTTATGCTCTCCTGCTATCTCCTTCCACACAATAATGCAAACCTAACAATTTTCCAATAAAATCAAGTGGTTTTGAGTGCTAAAAATAACACTGAATAAGATAGCTTCATCTGAATGTACAAATAAATATCGCAGGATTTTACTGTATCCTAAATACAGGGTGATTACACTATACAGCTATTCTGTAGCTCATTATTTAAAGTTAAGCAATGCCAAAAGAGAGGATATATCAACTTGTTGTCTAGGCCTCCCTGTCTGTGCTCCTTGTATGGTCACTATAGAACAAAGAAGGCAAGCAAGGCAAACCCTGTCAGCAAATGAGTAATTTTACTTATCTGAGGCATTTATTTTGGGATGGGGTGAATCATTGTCTAGAAGCACTTCTCTCTTTCTGTTGCAATATTTAAAGTAGTAACTTTTCAACTGCTATAGCTAAAACAAATGAAACTCAGCTGAGTCATCTCTCCAGTGAGCTGGAAGGATCCTAATCAGGGTTGTTGCCAAGCATAGGATGCAGGCATGGAAACCTTACCCTAAGAAAGCATCAATATAAACATGTTACATTGTTTAATACAGTTAATCACATGTTTTAAACAAAATGGGTTTCAGAGGAATTTGGATTTTCAGGCTTTAAACTATTTAAACTTTTAAATATGATATAGCCCTGAAAAGGCTCAATATTCATTTGTTACATGAACTGTGGCTATTACTCTTAAACAATTTATTAGGAAGTAAAATACACTAAAGTTGGCTTTTTTTCAAATTGGAATTATCTGTTTGGCACGATCCAAGCAAATGGCTAAACAGAAATTATATGGTCAGTATGAAAAACTGGCTTGCCCTTTCTTAAATCCTCACGAAGAACAACAGCCACGAAAACCTTGAAGAAACCATCACTGTGTGAAATTCCTAGCAGGGACAGCATTTTTAGGACCAGGCAGCTTGGAAGGGACCTCAGGAGGTTTCTAGCCATCTCCTGCTCAAAGCAGGGTCAGATGCAAAGCCAGCCCAGGATGCTCAAGGCTTTGTCCTGTCAGGTCTTGAGAGCATCCAGGGATGGAGCCTGTCCGGTCTCATTGGCCTCCCTCTCTGCATTGGCTTTTCCTTCTATCCAGCTGGAGTGTCTCCTGGCTCAAGTGGGCCCCTTGTTTCTCACCCTGCCACCATGCAGCACTGATGAGCCTGGCTCTGTCTCCTGGATGCCCTCCCCACAGGCTGGGGCAGGTTGCTCTGGAAGCCCCTGGACGTGTCCATCATCTGGGCTGAGCACATCCAGCTCCCTCAGGCATCTGCTCTGACCATCCTGGTGGCCTCTGCTTGGTCCTTCCCCAGTGTGTTGATGTCTGGCTGGAGTTTGGGGGCTCAGAGGTGGAGGCAGTGTTGTGCTGCAGACTATGGAGTGAACAGAGGGGTATCATCTCTCCCCTCAGTCATCCAGCTGTGTTCCTCTTGGTGCAGTCCCAGAGCCTGCCTGGCTGCCAGGGCCCACTGCTCAGTCCCTAGATTGAACTGGCAACTGCATCTTCATTCCCAAAGAAGTTCATAAAGGAAAATTAATTACTTCATATGGTAATCCCTTGCACAAAAGCCCCACAGAAGCAACACTGAGATATAAATTTGCCGTAGCAATTAGTTATTTATGAGTATGTGGTTTCTAATTAAAGGTGTTTAAATCCATACAAATTTCCACTGGTTTGACAGACCTGCGTTAGTCTGGTAATAGGTGACATGACCTCATAGAACTACACTTTTCAACTGTTAGGTACATTTGCAAGGCTAACTTGGAAACTTAAACTAAAAAATTACATGCTTTACACACAAAAATATTCATCCTCCTGATTTTCCCACCAGTATAGAATGGTAAATACTGTGCACTATGAAAGCATTTTGTACAAAAGTTCAAGACTGAAAAAAGGGTATTGTAAGGAGAAGAATTGTTTTCAGAACATCTGAGAATAGCTATTGAAAAAATATCAGAATTTATAATATACCTTTACATGTTAACAGCAAGAAACAGAATAACACCACTAAGTTAGACTGTAAACAGTATGCAGAAGAAAAGTAAACTACTTGTCCCCCAGATTGTCATGAATGTTTCCTTGATTCATGCTTCAGTGCTGTCACTGATATTTTGGTTAGTTTTGCACAAAGAAACTCTTCAATAATTGGTCCCTAAAAAGTGATTTTAAAGCTTTTTTTCCCCTCATGATTATCATAAAAAAATCTATTAATTTAAAATCCAAATTATGAGATCTAATTCTCTTTTAAATATGTAAATTAAATCACCAAAAATTAGACTATATGAAGGTTGGGAGGGAAGTGAAATTAAATTAATTACTCGAAGTCCTTTCACTATGCATTTCCACCCATTAAAATACCAGTATCTGTTTAAGATCTAACTCTTCATAGCATAAGGATGTTTTGTGGTAATAGCAGCATCACAGCAAGAGTGTGCTTCCCTGCATTCCCCACTGTAGCTCTGGCCACTCACCCAGCCTAGGTCTCACCCAGCCAGCTGAGATAGTGGGTGCCAGTCTGGTCACAGCAAAAAGGACAGCAGTCCTGTCTAGGCACTGCCCAATTACCTCTCTGGGGAAAAATGTTCAGCCTTTGCTCAGCTGGAATACTGCAGTGAACAAAGTAAGTCAGACCAGCCTTTTTCACAGGCTGACAGCACTGGGAACTGACAGAAGCAAATATAATCTAGTACTGCAGGTGATGAAAAGAGCAAACTGGAAAAAAAACAGAAACTGCACTGTGCAGTCATATAAATGCTGCCTGCAGAATGCTATCGACTTCCACAGCACAGCACACAGGATTCTGCTCCTTAGAAGTGATCCAGTAGTAAATTAACAATTTTTGTATGGACAATTTTTACCAAATCAGAAGAATCTGATTGACTATTCATTTAGGAATCATGAGACGTTAGCATGAGTCCTTCTACCCTGAACAAGGAATTGAAACCAATTGTAGTAAGACATTTAGAACAATAAATTTACAAGCAGCTCTTGTGTCACCTTGGTTTGTTTGGAGGAAGCTGTCGACTCGGTCGTCTGATGGACTGGTTTGGCTGTACCTTCATGGAAGTTCTGGGAGAAGATCGAGCAAAGGGGTCTGGTGCTGGAGGCTTCTTGGGTATTTTTTTCACCAGTCGGCTCACCCATTTTTGCTGTTCTTCTGTAGAATTAGCTAACAGTAGTAGATTCTTTGCCGTAGAAATATCATAGTACACTGTAATAAGATTTAAAAAACAAAAATGAATATTGTTATCATTCTAAACATGGCCCCACATCAACAATTAGCTGTCAGATTAGCATACTCTCATACTCAACACAGAGAAATCAACAGAGAAGTCAAAAGCAAAATGAACCAGTAGGTTTCCTGGCTGCTGACAGTGCCTCCTCCTTATATTTAGAGAGTAACAACTGAGTACTGTGGAAGATACACATTCACATGGAAGAAAACAGGGGTAACACAAAAAGGTGTGACTGAGACTAAGAAATTATATAATGTTGAGTCACAAGGAGCAACCTTCACCAAATGGAAGCCCTTCCACAGCACTGTTGTTTCCCACAGCAAAGAGCACAACACAGTGAGCACCTTACAACCACCAGCTCTGCTGCACGAGGATGATAACACAACAGGTACATGCACTCCACAGCCACATGCCATGAACTCAAAGCAGAGTGATCCTCATGGAGACACTCTCAGAAAGGGGCTGTGCTAATAAAAGTACTAATACAAGACAAACCAACCTTTGTGTTTAATTAGTGTCAGACCATCACTAGACTCCTCTGATCTATTAGAATGCCCTGTGACTCCAGCACTATCTGCATATTCAAATACTTGCTATTTACCTTTGCAAGGTGCTATAATCTCTTCTTTTTTATCCATGTGATCTTTGTGACATTTGATATGGCAGCGGCGACACTCCAGAGCAGGAGGTGGTTTAAACATGTGCCACAGTGGCTTCATACAAGCTTCACAATTGGTTGGGAAGTGGTAAAGAGTAGGTATAAACTCATGTCCTTTGTGACAAATGTAATTTGACTTCTCTCCCATGGGCTCCACAGGAAATTCCTGTTCCTTTTTGCTCTCTCCTTCATTAGCATACAGGATCTAGGAATGAATGCAAAATAATCTCAGTACTCCTAGATGACAAATATAAATTCAGAGTCTTTATCTAAGTACAAAGATTGAAGAAGTATACTAGGAATGATTTTTCAATGATTTTTTAGTAAATATTTAATTAGACAATATTTTTGACAGTGTCTGAAATGCCATGTCTGTTACACTAGAAACATTAATTTATTAATGAATACCTGGAATATCCTAGGAATTTCCTTGGAATCTGCTCTGTACACATCAGTCTGAGTGACTGGTCGGACATGGAAGAGTTTGCTATAGGAAATTGTTTCAATAAGGACAAAAATTAATGTTACCACAATGATAAATGTGATATCAAATTAGGATACAACACACCACATTAAAACTTAGAGCCATTTAAGGTTTGTCAAATTTGTACGGATTTCTAATCATTTGGTAAAGCCCTGTCTTTCAGCCCTGCACATGAACTCCCAAAAACCCTAAATAAAAAGAGGTCCCAAGCATCCAGCTATATTTGTGGAAGCACTGAGAAACCATCATCATGTGACTTTAATGGCTGCTGGCACCTTTCTAACACAATCCCGTCCCCATGCTCTGAATAGCCACATTCTGCATTTATTAAGAAAATAAATTAACTATATAACCCACTTGTAAGGCCATGTTGTAAGAGAAAGTATATGAACACTGAAAATGATTCTGCTCTGCTACAGTTTTCTTTACATGCTTTGCTCCCAGGTGTGTATGAGGAAGGTCTAGCTGAGCTAGTGGGGGCAGCTCAGTTACACCAGAGCTCAGTGCAGCTCCCTGGATCAGTCTGAGCACCACACTGCTCCTCCTGCACCAGTGCCTAGAGCAAACCCCACTCTTCACCACAGTGGGTACCCAAGGGTCCAGCTCTAGAGTTCAGATTTTAAAAAGTCATGTCCCACGTGATGTTGTGCTCCCAGACTGGACCTGAAAGGGCCCTTTGGTCACAGGTCTTTCCAACAGAGTTCACCTACAAATCAGAAGAAGGAATCACACATGGCAATACTTACTCTATGTCCAATACCATATGGGGATTAGATTGTTCTTTATCTTGTTCGCTGTCATAGAACAGGATCTTCTTGCTGCTTACAATTACATACTGTCAGGAGACAAAAGAATAAAACTTGTTTTAATCCAGCTCATCACAGATGTCAAATATGTCACAGCAATTATCTATCACGTATGTTGTAGCAATATTTTTCTACAATTTGATTAAATGGAACCTAAGTGGACAACAGTAGTACTGTATACTAAGTCCATGCCAAAGAATTGACTACATAACAAACAAAATTCTGATTACCTGATAAATCAAGTTATATTATCAGATTAACTGATTTTTAAACACAATTAAATATCAATGAAGAAACAAAAATGAAAGTAGAATATAAGCTTTTTCTTTCTATTTTATTGATTTAATTTTCACTTGGACTGGTAGAGAGCTTAACTGTCATCCTCTGCCTATTTCATGTGTGCATGTCATAACTAAGAGGGATCATACTTTTAAAGTTCACTATGATACTTAGCATAATAGCTAGCAATGTTCACTAAAAAGCTCATTACCTAAAAAATGTCCTACTTCCAGAATTTAGCCTAGAATTAACTGTATGACAGCAGTAAGGAAATTTGTATGAAAATGTGTATGTTACATTTTGGACAAAGACTCATCAAAGAGGTTACTGAGAAGCAGTAAACAAAAGCTGTACAAGGCAGGAGGAGTAGGTTTTAGTCTTATCTCCTAAATAAAGATATTGTCAAGAGCACCTGGTTCCAGACTCTGCCTAATTCCAGCTGTGCTATACTGTTGGGAATGCTTATGGCATGTATAAACATTTGAAGATCATGAATGACTGTTCTCACCTCTGGCTATACAAAGAGGTATCTTAAACTATTGCAATTGTCTTAAGCTGCTCCTCTCAGATGCAGCTATACCAGCTAACATATTTTATACATTTAAGTAATGAGAGAACACATATCAAAAAAGACCAGAAGTGCTGAAAACCTACAGTAAGTTTAAAGTTGAGACTAAGCACTTAGAAATGGAATAATAAATCTGTTTTTCTTACCTTTTTAACCCATCCAAATTTCTTAGTGTTATTTCTAACAGGCATTGACAGCCAGCCTTCCAGTCTTGATTCTGAAAAAGAGATGTGTATTAAAGAACAGGCAAAACATTATTTTTGAGACTACTCTGCATTTTAAAAGTTATTGAAGATCAATAATAAAGCCAGAGAGCAAACATGAGAAGATGAACTACTTAACAGTACAAGATCTTGTGGAATTTATCATGGTAAATGTTCAGCAGTACACTAAATATGTACCTCTAAATGCAGCCAATAACCAGCAATGCAATCACAAAGAAGTAGTAAAGGAGGAGGGGGAAGAACAAACTTGCAATTACAGCACACACATTCCCTTTAGTAATTTTTTCAAGTCTTAAAAGCCTTATGTCTATCCACCTTTACCTTTCACAACAGCACCTAAAGATATTAGTACAGACCACACAACATCCAATCCAAAACCAGAAAAAAGGCAAATTACCACCACAAATAACCTATATACCCTGTATGCTTGGGAAAATGTCAATTTAGTATTCCAATCCATAGTTTTTGTCTGTAAATTTTTCTTTTCTCTAATTCTGCCTGTATCTCCTAGGCTTTCTAATCCAAAATCAGTAATTTTTGGCTAATAACCCTTGGGCCTTGCCTGAACTCCACTGCCCTTTCACACACTTGCAGTATTTTATATTACACTGGCACCTTTGTCAGATTTGATTTATCAAGAGTATTGAGAGCTCAGCTGTTGTTTGACAGACACATTTCCATAGTCACCAAAAGCCCAACAGGATCACACTTTCCCAGTGCTTGGTAATACACAGGATCACATGCCCTTTGATCCTATTCTTGTAGCTGCACTTAACACAAGTGTTTCTTCCCTCTATGTTTTATTAAGGGGAACTACTTACTTGCAATAATATTTTTATAATCTGTTTCCTACCCTAGCAGATAACCTCTACTGCTGCTGAAGAACCTCCAAGTCAAAAATAGTGAAGCATTAACAAACACAAAAACATGGAACAAGCAGAAGCATATACCAAAGTTACAAAAACTATTTTCCTTCTCATCAGAGTGCATCTGCAGGTTCCTGTCCATGTTTAACACAGTGTAACAAATAATTAGATATTCATGGAATTCTTTCTGTGCCTAGAGAGACTTAAAGCAAGATATACAGATACATACTGTCTTCAATGTTTATTGCCCTAGCAGCAATGCTGTGAGTGACCTATTTTAATACACATATCAAGTACATGAAACAGTTCTGTAATGTGTGTTTTGCCTCATACCTGCCACCTTATATTGTTCCTTTCAACTACACCTCATAGAAAGTGTAGCAAGCATAACGTTGATGCAAAAAAATAGTCTACCCCATATCCAGGAAGCACATGTAGGGCAAAAAAATATGGATGTTTCTCCTATTTCCTGTTTTTCTATACTTTTCCTACAACAGCAGCTAACAAGTAATACAGATTAAATTGGACAAAATGACAGCCTCTGATTACACTTCTGGTGTCCATTCAATACCACCAGATCAGAAAAAGGGCAGAATATTCCAGATTTCTCACAATACATGCTTATAAACATTAAGAGGGGAGAAACAATAGAAGACACAATCCTACCTCAAATCATTATGTCAGCAAAAAAATCCCACCTTAGCTATGATTTTTACTTTAGAACAAAGCAAATCCATGCAAACACCACAACAGCAGCTAACAAGGAAAAGAATATTTATGTATGTAGGTTTTCTTTCATTAGAAGCTTCAAAGCAAAAACCAGAGAATGAGGAAAATAGAGGAAATGCATTATTCTTTACTCTTGTTTGATGAAGTGATGTCAAAATACCAAAAGAGGTTCTACCTTCAGTGGAAAAGTATTCACACTTTAAAGGAACCTCATGCGAAACACAGAAATTTGAAAGCAGTAAAAAACCCACCTCTAACATTACACTAAACAGAAGCTTTGCTAAAAGGGGGTGTGTGTAGTTATTTAAAATGAATACAGACTTAGTAAAACAGAGCCTTATCACTCATAATATACTTTAAGGCAAAACAATGTAATACTCAGGACAATGAATTTCTACAAGAAAACCATGTATGTTTAGATGTGAGGAGTTAGATGTTCCCATACTTCACTTAAACACAAAGATTTGACTTTTTGGCATCCAGTACCTTAGGATCATAGCTGTAGATACTGTGTAGAAGCTATCTTGAAAACAAGCCATAAGGCTGATTTATTCAATGCCTCAATAAAAATGGTGGATTTATAACTGTCAGCAAGCATTTGCAAACATTTAGAGAAAACAGGCCAGTTACTTGTTCATGCAAACCTTCTCATGTCTTTGATGGCAATGTTTACTGCTGCTGCAGCGTGTTATCTGCCAGATTTGGTTTATGTTTCTTGAATTACGGATTAATAGTGTTAGTTCTTAAACAGAGAAAATGACACAGTAATAACAAAACCAAATGGTTCTCAGGGATGTCACCTGTGCTATCAACTTCTGTAGGGCTGTGGGAACAAGACAAAGGTTCTTCCTCTGAGTCAGAATCGGAATCAAGAAGCATGCGAGAACTGGAAGGCTTAGTGGCAATACTGACAGAGGTAGAAGAGTGCTGATAGGTAAAGGACATGGATTCCATAGTGTGGGATTGAGTGATATGGACTAAACATAAAGCATAAAGGAGGAAAAGTAGAAAAGAAGTCAAAATAGAATCTCCAAGAGAGTATTAGTTTTACATTTCATCACATACACACAGTAATTGTAAAGTAACCACCAAAATAAAGTGAAAAAAAATTTAGTTCTAATGGATTACAAATTAAAAAAATTTCTTTAAATAAATGTAAGGTGAAGTATTACAACAGACTGATTTAGTTAGCAGGTGAACAAGTGATCACAATCAAAGGATCGATAAGATGGTAGAAATAGATGAAGGTGAAAATCAAAGAATCATCAGACCATTAATTTAATACTCTTATTGAGTATTTTCTATGGAAAAACACTGGTATAAACCCAGTTAATGCAGAAATACTAACAGAATTAACATACCAGGGAATCCATCATCTGCCTCAGCCTCTCCAGGTCCACTGCCTATGCTACTGTTGTCCAGCCCAATGTGCAGTGACTGCAGCTGGGAACGAAGCTGTTCAATGTCACTGTCTTTGCTGTCCAGAGTCATCTGCAGCTCAATCCGTATCTGACTCTCTTCTGCTATTTGCTGCAGGGATAAAATGCAAGATTTCCTATTATCACAATATTTGGTTATTCAGAGCAAATTATGCAGAATTTGTAGCCAATCTCAATATACATTCTGTGTATTCCTTTTGGTTGGGGAAATTCAGAAATAGGGATTGGATACACCACCTTAAACTCTGTATCAATACTATGATTTTACAGAAAATACTGCCAAGTTTATATTTACAAAAGGATCTTACTGCCTGCATTTCATTTATTTCCTTCTGATACTTGATCATCATCTGGGTTAACTTTTCTCGTTCAGACTTCAGTTCCATATGCAGCTTCCTATTTTCCTTTTCCTTCCGCCGTACATCAGTGTCAGCTCCACGTTTGACTGGACCCTTCCGATTCATGATTTCAGCCAACTTATTCACAGCCTTCCCATGGGAAAGAAGAAAGCGACAAAAACCACACTAATAAATACACAGAGTTATGCTGTGAAGAAATAAAGTCTTCTCCCCGTCTGTAAGCAGGCACTTCTAACTATAAACTAAGACCTCTGCAATCCAGTACTACAAGCTGGCTTTAATTCAATGTATTACACAAAATATAAAAGAAAGTAATGATGCCATTTTTACTTGAAGCAAGCATTAGCTGTGTTAGCACTTTCGCTCATTTAAATAATCCCTTCCATTTCACTAGCTAGACCCAAAATATGTCTTTGTATTAAAATGCACTTTGTTCTAAAAAACAATCTAGATTAAAATCAGAAATGTACTTCTTTACAGAACTTGTAGAGGCATATAAATCAAGACTGAAATCAGTAAAATATCAAATAATTTGATGGAAATGAAGACTCTTGCTGGTGGAATACATCTGGATTAGAAGTTCTTCTATTACGAATCATAAGGATCCAGTTTCACTACACTGAAAGTCTACTTAGAGGAAGGAAGCAAAAAACCAATATATTCTCTTTCAGAGCAAAAACAAATAAAGCATTACTATTACATATCAGTAGTTTATAATGGAAAGGATTCTATCAAAAATTTTTTGATTCACGAACACTGTGTCTACATGCATTTGAATATATCTGCTTACCTGGGTTTTTAACGTTCTTTCATTTAACAGCTGTTTCTCAAATTGTGCTTTAATATTTCCTACATTTGCTTCTTCTTCTTTTAGCTTTGTAATTTCTGTAGCAAGGTAATTAAAAGAAAATCTATGAAAACTCACTACAATTGAATATAGTACTATTAAAGAACAAATCCAGTTTCAATTTAAATCATCTTTAGTTCAGAGATTACGTACGTTCTTGCGCTTCCTTCAATTTATTGTTTAGCTCTTCTTTCTCATTAGCAAGGTTGGCTACATCACTAGTTAGTGTCCTATTTGCTTCCTCCAACTAAAAAAAAAAAAAAAGACATGTGACCATGTAACAAAACATATTTGGCAAACAAAGCGTTACAGGACAGAAAGAAATGCTACAGAGTGAGACCAGGATAAGGACAAGAGGACTTGCTGTGAGAGGAGGAGGGGCACAGAAGATAGAATGGGCAGAGAAATGCATGGAAGAAACACTGTAAGAGATTCTTGAACTTCAATCATAAGAAATAAATATTTTTAAAACATTAGATATACCTGTATATCTCTAAATGTGCTAAAGAGCAGTGGATAACTCAAACTGCACATAAAACTCATATACAGCCTCTACCAAAATTACAGATCATGTAACTCACCGAGGCTATGGTGGCATCTTTCTCAGTAAGTTCCTGTTTATGCCTCGCCATCATCTCTTTAATCTCCAGCTCTTTCATAATCTTCTCTTTTTCCAAATCAGAGTACTGTTCTTCAGCAATGGAACGAGCAAGTTGTTCTGAATCTGCTTTTGTCAAAGTAATCTCTAGCTGAGCAGCCAAGGAATCTCTGCAAATTATTGATATATACTTTTAACTTTAAAATGGGTAGGTTAGAGAAAGGAGGAAAGAAAACATCAAAAAGTCATCCTGATCTTCTATGTATTAGTAGTCCAACTAGCAAAACCTACCTCTCATCCTGTAACTCTTGTATCTTTTGCTGCATTTCTTTACAAATTTTGGTCTTTTCCTCACATTCCTCTTTAAGTTCCCGAACTTGTGTCTTGTAAAGAGTCTAGAATTTAAAGTTGGAGAGAAAATTATGTAGTTTCTACATTCTTGAAGGTTCAGAAAAATTATACAAGTTGATATGGTATGCAGTTCCTTAATCACACTAATTGAAGTATAATTGTGCAATACCTCCTCAGACTTATCTAATTGTCATCATCATTCACAATGTGGTTTAGTTATTTTACTTTGTTGTTGTTCCTTCTTTAACTTGTATATTTGTGAATGAGTAGATGTATGAAATATATTTTCTGTTTGTATACATACTGTTAAAGATACTCTAAATGTGAAAATTAGTATTTCGTACAAAATTAGAAGTACCAGAAGCAGAGAAAATAATTAATGTCTTTTTCTCTACTATTTTACAAATTTGTCTGATGTAATTAGGCATGCGGAGTTTACATTCTAATCATACAAATCCATGAAACTGACAGATCATTTTAAGAACAAAAAGAAATACAGGAATAAGGAGAAAACCAATTAGAAAATAATTTGAAATTCAAAATTTCATGGAATAAGTATAAATCTAGAACTCTGAAGAAAATGAAAGAAACATTATATTGCTCTGTCCATTCAAGGACAGGTCAAGTGACAGATGACTCTAAGTGTACTTACTGCAGGGATTTCAAGACAGATTGACTCTCTCTGGCCCATCTACAGCAGTCAACTGACCTCAATTCCCCCTTTCTTTCCTTTAATGTGTGTAACATTTTCATCTATAAAACTTTAGTTAGGCCTTCTCCTCACTGATCTAAATCCACAAAGAAATCTTAATTTTCCATTAATATTGAAACAAGCCTTTTGGAACTCCTGCAGCGCGACTGGCTGTGCAGTGTTAATAAAAATTAACCTCCACATGCCAGTGATGATTTTTAAGTATACTACCTATTTATTCTGGTGCACCTCATCACAAAAAATGAAAAACTCCCAACAGATCACTACCCAGTTTGGTCGTAATGCAGAATTTCCTTCTGAGCTGTAGAGGCACATGCTTTGTCACGTCATGTGAGAATACAGCTCTTCTCTACCATACAGCATGGAAGAGATGCTGAATGCAAAAGGCTTGAAACATGCAGAAAATTATTCACACAGTGGAAAAATGAGCTGCTTGACTCCTCCCTCTGAACTCCCCTACAAAGCTGGGACATTTCTCAACATGAGGTCTTTTGTGCTGCTCCGTGATCAAGATCAAGGCAGCAGACAACACTGGAGACAGGCACAAGAAAAACAAGTAGCTTTGGGTTAGAGATGTGAAATATCTGATGGCTGAGGGAGAAGAAGAAAAGCTAACATACTCAGTAAACAGATTAATATAAAAAATAAAGCAGCATAAAACATACTGAGAAATACTGTTCAGCTTCAAGCTGATCTTGAAGCTCTTTCATTTGTCCATCTGCATCTTGACGTTCCCTAGAAAGGAAGAACATGCTTTAGAGATATGAATATATTCCAATGCAGTAAACAGAAAAGACAGCATTCACACTCTTGAGATCTCCAGCAATTTCTTGATATAAGTATCATCAGCTATTAAACCTGAACCTTTCTCTGGGTACCAGCTCTCTTTTACACTTGTACAGCTGAGAATACTGCACTACTAACCAGTCAGTTTAATACTGCTAACACACTAACTACAACAGTGTCACAACGTTTAACCAGTAAGAGACACTGATAAAGTAAACACCACCAACAGAATCTTATTTCCATGTAAAATGTCACTGATCTGACTGGTTGTTTTGGGTCTCTTGTTTGCTAGAGCACAGTCTGAGAATGTCTGTATTCCTTGATATGCATATTTTCTTGAATTCATCTGTTATTTAAACAACAGTCAGTTGCATAACAACAGAAACGTAGCAGAAAAGACTTCTCCTCTGTTCCACATTATGGCTACCTTCAACATGACTTCAACTGCATCTTGCTGACAGAAAGGCAAAGCACAGGGAGACAAAGCATCCAAAGTCATAAAGGAGCTAGGATTGAGATTCATCTGATACGTGTGGTTATCTGGTCTTTTCATTCACAAGAAAGTTCTTTATGTAAAAAAAAAAAAAAAAAAAGTTTCTTTCCTTACTTACTATCAGGTGCAAATACTACTTGTAAAACCTTGAAGAACTACTGACGCTCCTATCTGAAGGACCAACAAATGTGTTAAAGATCTGTACTACCAGATATTTCCAATGGCTATGCTTCATAGCTCTGTGGCAGTATTCATTTCCAACTCTGAAGAGATCTCCTAGACTAATAATTCCAGTAACTTTCCTCTTCACTGACGTCCTACATCATTAAAAAAAAGTACCTAGACATTCTGTTAAATAAGTGTTTCTCTGAAGTTTTCAGACTCAAATTTAAGCTGCATTTTCTAAGATTTTCAGGACAACAAACATGTTTTAATACAAACCTACACATTGTGAATCGCTAGGGCAAGTCTCAATTAGAGTCACTGTAAATTATTTGAAAGAACAATTAAGTTTTGCACTGTAGAACAGCATATTCTTTGCAGCCATTTTTTAAAATTAGTTTTGCTCCCAACTTTTGTTCCAAAAATATTTCAAATCAGTAACATGATTAAAACATATAGAGCAACTTGCATACTTGCGGAGTTCATTGTTTTGTTTTTCCAGACTTAATTTGATTTCCTGAAGGTGGTTATTCTCCTGTTTTAACTGCTTCTCTGACATTTTCAAGGTGTTGACCTGCTGTGTTTGCATCTTGAGGTCATTTTGAGTGAGACAGCGCTTTTGTGTTTCTTGCTCTATTTTTAATGTCAAGTTTTTTACCTGAAAAAGAAGCAGAAACCTGTGAGTTTTACAGATCTACACAGGAAAACAACATTTAAACAGTCTCTAACTGACTTCCTTTACATCTTTTGGTAAATCAAAGCTGCTTCCTGAGTAAAGGCATTAGCACATATTAAATTACCTTGTTTTTCCATGTCAATCTCACAGCATTACCACTATGGAGGACAAACCATTTAACATGAATAAAGCTGAAATATTTCAGAAAAATGACACCACGTTCCATGAAGTAGACTTTTTAAAGTTTCAAAGGCAGATAAGGAAAACTTTGCTGACATTTTCATTCACAAATATTCCTAAATAGAGCTATAACAGGAAAAATACTAGGACATTGAAAACAAGGTTTGACTCAAGACTCCTTTTGTCAGTGCTCCTTACATCTTCACTTAGTATATCCTTTTGCCGAAGGAGCTCGTTTATTTTCTGCTGTGATTGTTTGAGATCACAGTCCAACATGGAGCGCTGCTTCTCAGCCTCCAACAGCCGATTTTCTACTTTCTGCTTTAAAGCTCTCTCTTCCAAAAGTTTCTTTTCCATTTCTGTGAAGTAAAAGATATAAGACATCAGTGAAACAACAGATTTTGGAAGTGAAAGGGAAGAGGATGTCTGCTCAGCACTAACAATAAGCCACATGTTTCTCCTTTTAAAACTGAAGAGAAAGACTACTTAAAAGGGATTAATTAAAATTTTCACACTAGATACACACCCAGAGGATGCTTTTCAAGCATTTCTGACAGAGCTATTTCCTACTTTTGAACTTCCAGATAACTTCCAGTTTATCTGCAACACTTCTGAGATGAACAAAACAGGTGGAATTTAAAAAATTTAAATCTACTGTGCTCTGACTATGATAATATAAAATCAAAGAGCTGAAGTTGTTTGGGAACCTGATATGCCAAGTGACTGAATCCTTATTGCTTCATTACTGAATCATTTTTGCTTCTTTTGAAGATCTGCATACTCAAAATTTTTGTGAAAGCTCTGTAATTGGAAGGACAAGATCTGTAGGTAGCTTTTCAATTAGCTGCAATGAACATAAGCCATTTAATTCAAAAGTACTAGCCATCTTCTGGATTTTTTGGTAATTATCAAGATATTCAAGATATTTCAGTTGTCATGAGATGCACCAGAATATGCACAGTGAAAAATTATATTACCTACTTTGTATAATTCACACCTTACTAAATCCAACTGTGATGTCAAATACACACCTTTCATAGCTTCAGACTTTGCTTCCTCTATAGACTCATAGATCTTATTTTTATCTGCTAATCGTGCTTTTGTGGCTTTATGTTCAGCTTCTTCTTGTTCAAGGTTCTGCTGCATAACTTTAAATTTATATGTCATATCTATTTCCATGTTGCTCTTTTCCTGTTAAAGAAAAAATAACATGAAACAAAACCTTTAATACATCAGGTTAGTGGCAGAATTTTGAGCTACAGTAACATGCTGCTTGGAGGGATGCTTGGAGTAGAAAAGAGAGCTCATGCTAAGGAACTAACTGAGAAGTCATTTCCATAAATGTTTTTTTTATGAATGCCAAAGTGCTCTAAAAATGTACAGTGACATCCCTAGTTGCAAACAATTACAGAATTACTGCCTTAACAACCAACAACATAGTAAGAGCAGCTCAAAGATTAAGTTTATTGAAGAAATTTTTCAAGCTTTTTGTTTCAATAACAAATTTGTTATAAAATCCTATTAGCAGAGGCTCTTTTATTTTTGGCAATGATGAAATTTTAAAAAAACTCCGCACATGAAATGAAATGTAGCTACTGTGCTGTTAAGGTATACATTAAGAGTACATAATTAGGTACTTAAGGACTTTAAAAGTAAAATGTATCATGATTGTATGGGAAATGATGTCTTTTTTTTCCCCACTTCTCAAATTGGGATTAAAAAAAGGCTGAAAACAAGGCTTATTTTTTGTATAGGTTTGGTTGCAGTGTCTCAAGTAATAAAAGTACAAATTCAAAAATTCTGTAAATGTAAAACCACTGTTCATTTAGCAGTGCTGTTACCTTTTCTAAATCTGTGAGCTTTTCCTGCAATTGTCTTTTCTCCATTTCCAATTTGGCTAATGCACTCTTTCCATTTTTCACTTCTTCTTCGAGGCTAGATATTCGACCTAAAAATTACCAAAGTATCAGTGAGGCTGGTCAGTGTGTGAAAACAAGACTGTATTTCATCTGTTTAGAGATAACATTTTTGAAATGTAACAGCTTCTAATTCTGACTATTAAGAATGTCTTCTTTGGGGCGATTTTAAAAGTTATCAATAATGTTTTATAGATGTTACCACACATCTTTTCTTAAATGTTGTTCACAATTATGTAATGTTTTATAAAACAGCACACTTATCTAGTCACAGTCTGAAATGCAAATACACCACCCAAACCAGAAACAAGAAGTAATCTTAATTTCAGAAGATTTGCAGAAGTACCTTGTAAATCACTGATAATCTCTGATCCATGACTTCGATCTCTCCTTTCTGACTCTAGAGCTGACTGAAGATTGAGATACTCCTTCTCCAGTTTCAGTTTTGCATTCTCTAGCAGGCAGTTCTTATCTTGTAGTTCTCTATTATTAATTTCCAGCTGCTGGATTTGCTTTGTGCTTTCTGTCTGGTTCTTCCTTAACCTGGCTGCAGTATCAGACTCTGACCGCAGCAAAGAATTGGCTTCATCCAACTAAGATTAATAAAAACATACTTCAGAAACAATTAAAATATAAAACTCACTATTTCTACTACAGAATACTAGGTTTTATGGGTTGAAGTAGTAAGGACTATATTTTAAGATTATTTTTGAGCACCAAAACCTAATGAGAAAGAACAGCTTTTAAAACCCAATTACACATTTCAAATTCCTCTACTGTGACCAAATCCGTAGTTCAGGCAGTGATTATTTTAAAATATATGTATATAAATTTGGCATACCTGTCTTTGTAGTTGACTGATTTTTTCATTGGATATTTGAGAGTTCTGATTCCTCTTTTTTAAATCTTCAAGTTGGTCTTTCAAACTGTTTACTGCAACAAAAACAACTCAACATTGTTAAGCACTGTCATGAAAACGCTTCACTTGGAACTATAATTCATTTATTTTAAGTATTAAAAACCCACATCAAAATGGAACCTTCAAGCATGGTTCAACATACCCTCATTTTCCAAATTGCGTTTCTTATCTGCTTCATGTTCTGCTTTCCTCTGGTATTCTGTATTCTTATGCTGAAGAAGAGCCTTCTCTCTCTCTAACTGCCTGACTGCAGACTCTACATTCTTCCTTGAAGTTATCTGGATATATTTAAAAAAACACACCACTAATTACACACACAAGAGTGGTATTCTTACACGATAAAAACACAGCTCATGTGCTCAGGTGAGTCTGTAATGGAGGAAGGCACTCTATCTGCCTGCTGCAAATACAGCCTATCAGAACACGCGGTCAAATCCAGCCCCGGATGTCTGTGGCCAGGAGCTTTGCAATTTAAATACTGTTTGATCATCTGGATTTGCCAAACCTGGCAGACCTGCCTAAGCAGTCACTCTGGGAGCAGAGAAACATATATGTCAAGGTAAGGTCTTGACATGCATGCTCATGAGCCTTACATTAAATTGTACACAGCCATGTTCAAATTTGTGGAAGTAGTAAGGTGCAAAGCTGGGCAAGAAATAGGGTTCTTTTACTAACACCAAACAATGCAAAGCAGGGTCTTCCTCCTCTGGAAACTACTCTCACACCTTCAATTTTCAAAGTCTATATGGGATATTTGTGTCATACTGTCTTGCCAACTTAAAAATATGGTTAAAAAAAAAATAGTTCTGGAAAGAAATGTGCAGTTACAGTACAAAAATAATAAAATGATTATGAAACATGAAAATATTTTAGTAGTGACAATTTCCTGCTTGTGAATACCAAGAAATCAACTGTGTTATTTGCTTTTTTATAATATTTTATTATAAAATACACAGCTACTCAAAAGCAATTTGCTGTTATTGAAGGAAAAAATCCACGCACAAATGTTAAAGTTGTAATTCCAGTAAGAAATCTGTGGCCTTACCTCTTCATCGAGCTCTTTTGCTATCTTCTCTAAACGAACACTTGTAGACCTGAACAAATTTGAAATACAATTTTAAACCCTGCTGACAATACAGAATTTGGATGTACTTCACTAATTTTATGTAAGGTGCTTTCATCTCATTAATTTTATGCAAGATATGCTATTTTAAGCAATAACATGAAACCTCAAGGACTGGTGAAATCACTAAATAGTGAGATGCTTATGGAGAGTTAAAGCAAAAAACCCTCAACAAACCCCCAAAAAGCCACCTCAGTAGTCACAGGAGTAGCAAGAATTAAGCCAGCAATTTACATTGAGGTCTGCTTGCAGGACTGGGAATCCCCAAAGTGGATTAAAATGCTTTTAAGCATGCAAAACCAAAAGGACTAATAAAACATCTTTATAAACATACCAAACATGTTGAAACATTCTCACCTGTACTTCTGTTCTAGTTCATCTTTGGCTTGTAATTCATTACTGAGTTGTTCTTCCAGCTTACTTAGTTTTTTCTGAAACTGTGTAAAATGTCAAGAAAGCAAGGCCCACATATAAAAATGTTTTCACACAAAACAAATGCAATTCATTAAATAACAAAATAGGGGAAAGTGAGGAAATTAATTCAATCTTCCAGTATTTTATTTTAAAACCATCACTAGAAGGTTACATCTTTACAAGGTATTAATTCTGATAATTTTAAATATATGGATTTACAGCAACAAAATTTGCTGCATGCTGAATTGAATTGAACCATCACAGAATTATGTGCCACAGATTGTGAGTCATTGAATTTATATGGGCAAAAAACATTGTTACCGGCCCTTTGCTGTGCTCTGTAGCCAGAGACTTTCCACTGGAGCAGATGTTTTTGGATAGCATTTTCTAAATGAAATGAAAAAATAAAAAAGGGGTGTACATGACCAAATTGGACAATATTCAGATAATATGGCTAAACATGTTCAGTGACCTCACATAAAGAAGAATTTCTTAGTCTTACAGCTTGGAAGCTAATGAACACTTTGGAAATGCTTTGGTTTGCTTACTAAAATATTTTTTAAAAATAACTGTGTGTCCAGTACCCAAATATTCATGAAATAAATGATAAATAATAAATTTTGGATTAATCTCACGACTTCAGGCTCTCAAACACATTTATTTTCCTCCCTTCCTCCTTTTTCTCTATCCCCCAAACATGAAATGTAAAAATGTGGTTTTCTAAAACACTTTATAATTGTTACAATTAGAAGATTTCCACAACAGGAACACTGAAAAGGACATCAAAACCAGAGACTTGTAGCTTGAGAAAATACAAATAAAATAAATTGTCAGAAGTGAAATGCAAAATTTTACCATCTGCATTTACTAACACAACATAAAGCAAACATCATGAATGTAACAATATGTATTTTAAACAGCAGTACCATTTCTATTTAAAAGGTGAAGTCTAAAACTATTCATCTATTCATCAATGACAGGAAAGGAGTGGAGCCTAATAAACATTTGCATTTAAATTTATCTGATCAATACATAATGCATTTCCTTTATGTATTTTTTAAACTTTGAAAAGGAATTGTAAGTTTTAAGAAATGTTAACAATATACTATCTACACTTGAATAATACAAATGTTTAAGTAACATAATGAAGTAAGTATATGAAAATACCATTGCTTCTCCTGTTACGCAAGTTTAAATTCATTTGTCAGTCTTCAAAAGCTGGATAAACATGCTCCATATGCTCCAGCTAGAGTATGATTTAAACATTCCTTTATCTCTGCAGGTGACAATTTACTTTTTCAAACTCTGAATAAATCAGTCATGAATCATTAATGCAAGTGTGGGACCTTCACTTACAAGAGTAATGCTGTCTGTAGGAAACAGAGTCTCACACACTGGCTTTCTAAACAAATTCTGGATGCAAAAAGAATTTGAGAAAAAAATCTGTATTCATTTATCCTTATACTATAGCACCTTAACACTTGAGTACAACTGTTTCAAAATACAACTGGTCTACTGCTAATAATATGGTGATTAAACATTAAAGATACTTCACATCCACATAAAATTATGTAGGAATTTTTTATTTCTTTCATAATTCAGATCCTATACTTACTTCTTTGCTGTCCTGTAAACAGAAAATATCACTTTTAATGGGGATCATTAAAAAAGCCCCCCACAAAACTGCTTAAACACTTATTTTGGACTTTGTCTTTTCTTAATTAACTTAACAAAATTAGTTAATCATCCCAAAAATACTAAGGAAAAATGGCACTGACCTCATTTTTACTAGATTGCACAGATTCGTTTTCTCTGCAAGACTGAGAGGAGTCACTTAGCAACCTGTCAAAAACAAAAACAAATCCCTCCAGCTCTTACTCAAGTTTTCAACAACTCTGGCAACCTTGCCATTTTAATCAATTCTCTCAAGTCTCAATTTGTCCTATGCTGCCCTCAGAACGAAGCTTGTTTTGTTTTTGGTGTTAGTGCATCTTTCTGATTTGAATCTTTCTTTAACAAAATGTTTCCAAAACTACAACAGCTTGTAATTTTTTAATTAATGCAATTATTTCTTGATTATGCAAGATGAATTCTAGAAAGTTATTATGCTGTATAAGCTTTCTTCTAAAATAACTAAAAAAAGCCATTTTAGTAAAAAAAATTACAAATATATCAGAATTTTAACCCTAATTGATTTTTTAAGGTATTGCATAATTTTGTGTATATTGTATAATTTTGTAATTATACAGTGTTTAAACAAAAGTTATTGAAATAATTGAAAGAGTAACAATTTTACTCAAACTTTGCATTTTGTATCTTCACAACTGGAGACAAATTAATATAATGCAAGGAATAAATTATGTATTTAGAGGGGAAAAAAAAGAATATAAGAAACATGTGCAGGTATGTTTTAAAAAATGGATATTAAACTATCACATACAAATTTTCTCTGTAGTAGGTAAATCCTATGAAAGGCAGCTGGTTTCCCACGAAGGCTTTGGGGATTGGAAAGGTTTCCACGTCTCCCTTGTCGTCCTCAATGTCATCAAAATTACTGCTATCTATATCACTGCTAAGCTCAGGAACAACAGGAGCAGCAGCTATAAAATGGGGAAAAAAGATGCATTTCACTCCAAGATTCAGTCACTTGCTAGATACTGGTATCTGTCTCGTGTTAAAAGACTGTATTATAAGTTGTCCTTAATTAACTTGGAGTTAAATATGTATTAACCAGACAGCAGATCTGGAAATACTACTGTGAACAATTTTTTCTAGAGCAATCTGTTTTTGTATTTGTTGCATAATGCATAGACCATCTAGTGTGCAAGATATATTTGCTCAGGTAATCACACTTGAGATTTAGTCTAAAGTTTTTAAAACTTCAAATACAATCATCATTTTAAAAATTAGTAAATATATAACTTTAGCAGTTATGACAAGCACATGAGAACTGACATACTTTGCTTGTTTACCTAAAGCAATCAGGTCCTCAATACCCTATATGAAAAGTAGTAAAACTGACAAGACCACTGTCAAACTACTGTCTTAATTACCAGAAGATTAAAAGAGAAATGAAAGAAAACAAAAAATCCAAAGAAGAACAAAAAAAACCAGAGAAACAGCACCTAAAATGCATTCCTTTTAGTTAAAATTCTGAAACATCCAATTCCGTTGTTTAAAATGGAAATGTCTATATTTAAAACATGATAAAGGTGAGATAGTTCCAGTAGGAAAAATGTGCATTTATTAACCCTTCCTCATATGAGGTTTTATAATACAAGTAATAAATATGAATGTTTGAGCAAGATTCTTGATAGACAGAAAGTACTTAATTTATACAACCCCAAGTTTTTTTCATATCTACTATTGCAAACACTGAAAAAACCAGAACTTTTAACCTCATTTACTTACTCTCTCGAATGTTGTCCCAGTTCCACTGATCACTTCTGAAGAAAGGGTGATGCTTTATTTCTTCTACCCCATTTCTCCCAAGTCGCACATCCCTAAACAGCAATTAGTCCGGAGTCACATTAGGAAAAATTGCTGCCTTTTTTTTTTCTTTAATTTAAATTCTGACTTGTTCATAAGCAGCAATGAAACTTTCAGTAAAGATTGTCTGTGTTAACCACACTAATAATCAAACAAAAACAAAATTTAAAAACCACCAACCACAAATCTGTAGTTTCTTATATAAAATTTACTGATTCTTAGCATGCATTCTCCCTGTGGCTGCTAAAATGTCCAGAATCTGGAGTCTGCCACGTGGGGACTGAAGCAAAAGAGCACTGAGGCAAAAACTAAAAAAAACCTAAAAACACAAACAAAAACTCAACACCCTTGGGGGAAATAAAACTGCAGAACTTTCGTGTCTGCCAAACCACATGACAGAGCATAAGACGCAAGTGAAGGAAGGTCTAACTTGCTGCACAGAACAGTTATTCAAAGCCAGACTAAAATAAATATTCTAAGAATTCCACCCTCTGCCCCGCAACTAACCCTGACACGTCTCTTGCTGATATTTGCCGCGAAGTAAATCTTATGTGCAACAAGAAACTTTTAGTTTGAACAGAGGAGTCTCTCTTGAAACTACATACAGAACAGGACATAAAAACAATGCATGGAAAAGAAGCAATAAATCACGGGGTCGATGTTTAGTCCTTCTTTAAGTGCTTCAGCAGCCATCACGCAGCATCTGTTTCAAATAAATTGCTCAAGCCCTGTGTTAAATATAAACAGGAAGAGGGACACACGTAGTGGAAGTCCACCTTACTACATTTACACTATTAAATTCTAATCATATTTTCTCTCCACCCTTCAGCTACTAAGAGTGAAAAATGCTGTTAAATAAAGCACATCCTTCCTGACCAACCACAGGCTTGCTCAGTAGAGCAAACAATCTCTCTTCAAATGCAAAACCCATTTTAAGGCATTTTGTTTTCCTAATTCCTCCTTCTATAGTGGCCAGATGCCCTGCTCCAGCCAAGTTCAGGTGGTCACAGGAAAGCGTAAGAAGGCGTCATCGATCCAGAGTTAACTGTGCACCTACACTGTTGTTCTTTTAAATCAGTGAAATTGAAGATAATCTCTGCTTTCTGAAACTAAACAAAATATAAGTGTTCAGGTCAAGAACAAGCTTACACAGCTTAGTTTCAGTAAGTGGCTTAATTCCATTAAGGGAAATTTCTAGGATTATGTTTTGTAGCCGAAACAGTAACATTGCAGGTTTGTTAGCTATGTTTACCAATTAATGTAACAAAGCAAATTAAAAAAAAAATTCAAACACTCTAAGAAACCTTAAACAAATTCAGTAAATACATGCTTACTTTCAGAAAAGTATTTGCTTCCACCTTTTTTAAGTAACACCCACATAGACATTGAGCAAAACAATTTTGTCCCTGCCTTGGAAGTTAGGAATTATTTTCAGCCTTACAGGTTTGTTACTGCAGTTGGAAGGATTTGTCCAGCTTAAACCGTCTTGTTAACAAAAGTTGTCTGAACTGCTCATAGAAATAAAATACAATACCTGGAAAAAACACCTCAACAGAAAAACTAGAGAACAGGAGGTTTGTCAGAAGAGATTTGAAAAGAGATCAGGAGAAGTAGGAGAAGAAATTAATTTTTACAATGTACCATCCAAAATAAATACAGTCAATACCATCCAAAAAAAACCCAAACAACAATGCCAGAACAATATGTGCACTTACCTATCAGTTAAAAAGGCACAGATAAGGTTCTTTGCATGCTTAGAGATTTCCACATCATCTGGGAAATGCAGTGAGTTCTTATGATCCATAATTTTACTGTATGTTCCTACTAGTGAGTCTGCATAAAAAGGAGTATCGCCTGAAAATAAAATAGTAAACTGGCTGTGATTTTACATCATGTTTAAGTTAAGTGAGTTGAAGAAGACAAAAGAGATAATGAAAAGTCTATAAGCAGTTTACCTAGAAGACTCTTTTATTACAAAAAGAAAAAAAATTGGACATGCAGTGTACAAATAATGTATACTACTAAAAATATTCCTTTCCTAAAATGTCCGTGTCACAAATTACACCATCTTCCATCCTGTCTTTCACTTCCAAAATTTTGCCTAGTGAATTACATCTTTTGTTCTGCCTTAAAACTTTCAATATATTTTTTATTTACATAATGGCTGACACCCATATGAATCAATCTTTAAATATTCCAAGGGTAAAATGGACCAAAACTCATTATAGACTTGCTAATGCACATTTGTTGGAAGGAATCCACCAAAGCTCTCTGAAGACCATTTCAGAGGCACACAGGTCTATCCTCCTTAAGGCATGTCAGCTCTGAGCAGGAGCCTTCCTAGTGTGTTACCACACTGTTAAACCCATATTAATACATCTTGTTGACTGACAAATTACATCAGCTTGAGTGCCCATATTAACATGGCAGGTGGCTTTTAAAAGAATAGACTTTCCTCACCCAGAGGTTTCCAGCCTAGGCTGTAGTTAAAGATATTTGCAAAGGAACAGGACTTAAGGAAGGCAAAACTGGGGCAAGTGAAAAGAATAGGCTGTGATAAAGGCAACTGACAAGCAAATTAACTGGCAACGTTCTCAACATACAAATGGTTTGGGTCTGTAATCATGAAGCAGCAACTTTTACAGAAATCCTTTCTCCCAGCTAATCCACAGGTTTAATAGAGAAGGTGAATAATCAGTCATGTGAGCTAGGCTCTTTCCTCAGTTCTGGTGTGCTGTGTGCAGTCAGGAATCATCTGGCATCTCAGGCTGCAGCCTTCCAGCCAGGAACTGAGCATTTCAAAAGCCATGAACATGAAAAAACAGACCAATGGACAACAACTATTCTGCTTTCAAAAGAACAACCCTTACTTTTGTCTCTTTCTGTCATTTTATAGCAAAATAAGATATTAGTATACACCAGCTTGAACTTAACTTCTAGACTTTTAGTAAATTTATTAGGTTGCCATACCAGTGCATTGCAGGTGGGAATCACTGATATTTGCTGCTGCCTCCCTCTTTCCCAACCTTCCTCTTCTCAATTGTCTTCTATCTTGGAAACAGCTTTGATTTTGGCCACACCTCAAAACTATCTTAAGTCATTCAACTAATGTTAGGATTCATCCTATGACCAATATTTTCGGTTTAGTTAAGCACACAATAAAATTTTCATTTTCATAATAAAATTACCATTTCCATTAGTTCTGCAGCTTTATCAAAACCAAAATAACAAAACAGTTTCTGTGCTTTCTTTGAAGTGCAAAGTTCTAGAAGACCATAGCCAGAACCTGATACATAAGCACAGACAAAAATAGATACTTTCTACCAATGTGTGGGGTCTGGAGAAATTAAGTAATATTTTCCTCCTAGATACAAAGGGGGGAAAAAGAGGCTCTGAAATTCTGAGAAAACATTCTGGACAGCTATGTCCAATATTTTAAGAACAGAATAATTTTATTGACTGCTAAAATTGTTCATGAGAGACTATTAACTATAAACCACACATTCTTAAAGTCAAAATGTTGTTATTCTGAAAGAGTTGGAAATAGTAATAGCATCATAGGTTTAAATGTCTTTCCTGGCTCAGGATACAGAAACATCAAATCTGCAATATTCCCAGAAAACGCTGGTTTGGATTTTTAATAATTGTATGCTTAATTCCATCCTTCCATAATCAGTATTTTGCTACCAGACTATCATACTGATGATCCTGACTATATTTTAAGATGCAGATGACTCATCTCCTTAACAGATTATATTCTATGTTTGTTGCCATGGCAGTCCAGTATATTTTACTAGAAAATCCTGACTCAAGCACATAAGAAAGAATTGAGCTATATTTCCACACTTTGACCTAACAGAAGACACTGATGTGCTGTGGAAAAAGAGGAGAAAAGAACAGTCCTGCCTTTGCCATTCCTGTCTCATCTCTTGTGTCCCTACCAACTCAATCCTGCCTGAGGTGGCACAAACGCGGTGAGGTAGCTGACCCCAGTTAAAACTATCCTAAGAATTAGTTTTAAGCTGAACTGAGTCAGGGAACTAATCACTGAGCAAGCACGCAAACAGCTGTCGCAGCACGAGAGTGACAGAGAGCAGAGAACAGCAACGAGGCCGCAGCATCAGCCAAAAGCCAGAAGCTGTGAGCGAGGTACGAGCAGCCTCCACGCAGCAGAGTGCAACTACAGGCACAGGCAAGGCTCAGTGATAATCTCATTAGCAGAAGAAATCCTTACTTACCAACTAACATCTCAAAAAGGAAAACCCCTACAGACCACCAGTCACATTCCCGTCCATAATAGCCATCTCCTCCCTGCGATTTCAGGACTTCGGGCGAGATGTAGTCGGGAGTGCCCACGGCTGTGTCGCAGCGCACCATTCCTGTCTGAGCAACAGCAACAACACAAACAGCTCAGTTCAAGGGCCTTCTGAGCACCTCCTTAACCAACTCCTCTGTCAGCAGGACACAGAGCCATAAAAAATATCGTCTCAAATACTGGGTTCGGACTGTGTTTTAAAGACTATTTACAATTCAAGAAGCGATATCGATTGAAATGACATTTCTTGGTAATGTGCTTACCCCTGCCTACTCCGGAGGAATTTCTCCTGACTTCATCTCAAAATTCACCAATTTTATTATTTTTACTATTCATTTTAATATGAAGGTACACACCGTATCAGACTGTTCCTTTTCTCATTGAATTCAGGGACAAACTCTAGAGCAATTTTGACAAGTTATGAATTCTAGGCCCTACAAAGCAGACACATAACAATTTTGTCTAATTCAGCCAATAAATCAAGCTATAGGTAAACTTTTATAGACACGCCTTGTTTTTGTTTAAAGATAGGAAAAAGAATAAAAGGAGAAGCTATTTTTAAAGAACAGCAAAGCTTTATTTTTTAAAAAAATATTTTTTAAATTCCACAGTTGTATCAATGAAATGATTCCTCATCCTCTGCTTCACACTGTGAAACTAAAAATGTAGGGACTAAGTGACGCAAAAGCATCAATCAGCTCTGCTATCATTCTGATTCAGAGTTATAAGTCTTGCTTCCTTTAATGAAATTCACTGAATTCACTCCTGAGAGACCAGATGGATGAATGAAATGAAATCCTGCATGAAGTTAGAGAAGTACCAAAAATACACTCATCTTTTATTCTGTGTCCCAATCTGAAGTTTTATCTAAATTATTTTACAAAGGTTCTTTGTGCATTTTGCCATCAGCATGAATGGCAATATGTATTAATTCTGAATTTTAATACAGACTATTAGCAACAGTTAAGTTCAAAATACATATCTTAAAAAATAAGAGAAACATTTCTTTGTGGGAATTGTACTGATACACAAAATTTAGACACCACATTACAATATTCTTTTTCATACACAATATGAACTGTGAAAAAGCTTTTATTTCTGTACTGAACTAAAACAGAATCCAGAAAGTCATGGACCAGAAGGCAAAAACTGAAGAGATGATGAAATACTATGGAGACCTATGGAGTACTTCAAATGTCCTCCTGTCAAATGCCTATCTTCTATGACTCCATGCTAAAACTGAAACCTAAAGTTTCAACATAAAGTTTCAGTTCCATAACGAAGAGCAGGTAAACTTTTGCATTCTATACTGGATGAGATAGCACATAGCTTATTCATAATGGGATAAGAAAATGAACTTAGCTCTTTCCAGAAGACCTATTGCATTCACTGGACAGAGAAAAATACAGGCAAACACATTTTAACACTGCAAGATAAAGGTCAAAGACTCCAGAAATCTGAAGATGAGGGTGTTTGAAAACAGATGTAGCACATGGCAAGGAACCACTATTTGAATATCCTGCTCGTCAGAGCACTCTGTGCACTAACTTGCACGTCTTCTCTGAAGCCCAAGCCTCTCTTTGCTTTGAGCACAGGAGGCATTGCTCTAGGGTTACGTGGTTCTGCTATCCAGCAGAACTGTGGCAACTTAATGAGTCTCCAACACTGGTGTGTCTATCTTCCTTATCCAAACACAAAACTACAACAAGGGAAAGTCTGAATTTTACTCAGTCAAGTCTGGTTGAAGCCACCTGAATCCCTCCATGGGTAAGGAGATTCTTTAAAAACAAAGTCACCAAAACAGTTCTGAAAGAGTTCTCTGAAGTCTGCAGCTTCAGTCACAGCCTTTCCACCTTGACAGCTAAGCACTTAATAATACCCTATTTCCCATCCCCCTATAATTAATACACCAAAGCAAGAATACTTTTTAATATATTACACATGTTGATGTTTTCTGAAGTCTTAAACAAACAAAACAAAGACTATGCCAAAATCCAGCCAGACCTACACAAGTCTGAGAGCTGGTATGCAGCAACAAGGAAAGTATTTTCAACAATGTTAGAGATGCTAAAGAATTCATGCAATAACACTTTAAGTTTTCAGACAAGGTGCCAAAGAATTGAACAGTAAAACAAAAAAAAAATTTCTTCAATAAAAGAAGCCCTTGCATGCTAACACCAGGTTCAATGGGCCATAAGTCTCTGAAGCACATGGAGCTGGTTGCACTTATTCCCCATAAAACTCTCTACCTTCTGTCTCAGGAACTAACCTAGAAATGCATTTGCAGATCGAAGAACAGCCTGGCTTGGAAGGGACCTGAAAGATCATCTGACTCAACTGGTCATGGGAAAAGCAGCTGGTATTAGGTTATCTAACTCTAGCCTGTGGGACTGCATCACAAAATGGGGATTCTATCATGTCCCTGGGGAGGCTGGACCATTATCACCTCAATATAAAATTCCCAGATTTCTGTTCTGCTCATTTACACACCTCTTCCAAAGAACTTGGGTGTTGTTCTGTATGTATTTTTAAGTACTGGGTACCTTTAATTGCACAGTCAGACTGTGATCTCTGGCATAAAAGCCAAGTAAAAAGGAACATGCTCTCTGTCCAGTACAGAACACCTTGGCAGTCCCTACATTCCCGAGACTTAAATGGTGCTGGTTTCTCTGGGCATTGTGTTACTCCTGTGTTTCAAACACTAAGCCTCTATGCTTGAGTAGCACACTTTTTTTAACAGTTACCATGCAAAGCTTCCTGTCAGCAGTCTCAGGCCAGTGTTTAATCTGAAACTTTTCTCATCACCTCAAAATATTAAGGTGGACTTTGGAACTCATCTCCTGCAGATGTACACTGCACAATTTAAAAAAATAGGCTGTCCAGGAGACAGCAATGTTCTTGGAGCTCCTGACAACTTGGAGGTGAGGCTCACTGTAGTGCTTCCCAGCATCATTCAGCATTATTATATAGCTGAAGACAAAGCAATTCAGGTTTCATCTTCAGGAGGATCTCCATCAAACCTGAAGGACTTGCTGTCTTGAACCAAGGCTGACAATCAGGCTTTCACTCCCTCTGGAAGTTCTTTCCAGTAAACAAGAGCTGGAGGGTGTTTGTGTGGAAACATGAGGACTGCACACATCAGGTGTTAACAGCAGACAAAGCACTGAGGCAGGAAGGATCCAGAGAGTCCTCTTCACTGGAGAAGCTTCAATGAGAAAGAAGCTGAGTTCCTTAAAGAGGAGCACACTGCTTCTTTCAGCTGAACTGCCTGGGCTGAGGCAATAACACCAAGCACCAAACATCCCTCCTTTTGGTCACATCTTTTTCAACAGATACTCTGTGAATCTGTGCTCTGCTGAAAGCTCAGTTAGCACAAGACAGTGCTGTGCATGGCAGCACTGGGAGCTCCTGGCCCTACAATACCTTCCAAAGCCAACTGCTGGTTAGTTTCTTATACAACACCTGAGGATTACACACAGACTCGTGAACCCTGCCCTGGTCTATCTTATCAAATAGATACCAAAAATCTAAATACCTAAATACCAAAATGGGAACCACGATTCCTACTAAATTTTTGGGTCTAACTCCATTCTTTATTCAACAGAAATAATCACTTTGTTGCAGATTTTAAAAAAGACAACTAATTAGAAAAACAAAACAAACAATGAAAAACAACACCACAAATCCCCAATTACCACAACTGAGTTACATAAACAGAACAGTTCCTTTTATGCTGGAAAAGATCACTAAAACCCTTAGCAACTCCTTTCAGAAAATGATAAGGAGAAACTCTGCTGCAAGTGTCTGTTCTGGCCTGGCCTGGCTGACTTAGGCAAACAGTGAACAGCAAAGGTCAGAAAAATCTCTCAACAAATTGCAGCAAAATTTTCCTGGGCTCTCAACAGAATAAGGAAGATGCTAACGCTCACAGTCGCTAAAAGAGACCCAAATCCAAAACATAAATAAGTATTGGGTAAGCATATATTTTCTACAAATCAGTCTGCCAACACCAATATTATATTTACACAGCTGGGATGTGTTCATGTTTTTCAAGAAGTAGCATGAGATTTGGAGACAATCCAGAGCTTCTCAATTTCTAAAGCTTCCTGTAGAAAAAATTTTTGCCATTCCACTGAGTCTCAGAAACACAAAAAACTTAAAATATAATCCTTAAAAAAATTAACTTCTCTAGATCACTGGTCCATTGATGATGCCCAGTCTAAATGTGGAGCTCATTATAACTTTTTATGAGAAACATGGACACATTTCTTACTTTTACAGTACCATCATCCACATTTTACTATTCCATTCTTTTAACAACAGCAGTGAAAAAGAAACAAAGTAAAAGGCGTAGGTCCACTGTTTCTGGGGTTCCTAAAACACCACAGAGGATCACCTTTTTTTTTGGTAGATTTATGAGGTTTTTTTATGCTTTTTTGTTGTCACTTCCAACGAACAACAGATTTCCTTCAGATATTACAATCTAGTGACTCAAAACAAATATTAATATTTTTAAGAAATGAATTAAGAGACCAAGTACTACTTTTGATTTTTTCAATTAAAGTAAATGCCTTCCTCTAAAATACAGGCAAGCAAATCAACAAAATTGAGGTAAATATTATCTCTGCCTTTAGACTAACATCTACAATATCAACAAAACTGAATAGACTTAACTTCAATAAACAGCTGCAGTTGGACAATTATGAAGTAATATATTATCATGTGATAAAAACCCACCCTAACCAGACACAGTTCTTCTGGATACTGCTGAAGAGACATTAACTTAATGATGCAAATGCAAATTAAGTAGATAGCAGAAATTATATCAAGCACTGCCTAAACAATACAGAAAAAGCCCAAAACATAAAAGCATGTATGCTTAAAAGGATCACCCTTACCAACACTACTACAGAAAACTTTCAAAGACCAGGTAAATCATAACACACATTCAGATATAGGTTTTTCTGTGTATGTTATAATCTGTTATAGTTTTTCAGAGGAAAAGTATATTCTGTAAATAACAGCGTAACACTGTCAGGCAAGATTCTAAGAGTGCAAACTACAAAAGGCAGTTTTATTTTCAAGTTTTTTTAATATAAAGTATCCTGTTAAAAATACAAACTCATTAGAAAACTCTGTTTGGCTGTACATGGCTAAATCTGGACAATTAAATAATTTAAACTGACACCTTGGCATTCCGACAGCTAACAGATTTTGATCAATATATCACATACCACTGCTGCCATACTGTGACCTCATTTGAATGACCACTAGAGGATGCTGTGAGAACAATTAGATGCAGTAAAAAAACACACAGCACCTATCTTGCCTATAAAATAATTTCATTTACAAAAAACATGTCAGCTTATGAACTGTTCCAAGGCTATTATTGTTGAAAGTAAGAGCTGTCTTACATGTTTTTCAAACATTTGTCAAAAAAAAATGTACCTCAGAAATTCATAAACGCACATGCTTTCAAAAATAGCAAAGAGTAAGTTTACATCCTTCTTCCCTGTGAGAGAACAGTTTATAACAGAAAAGGTTACACTATCTAAAAGGTTACACTATCTAAAGTACTCTTACATTTAAATGCAGGAAACAAGAAACAGCTTTCTAACCAAGTAGATCATTTGATGAATATTCCTTTGGGTATTATGCTTTATAAAAAAATAACCTTAGATATAGATGTAATTTAGAATTACAGTTTACTGGATGGTAAATTATTCAGTTGCATACTTACTTCATCCATTTTCATGCAAGTGCCAAAATCTGCCAGCTTCAGATGCCCATACTTATCTAAAAGCATATTGTCAGGCTTCACATCTCTGTGTATCAAGCCCATGGAGTGAATTGCATCAAGAGCAAGAACAACTTCAGCTGTGTAGAACTTGGCCCATTTCTCAGGCACATCGTAATTGCTCATAAGGTTTACAAGATCTCCACCTGGCATGTATTCCATTACCATGTACAAATATTTGTCATCTTGAAAGGCACAGAACAGCTGCAACATTAAAAAAAAGGAAAGGAAAAAAATGCAATTATTTTTCAGACAGCTAGGGAAAAGAATAAAGCCCTTTATCTTGAAGTGTCATTAAGCCTGAGAGTACGTTTTCAATATTACTTTTAATATGCATAAAATATACATTTTTCTATTAATTATGAGAGTCCCTTGAAATTTACTGAACTTCAGAACCCTCTCATTATAATTTCTGAGAAAGTAAAAAATATTTCCTGATTATTTTAATACTATAGGCGTTTATCCATCCATCTGTCTGTCTATCTATCTATCTAACTCCATGTTGCTTGGCATTAAGAAGCATCAATGAGTCAAAATGCAAAGTATCAAATCTGTAACAGGGAGCATCATGTTCTGATTTGAAAATAGCTCAACAGTGAGCAGCATCTTAGAATGTTTCCTAATTTTCTATATTATGAATTCCTTATCTCTGTATATGTTTGCAAAGTCAATGCTGACTTTGTCCTAAATCAGCACACATTGAAATAAGAAATAAAATGTTCCTGAAGACAACTATAACACAATACAAACAAACTGTCCTTAACAATAAAATACTGGTCTGGCATAAGTTGCAGTGAGTATGTTTCCTACTGGCACGATAGTGAAATTAAGTTCAGTCTCTAAAATGTATTTCACACCTAGAGTGCTGAAGTTTTAGAGATCCACTTGGTGATCACCAGCTCTGAAAATAGTCCAGTCCAGCAAAAAGCATTACTATCAATTGTTCCATGACTGTTGTGAAAAAGTCTCTGAAAGTTTCACCTTATTTCTCAGGGAATACTGCCTTATCTTAAAAACTAAAGTCATTCACATCTTTAAATTACACACACAAAATTAAAAGGCAATTGAAAAATCGGATGTGTGGAAGGACAAGTCAGAATCAGGGAGACTGTGGAGGATGAGGAACCATGAAAGGCAGGTATGTTATCATGGAGATTTGGCCTTCAGATTAAAATTACTTATATAACTAGTGACAGAAGACCTAGATTAGAAATACATATTTTAATATATATATGTTGCACTGTATTTGTTTACACAAATGGATAATATATGCAATATATAGTACAATAATGCACTGGGTCATTAAAATCCAAATGAAGATTCAAAATGATCTCTATTTTGTCACACGTAGAGATATTAATATAACAATAAATAACAGCACTATGTCTTTATGCAGCACTTTTGTTATTGCCCTCAAGGGATTTAATAAAGGAACTATCTAGGGCTCTTGTTTCATTTGTTTTTCACATTAAAAACTAGACAGAGAGAAGCAGTGTGATCTGTCCCAGTTTCTGCATCACAACAGCACCTACATTTTCTTCAAACCAGCTCAATGTCCTACCCCACTGGACCACATCACCTAAATATATCACACTAATACACTTAATCATAGAAGGCACAATTGCAACTAGACTTTAGCTCATTTGCTATTTACAAATGCAGACACACATTTGTATCCTGCTTGTGACAGTTTCCTTTGAAAATCCACGTCATGCATTTCTCGTTACTTTCAACTTCATGTGAAAAATAGTTCCTGACAATTACTGTTACTAGAACAAATAACTAAATTTAAAAAAAATTATCTATTTGTTTAAGTATTTCTGCTGAATACAGGAAAGACCACAGAACATGTTCACAGAGCAAAACATCTTTGTACACCTGAGGTAAAGTATTATGAAATATACACGGAAAACTTAAAGCCAGTCTGTATATTAAATATACAGAAGCATGGCAACATATATGAGAGCATTTGAATTATTTATTTAAAAAAATTAAGGACTAATAATTTCTCCAAGCACATGCTTTCACTACTCCTTCTGTTAACTGGTGCAATTTACCAGTTACAACAAATGGCAATAATCAGTAGTGATTGTTCCCAAAGGCATAATTCACATTACAGCATCTTGATGACACATGTCACGAGACAGCTGCAAGTGACAGTGCTCAGGACCAGACGAAGAAGTTGACTCTCCATTACTTGGATATGCTGAGTGCTGATGCTCAGAACTGACACTACAAGAAGATGGCTTCAAGGAAACCACTGCTACAGCCCCCTGTCTTGCAGGAGACCAGGACTGCCCCCTCATCCATTCATCAAGTTGCAGCTGAAAAGACAGTGACTATTTAAAGCACTCTCAATACCAGTTGCCTGTGATCAACTGACTGTATCATGAGGAAAGACTGGAAATACCAATCAGAATACCTATAATTTTTCACAGTTGGAAAAATAACTTCCCTATTATTCCAAATAATTACATAGGCATTTCAAAAATCTATTTAATTCTGTTTTACGATGCATTTGTAGTGACTAAAATGCAAATTAATCTACTTTTTAACACAGCAAGATATACAAAACTTAGTGAAATTGCTGTGAAAATGTATTTTCTAAAAGTAAAAATCTGAACTTCAGCCTTGATTTGAGTTTTAATGTAAATTCAAAAGCAGCTCAAGACTGGGAAGTATTTATGGCATCAGCATCATTACTATTGCTGTTGTTATTTTACTTTTACACATCTTCCTTACCTGAACCACCCACGGGCTGTTGGCGAAGGCCATGATATCTCTCTCTTCCCAGAAAAAGGCTGAATCTGATCTCTTGATCATTTCAAATTTACTAAGTAGCTTCATTGCATAAACCTTCTGTGTCATTTTATGGCGAACCTGTTGGTGGAGAAAGAAGAGAATGAACCTTTTTAAAATGCCTTGTTAAAAACCTGAGTACCAGCACAGTATGCTTCTGCTATGTGCAAACTGCTTTCTGGGATGCCACGCCTCCAGGTCTTCATACATCCAATTTTCTATACAGTAAGGATTTGAAACTTCCAAACCTAAAAAGAAAAGTTTAACAGCTGCTCAAAAGAACTCATCACAGCAGGAAATAAAGTCTAATTCTGATTTTATTTTCTTATTCTGAACACTGCCTAGCCATTGAATTCATTCATTTTAGAAACTGGGCATGTGGTCTACTTCAGCCTCTCCCAATTTTTATTTTACACCAAAATATGATTGCTCCTATTTCTTTTCCTAAACAGTTCTTAAATTCACTTTAAATGGTGCAAAATTAATACAATAAGTCTTGTTGGAAAACTGGAATTAAAGCTTTTAGTCCAAAATATGAAAGCATTTTTGAAAATTTCATCTGAATTCAGACATGAAATCAAATCCTTAAATTGCACCCTGTAGTCATTAGTCAGCTAATTAATGATGAGGTATGCTATTTTATGAAAAAAGTGTTAAAGGAACAGGTTTTTAACATTCTTGAGTGTTTCTTAAAGAAATCAAGGTGAGAAGTTTTCAGCTGAAAGAAGTCTGAGTCATCATGACCTAAAGTTTCTGCATATTTTTTCCTGTTAAAATAAAAAATTCAGCACACCAGTTTGTGAAATTGATTCATGAAAATTTTGAAATGCATCAGAACTGAAGTTATTATTTTCTGGTGCATTTAAAATCTCTCACATCTAGCAAATAAGGCAGATCTCCTAACGTCTTACTTTTGCACAATATCTGAGTTTAATTATGTTACTTGAAAAAATGTTTAATAGGCTTTTCTGAACAGCTGGAGATGCAGGTTCATGATATCTGCAGAGCAAAGCTTCAGAGAGACACCTACAGATCTGGGACCATCAGTCTCCTGCTCCTGAGGAGCTGCAAAAATTAATATTGCTGAAAGAACAGAAGAAGCATTGGGGCTTTTTGCCTTCAAGATATAGGTGCAAATATTTTATTAGTAGTATCTTGCATAGTTTAACAAACAACCTGCTCTACAATTAGATCAAAAACCTCCAACCTAACACCAGAACAGAAACATGGTATCTATGTGCATTAACAACTCTATAAGCATATTTTAGGACATTAATTAGTCAGCTAGTGAAGGTGTCCTAAAACAATGTTTTGAAAACTAACTTCTTCCCACTTACTAACCCCACACGGGATTATTTACAAAGACTTGGTGGTACACCACAAACTACAGTCCCCTAAGTAGAGCTTTTGTAATCCTGCCCAAAACCAGAAGAAACACAAAGACCAGAAACCTCAAAAAGATATTGTTTAATTGAAGATGCATTTTCTGTGAAATTTCACATTGAAGCTCTGCAATGTATTTAGAAGTTTACAATTCCTAAAGTCGCTGTGTACTCTTGCCTAGGTGCAGTGAGAGTAGCTGCCTGCTTTTAGAAAAGCATCTGTCTCGCATGGCTTGCGGGAAAAAACTCTTGAAAGTCAGCACAGCCTGAAGGAAGCTCATGTACAGGAGAGGCAAAGTAAATAGGGGTGGGGGGCCCAAAATCAGTCTGTACTCCTTTCTAAATAGCGCCAATAGGTTATTGGTTAAATGATTTCTTGAGAAAATTTCAAGATAGGCTCTTTCTCTGTAGAAAACCAAAGCAATAACAAGCATACTGGCACACCCAGAGAGTGTGTCTTGGCAAACCCTGCAGGTGAGCAGACCTACTGCTGACATTCCTTCTCCTCTCAGCACCATGGCCCTGGAGACAGCCTTGTGAGCTGCTAGTCACTGTGCTCTTTACTCAGGGCTATATTTGTACATACAGATATTGGCTCATACAGCAGATTATTCATGTATTAAACTGTCATGATGTTTCAGTTTCTTCCAACTGTTAAAATGAACTGCCAAATTTAAACTACAGCTCACCAGAGTAACTCTTAAAAATAGGTAGGAAAATCCCTTCATGCCATTAGCACTGAGTAACATGGCTTTGTTTAACTCATGAAAACGCATTAAGAAAAAAGAATGTCACTCTACTTTGCTTCAACAATCTAATATTTTCAATAAACAATGCATCCATAATTTCCCCAGCATTCACATGGGAAGACAATCTGTAGGCAAAGAAAATAACACATCAATTTGAGGTGATCAGATCTAGTACGTAGCATTGGTTATGGTACCATCTCTTTTATGATTTTGAAAAAAATAATGATCCTAGAGTGGAGTTTTGAAATGAACTCTATTTGAAGTAATTACAGGTATCCTAAAATACTTAATAAAGCCATAGGAAATTACTACAGATAGGGTATCAAAGTTCACTTCCTGACAAATTTTCAGGTAATAAAACATGATTGCTTTATCTGTTTTACTACAGAACTGTACATCAGCACTGGATGGGGAATTAAACCTAATAAACAAAGCACTTAGTGAAGAAACTAAGCCAGCATCTGTTTGTGCAGGCCATGACAACCACTGGTTTGCAACACTAAGAAATCATGGACTGTCACCCAGACCATCCAAACACAAGGAAGTGTTAACTTTGCTTTAGTTTTCTCTTCCACTATGAGCAGGTCAGTCTGCTGTGTCACTGCAATGTTACAGTCCTTCATGCTTAGACCTGGGAGAAGGAACTAAGGGTAAGCTTCAATTTTAAATCAAGATGATTTTCCACAAGTGAAAACAAACAAAAGGAACTCAGGATGTGCTTTCATAAGTAACTGTTTCTGCATAAACCAGAAGTAACATATTAAGCACCATAATTCAATTTTTCTGTCTGCCCTAAACACCAGTCACTTTTATTCACAGCACTGCACAAGAGAAGTGATCTGGCAACTGGCAATCATTTTCTGAGCTTTCCCCATCACTACAGACCCAGTAAAACCAGAGACCAGAGCACAAGTGTAGAGTTTAATACTTCTGGATTTATAAGGAAATTGTTTCTCCACCACAGTCAGATGCTCAGACCAGAGTCATCTGATCTCTCTTTACTGAACTATTTTTTAAATTTTTTGGAGGCAAGAGGAAGAGGAAAAATCAAGCCTTTAAAAAAAAAAATCTAGCTGTAAGACACAACAGTAGGGAATGTGTTTGACTTTCTTGACACAATCTAGACAGCTGATTGCTTCACATCACTTCTTTAGCAAGAAAATGCTATACTGGAGCAGCAGACTAAGGGAAAACAAAATTAAATGAAAGAGGTCATAGCTGAGTATTTTATGCCATAAACATTACAAGCCAAAAAATGAGCAGACTAATATAATCATTAAAAACATGTAATAAAGACTTGTGCTACAATTCCTATGCACAATAACACATACTGATAACACAACATTCATTAACTTAACTCATGTACTTAATAATGTTTTATTTATGGTTCTTTCTGTATTTAATCCCCACTGAAGCAAATTTCTATTTTGATCATACAAAGTGTTGCAAAATATTTTCATTACTGCAAATCCATCATGTGCAACAGTGCTGTTAACATTTTGAATGGAGCAGAAATAGATAGAGCTTAGCTCAATAGTTTAAACTTGTACCATACCTTGTGAGGCAAAAAATTGAGGTATGTATGTCCACATCACCAGCTAATATTAGTTCAGATCTGCAGCTGTATTTACTAGCCCACTGCTTTTCAGCTGTAAGACCGCATAACATTATGATTTCTACTTTTATTTTTACTCTCCAGAGAAAGTCTTCTTTTAAATTGACATGAAGTACAGAAGAGCTCTGTATGAACACACAGAAATTTCTTTCCAATACCAAGGATTCTTGCTTTTTTGCAAGGGCTTATTAAAGATTTAAAAAAAACCCCTTGACAACAATGCAACCCAAACCCCATCATTGTATGACCAGGTTACTAGGCATTTTCTCATTACATTTTAATGGTCAGGCAAATGAAAAACTAAAGTTTGTCTTCAGATCCCTCAAAGTGCCCAACTGCAGTATGTACACGACAAAAAAAATCATCTCCTCTTAAAAATTTAAATTGTCTGTGACATGGTGAATTAAGAAAAAGAGTTTCGAGAACAAATCAGGACGTTCTGTTTGAAATAAAATGTTTAAAAGAAAATAAAAATAGTTTAGAAAAAACCTTCTGTTCTTAAGAAATACACATATGAAGACAATGTATTTTCATGTTTGAAGCACATCAAAAATATAATTCTCTTGGGTGCTTCCAGGAAATATATGAGTGTGAAATCTAAAAATGGCACATGACTTCTGTTATTGGGACTTGCTCTTTTTCATCTCCTACCCCCTCAACAAATGGACAAGGAACTCTGCTCCTTACAACCTGATTTTTCATTGACTTCACATGCATCTCTATTCACTGCTCCATGTGGATTAATGTAAAGATACAAATGTCTAATAGAAGACTTTTAAATAAGCCACTTGATGTGACTGTCATTGAAAAGACTTGGGAGTAGACTGCCTTCTTACAAACTCCCTGCAGCAGCCTCTTCACAAGAAAGTAAGGTTCTGCTGAAGGTTTTGGTTTTGCTTTTAATTTCTTGCCTACAAGGATACAAAATCATACAAATATACATAATAATTCTTTAACGTCTTGCTAGAAAATGAGGATTTGTGGACATACTCCACTCCATACTTCATTCACTCTTATGGACAAAAACAAAGTGTAAATGACCCTAACAGAAATGGGGAAGAAGGTGCTACATTCCCATGTTACTAGACTTGGATGAACTTGTCTTAAAAAATGACATAGATGAATAAAAACTGCTGATTAGATGTTGCTATTTGCTATACTAATCACATCTAAATTTGCAAATTATCCATGAGTCATGCAAATAACATTAGGCTAGTCAGAGGGTTTGTTTTCCAGCTCCAGCAAATTTCAGCAACACTAATATGGAAAATACAAAGAATTTTATAAATGGATCATAAATTTATTGCCATTATACACTGTGTACTTCCTATAAGCCCTTCACAGCTTAGATATTATCACATTCCTCAACAAAACTCCAACACATCCTTGTACTGTCCAAAATGGTTATACATTACAAGAGAATATGATTTTCCCAGCTTCCTAGTGCAAAATTACCAAAGAGCAGTAAAATGCCAGTTCCAGGTCAATAAGTACAAGCAAAAGGGTAATTTTTTGTTACCTCTTAGTAACAAGCTAAAACGTTTCAATTGCAGCAAAGTAGTTGCTCCCCTTTCCATTAACTTGCTTCATACCTCTCTTCCTCTAAAAATACTCACACAGAAAATCACCATGGATCAGCTGCTGCACAGTTATCTGTTAGCTCATGATAACTTGTCCCTAATGTTTGCATTCTAGATTCTATCTGGCACTTACATCCAATGCTTATTTCAAAACTGACATATCAATCCATCTTATACATACAATCACGTTTCTGTGCCACTTATCAGACAGTAAGACTTGGAAGTCCTGGGAAAATCAAAATGAAATGAAAATCAGACTATATGTGATACACCAAGTTACCTTTTGTAGTTTGATTCCCTTTTTTTAATATCAGAATTTCTCTGCAATAGAAATTTTGAAAGTAATCCCATTCATACTTTAGATATTATATTGCATATAATGTTGAGGGGACAATGTTAACAAAAGAATCTTTCTAAAATACTGTGAGTCATGTCACTTAAAATACAATGAAAACAATGAAAACAACACAATTATAACAACAAAAAAAAAATCTTTTGTTGAAGGTTTCAGATATTATTACACAGTGATACTTGCGGCCAAAAAGATTTAGAATTGACATGAACTGCCTTTTTGATTTTGATCTAAGGATAGAAAACATTCCTGAGTTCTCCCCTTCTTATCTATTATATTTTCAACTCAGATTTACTGTTTGCTATGCACAGAAACAATCTCTCAATACAATGAAAATTACACTTGTTCTTTTTAAGAATAATTTTTAAATATAAAACATGAAGATTGAGGAAGGTTTTGGCTAAAGCTGTTTATCTGTCTAAACATTAAATCATTACATTCTTACCAGCTGCACTTCTCCAAAAGCCCCTCTTCCAATCACCTTAACAACATCATAGTCTTCAGCTTTCATTTGTAAAGCCCGGATTTTTTCCACAATCTTCTCATCTAAAACAAATCAAACAGAAGTTGCGATAATCCGTGTATTAACAGAATACAAGAATTTTAGCTATTCATTTAGACTAAATAAGCTATTTTTATTCAAATGCTTAGAGCCTTCTTGGTAATTCTTGAAATCTGTAGTCACTATTAATACCCCTTTCATTATTCTTTGAAAACTATTAACCCTCTACCTTTAACTGTAACTACTGAAGTATCTTTCGTATTTTGCTGATTCTCATTTCACACTCTAATAATCACTCACAAGCTTATGGGAAGACTGGTAATGAAGACAGTGCGAGATGCCTATCTGGAATTTTCAATCATTCCTTGTCACCTGCTGCACTCCCAGGATCCACTGACACTCTACTGACAATGCTGAGGTGGAGAACATGGTATACACAAAAAGCACTGCAGGTGCAACCTGCTCCCACACAGCTGGAGGCTTCAACAGCACTCACATGGCAAGGAATGTGACTCAGTAACCTTCAGGTACAAGTGCAGAGCACACAAAGATCTGGCACATCATCTCATCCGTTCCATACAAAACATGGATTCAAGTTTACATATGTGCCATCTCAAAGTGGTTTTTTTGGTGTCCACCACATGTGTAGTTCTACACTTCTTAAAATAATGTTTACAATGCTCTGTTCAGCATTCTGCAGATAAGCATTGCCTGTCAGTATGTGTCTTATTGGCAGTTGTGAGAATCTGTAAAAGGGAAAATAGTGAAATTCTGATCTCTGACAAGTTCTAAAAACACATAAGGACCTAGACTCTTTAATTTTTTAAATGAAGCATGCTATGAATGCATTCCCAGGTAAATACATTTTCTAAATCTATTCTTATTACGAGGACAAAAGATAATGGAATCAGTGAATGGAATCCATAACACTGGAGGTAATCATGTAGAGGTATGACAAGCCTCTACACGCACTTAGAGGAAGAACAAAATAAAGCAAAACAGGTGGCTGGAGTAAGAACTCTACCAGGGAAGAGCATGAAATTGTATGAAAAGCTGTGGATGCTTATATTCCAAGAGGGGTAGAGGTTTATATCACGAGATCCCTGTTTAGGTCAAATACCATGGAATTTTATCCCTAGAAAGGCATTAAAGAGGATCTCAGATCTGAATACAGGCGAGAAAAGGATCAGAAATACAGTTAATCTAGTATGACATTAAAGATTACATGGTCTAAGGGAGTTAATGATAAGAACATCTAGTAAATAGCTTAACCATTCCATATTCATGAAGAGCAGCTTGGCAGGTTGCAAGCAATCTAGGAGATGCCTGAGCATCAGGAACACTTCTTTTCTTCCAAACAAGCAATAGGCCAAATCAGGGAGGCACTCTGATTTATTACTCACAAACAAGAATGAACTGGCTCAGGAAGACAAAGTCTGTGGCAGACTTGGCAGAAGCAACTGTGAGATGGTGGAATTTAAGACTCGAACAGACCTGAAGAAGGAAAATAGCAGACCTTGGACTTCAGGAGAACAGACTACGGCTCCTTTGGAAAACTCACTGGCAGGATCCTGTGAAAAGCTACTGTGAAGGGCAGAGGAGTGGGCTGATCTTCAAAGATGACATGTTCATAGCACAAGAACAGTCTGTTCTAGTTAGCTAGAAATTGAGCAGGAATGGCAAGGAGCCAGTCTGCCTAAATGGGCAACCTCTGCCTCAACTCAAGCACAAAAGGATAAAGGTTTGGAACATGGAAGCTGAGTTAGGTTACCCAGCAGGAATCTTCCAAACAAGAAAAGATGGAATTGGGAAAGCCAAGCTCAGTTGGAACTGAAACTAGGCGGGATTATGAAGGGAAACAAGAGACTCTATAAATACATTGGCCATAAATGAAAGAATGAGGCAAATATGGTCCCACTGCTTTCAGTGAGAGAGGTGATCTAGTACCAGAGATATGGAGAAGATCAAGGCAGTCAATGCCTTTTTTGCTTCACTTCACTCTCAAGCCCTGCTCAGAGGCCTGCCAGCTACTTGAAGCCAACAGCAGAGTGTGGGGCAGCACAGTATCACAGTAGAGGAAGTTATGAGTTAAAAACCAGTGAAGCAAATTTGGCAGATACCAGGTTTTGAGACAATACAGGATGCATCCAAGTGTGCTGAAAAAATCAGTCAAGACCATTACCAGGCTGTTCTCTATAACCTTTGAAAGGTCCTGGCAACTTGGGAAGGTGATGACTGGTAAAGTGCAAATGTCATGTCCATATTCTAAAAGGACAACAAGGAGGCTACAGGGTGGAACAGCAGCCTGACCACACTGCCCAAGATAATCATGGAGCAAAATCCTGCAGGAATCCACTTCCAAGCACATGATGCACATGGAAGGATAAGAACAGCCAGAATAGACCTCAAAAGGACAAACTGTGTTTGACTAACCTGATTTCCTTCAATGACGAGATGTCTGTCTTAGTGGACAAAGGGAAAGCAGTACATGTACTTGACTGTAACATGACTTCCAACACAGCATCTCAAAATACCTTTGTAGGCAAACCAGGCTGACACAGATTGCACAGAGAAATTGCCAGGTGAGTGAAAAAGTTGCTGGAGTCACAGCCAGTGGTTTTAAGTTCAAAGCTGATACACTGGAGGGCAGGGTGGCTTCTATGAGTGACCCAGACAGGATGAGTAATGAGCTGACAGGAAGCTCACATTTCAACAACATCAAGTGCAGAGTCCTGTAGCTGGGATGGAATAGCACCACCCAACAGAATAGGATACACTCACCAGCTAGAAGGCACCATGACAAAGAGGATCTGACAGCCCTGGTGGACAACAAGCCAAGTAGAGAGGAAGGAGGAGACAGCCTTCACACTGACTATGTAAGCATGGTAAATGCACAGCCAGTAAGTTGAGGGAAGTAGATTTCCTCCCCTAACTGTCATTTGTGAAACCACATGTGGAATATTATGACTAACTTTGGGGTCCTCAGTGCACAAAAAATACCAAACATTCCCTAGCTCCACGGAAGACCACCAAGATGCTCACATGATGCTCAAGAGAAGCTGAGAGAACTAGAATTTTTCAAGTTAGGGATGGACAAATGGTTGGCCTCAACAGAACTTGAAATGAGGTTTTGCTTCTAAGGGGTACAAAGTGAAAGGACAAGAGTCACCAGACAAGATGAAATACCAGAAATCCTACTTTGTAAGAAAAGAACAGTAAAAATTGAGGAAAGGTGCAGACTGTCAAGTGGCGGTGAAATACCTCCATCTTTGGAAATTCTCATAATTCAGCTGCACAAGAACCTGAACGATCTGATATAACATCAAAACTGGTTTGACTTGGAGCAGAGAGTTGGACCAGTTGGCCTCCAGAGATCCTTCCTAACTCATGGAACACAAAAAAACAACTGTAAATTTCTTCTTTGGAGGAAAAGACTGGATGTGACAGGGAAGGGGAAGAGATGAATGTTACAATGCGGGAATGGCCCGCTAGTCAAGTCGTAAGGACAGAGGCAATTAAAATCTCCAAAAATAAACAAATCTGCTACATTCAGTGCACTAAGAAGACCAAAGTAATTCAGTGTGTCAAAAGGAAGAGGAGTTGAGAGAACTGAGATGTTGTTTCTATACCGAATTATGAAAGCCTAGACCAAAAGCACAGGAATGCAACAGTGCTTCACCCACACCAAGTTTATGATTTTTGTTAATAATATGAATTGATTTTTCAGATTGTGAAGGGAATGTTGTGTTTGGAAGTTAATTGCAGATCACAAGCTCTGGCCCTAGACTAGAAGGATAAATAGAAATTCACAGGAAGCAGAAATAGAGAAAGAACATCAGCAAACTTCAAGTCACAGAGAATGTGCAGTTACATGTTTGAATACAATGTTACATCTTATGAGACATGGGAAAATGACATGAATTTGTTTTAAATGTTTCTGACGTGTTTCAATGTTTTCAAATATGTGAAATGAGCAGGCATCTAAACACCTTGAAAAAGTATTGTGTAGTTTTACGCAGTTCAGTTTCTGAGAAGAAACTCACAGGAATACTTCTGTAGAAGGTAGAAAGTATAAACAAAGTTACTACAGCTTCAGTGAAACCCTTCAAGCATTAAATAATGCAAACAAAGCAATGAAAAACCCAAAAACATATGAAACAACTAACTGAAGAGTTACTAGTTTTATCATCCCTGTGAAATGCTGAGAAAGGAGAAATCCTACTTGCTTTGCTAAAAGATAGAACAGAATAGAACAGAACAGAACAGACTATAGCCTTTTCAGTTCAAAGGGACCCACAGTGACCATCACTGCAATTGTCTGACTCTTTCAGGGCTGACCAACAGTTCAACGTTGTTAAATGCCTCGAACACCGACAAGCTCAGGACATTAACTGTCTCTCAAGGAAGGCCGTTCCAGTGTCTGACCAACCTCACAATAAACAAATGCTTCATGATGTCTTGTCTGAACCTCCTCTGGTGCAGCTTTGAACCATTCCCATATGTCCTGTCACTGCATCCCAGGCAGCATCCCATCAGCACCTCCCTCTCCACTTTTTTTCTCCTCTCTTTAGAGAGCAATCAAGTCACTCCTCCTAACTCCTTTATCTAAAAATTAATAATCTCAGTTAATATAATATCACATAGGGATGCAAATGTTGCGAAGGTATCAGTTACACAGAGGGATTGTCTATTTTGGCATAAAATCTTATGGATATGCAACAGATAATCAATGCATGGAACTAACCTGAAAAAAACACTGGGGTGCAAGAAGGCAAGCTTAGATCAACATTGAAGCCACATCATAATTGCAACATACTGGATTGTAAGATTTAGTTCATGTATCACATAACATGATCTAATTCAGGGAGCAGGAGACCTTTCCAACAGCAGCCTTCTTATAGTGGTCTGAATTTTCAGATTTCACATAGATGAGTTTGAAAACTTTGGTATCTGTATGCACATGTCTCATGAATTTGCTACAGCACAAAGTCCACCAGAAGAAAAATGTTATGTTTAAAGGAAGGCATTAGATGGACTCCCCAGCCCCATGATGCAATGGAATCTTATAGAAATATTGTGACATTTGACTGAAATTCCTAAAATATGAGACTATCATCACCTATCATTCAGTTTTCTTCTTTAACACAGGAAGGACCAGGAATGCTAGATACAAAGAGTCTTTAAAGACAGCTTTTGATTTACTATTTGAAAATGACACTGTAACTTCTAAACAAATGAAGTTTTGCTTTCTGAAAGGGCAGAGTGTTTGGATCAGTCACTGACAGCTGGCAGCAAGAATGTGGCTGAAGGTCGCAAATGCTTGTGAAAATGGAAAAAATACCTGTCTAGGACAGTAAAGGGGGATGGGAGGAAGGAAAAACCCAAACTTTTCTGCCTTCAAAAAGTTAAAAAAAAAAGTTCATATGCATACTATTTTCTTTTAAAAAAAGAATGTGTATCAAGCAGTTCTGCAGAGTGTATATATGACGAATAAAATTGCAAGGGAGTGCAATTTTACACCGCAGATCAGACAGTCAGTCAATGACTGCTGCTATGGAGCACATTAAGTCAAAAGTTGCTGCCCTAGGCAGAAGTCCAGCCAGAAGTTAAACTGAAGTACAGCCAGGAAGTGCTGCAATCCCATAGCTGAACAAAACCAAACAGAAAGCACAACAGATACACTGAAGTAATTAGGGGTGCATCCACAGTGTCTGTTCAAAGGCGTGTGAAGAAGCTGCTGGAGACTTTGCAAAATCAGGACGAACTAGAAGGCACAGCTCCACACAGGGTAATGCTTCCTCTCTCGAGAAATAAAAGGGGAACATGAGAAGTACGTTCTCTTGCATAGATGGAAAAGAGTAGAACACAGGGAAACAGAAAGCAGCAGCCCTCTGGTTTACACAGAACACATCCCAAATGTAATGAAAATAAGCCTGATGGCAGGGCTGAATTGCTTTGTATCTACCAAGTACCCAAAAGAGAATGTGGTTAATGACATTGACATATAACTTGTTTATACATCTAAGACATTCTGTCTTACACACTGTGGCTTCCACGCTCCGCTTGGGAAAGTTGGTTATTTGATACCTCTCCCATCCCTACTGCTACCAGAACAATATCATTAAGAATGGAACTGGAGCCCAACCTGCTGAGGCGACTGCAAAGACCTGGCAGGGAGCTGCCTTAGAGAAGCCAAGAGAAAACCAGAGGAGCAATTAGCTCCTTAACTCAGTGGAAGTTCTATAGAGCACTAAATTTCTAAGATTCTTGTTGGCATCTGACATTCCATGAGTGCAGCTGACAGGAAGCCCGGAGCGCACAGAGCTGCAGCCCAGGAAGGCACTCGCACCACACTGGATAACACATTCCTGTTGCCAACCACATGGTGGGCAGGATTCAGCAACTTCAAATGGCATAACAAAATGCAAGGGAAGGAACTGTTGATTTTTCAAGAAATTAATCTTAACAGATACATCTTCCAAGTAAGCAGTGTCTGCTTGGAGAGGAAAATGGCCAAAGGAGCTTTTCAGGGAGCTCATTCAGGGTGTCTAGAAAAACTGGTGTACAGGTGCCACATCTCTACTAGAAGTCCCTCCTACTGTAAATACATCCACTGTCACTATGATCTGCAAGTCTGCCAACCTACATAACATCAGCAAATCATTTCAACAACACAAGTTTCCAACTCTTGAGTGATGCTGAATAATTCACAGAAAATCACTGATCCATTTAGGGCATCAAGACTCCTGGGTTGTACTAGGCCTGTTGATGGCACCGCTCTCTGTGTTGCTGTTTGGACTTACTCAAAATCCATTTTTCATGCCCTTCTATTCATGATGATATGATTATAAATGATTAAATGTTTTCAACTATTGCTTAAACCTGTTAATGAACTATTTAAGACTAAGTTGCATCTGAATGAGAGACCATCAAAAAAGGCACAAGCCACTAAGACATGATTCAACATTTGGCAAATCTTAGATGGCAGAAAAAACTGACTTGGAAGAATTTCCTCAGCCTATTGTCTTTGCCGGGATGACAGAAGAGGAAAAGACCAAGAAATATTTGTTACACCAAGCCTATGCTAAAAAACTCAGCTTTCTTTTCTAAAATAAGCAAATTAGTTTTTGCTCTCAGAGGACTATGAAATTGCTCTCATTGTTTTGGGAATTAAATATTGCATTATGGTTTCCTGTTTCATGAGTACTCTAAAAATCATAGCAATTTAAATCAGAACCCCAACAGTTGATTAAAGCAACAGAAAAGGAATGTAAAGACTGATAAGGAATGGTTGTATTATGTGAGATATTTAATGTGCCTATTATAACAAACACAGGCTCCACTTTGGTTCAGTAGCTTAGAGAAAGTGGTAAGAAATCAGAATAGTAAAGCAAAGCAGCCAATTAAAGAATTTCTTTCACATTTAACAAGTGAAGAGGCTGCTTCTGCAAAGTGGTCACAGAAAACAGAATACACCGAACTCCAATGGTATGGACAATTAATAGATTGCTTTTGTGAAACAGCTGAAACTTTTAAGTTTCAGCTTGCAATTATGAGTTGAACTGAACATAAATTAACGTCTCAACTGAAGTGCAAGCTATCTCATTTTTAAATTAAAATAAGCTATTGATAAAACATTAACCTGAGTACTAATGACTTGACGTAGGTTGGAAGTAGGGTGTATGCAAACCCCTGGGAATGTGGTGGGGAAAAAAAAAAATTCCTCTCTCAAAGTGTTACTGCAGAAGAATGAAGTGATTAAGCTGACTGAAGGTGTGATGATTATTTAGCGTTCTCCACAAATTCTGCAGACTTGTGTAACAGGGATGAAAGCATGGCGGTGACTCTGCTGCAGCTGCCTCACGGAGGCCCTGCCCCTCTCCGAGCCCGCCTCAGGGAGCCTTGGGGAGGATGCAGGCTCTGGCCCCGGCACAGACTGCTCATCAGAGCTTGTCACAACCTTCTGACAGCAGTTCTCAGCTGGGCATTTGCCACAGTTCTTCAGATGCTGAGAAAAATCGCAAGAGACAAGAACTCGCTGTTCCTTACCCTAAGAAAGCAACAACTTAAGAGTCCATAAATTCTCACTACAGTTCCCAACTTTTCTTCCAAGCCCAAAGTGGCAAGAGTTTCAGCAAGCTCGTGTCACAGTCTTTCCAGTGATACTTGCTACCCCCAGCACAGTTTCCAAGAACACCTGAGCTATGGGTTTAGCAATTTTAAATTGCATAAAATGGCAACGTCAATAACAACCCAGTTGTTGTCCTGCTTTTTCCTGTACCTGAGTCGCTCATTTTGTGCTACCACAAATATCAGTGAAGTGAAATGAAAATCAGAAACTGGTCTTTGCTTTCTTTTTGCCTGACTAGTTTTAATAAAAAGAAAAAACGAACCATCTGACTGTCTGCATTAATTCTGCTCAGTTCCCCTGTGTGGTATATAACAAACCATACAACCACCTGTGTCGAAAAAGACTTTGATATGAATCACTGTGGCAGGATTAATTCTTCCTTTTGCAATATCAAAATATTACCAGCCTGAAATGTTTACAAAATTCTCATTTCACAATTTATTTTTTCCCAAAGTGTAAATCACAGAAGATATGCAGCACTATTTTTATTCTCCCCCAGTCAGTACAGAAACAGGAGAGAAGTTACATGTGTGATTCTCAAGAAAGATGCACTGTCATGTGATATGTGGGTCTAAATAGTCAGGAGTTTTTTTAAAGTTCAACAGGTAAGGATGAGGTGCACCCTTGAGAACTCTTTATTAACTACTGTGAATTTTTTTGTAACACATCTCAAAATTCTTTTAACTAGTATCTGGCTATTTCAACTGTATACTGTCAGCTGATTTAACAATAAAAAGACTAATAAAATTCCAAACAAAAGTATATTTTCATGTTTCTGACATTGCCGGTAGCCTCCAGATATTTAAGATACTTAAAAATATTAACTACAACAATGAGAGAGAATCTAGAGGAGGAGAAGGAGCAACAGCCTTTGAAAAAGGGGGGACAGACAGCCAAAATGTTCAGGGGCTGCAGAAAACAAGCAAACAAACAAAAACCAACCAGTCAAATAACAAACAAAGCCCCAACCTGTTTCTGAGGTTAAATTGTTTTCCCACAGTTACTATTTCTAATAATCAAAAGACACTGGTCTTCTGATCAGAGAGAGGTTTCTAATTTAGTTCTAACCCAAAAACAGTAATGTAAAAGCAAATATGACCAGCTTATAGAAGTTGCTGATAAATGTTATTTATGTCATTTTCATAGGGCTTTCCCCTCACTTTACACATAAAACGCTCAGTTGCAAATAACGAAGATACTTAAAATGCTGTTACAGACCCTTTCTTTCATAAATACCTGCTTGAAATCCTTTGAACTTAAACTGAAAATAATCCAAAGTATGCCTCTATGTCCTAATCCGCTCTTATTTACTGTATTTTAAGTGATTTCTCCACATGAGACTTTACTGGCAACTGTAAAAGCTGTAGTCCATCGAAGGGGCTCTGCTAAATCTCATGGAGAAGCTCTGAATTCCAAACAAAGAACTCACCACAAATTACTCCACCAGCTACTATTTCAGTGAGGAGTGTGAGTGTTCCAAGGAGTCCCAGGGCAACAGAGGGCAGACACGTACAGCTCTTACCAGTAAAGAATTTAAAAGGAGTTGCTGATAAGACTGCATCTGCAGTAACCTAACCTCAACATATGCAACAGAAAAGGTTTTTTTTTAAAAAAATAGGGATCTCAAAATAAGCTCACTACAAAGCACAGTTATTCTAAGAAGGCTTACTCACTGCAAATTACGTTTTAAAACAAATAATCTGCTATTTTTACAATAAAAAAGGTTCTGCTTATATACACGAATAGAGAACACTTCAAAACCACAAAACACAGCTACTCTGATGTAGAATCATATGCTTAATAAATGCCAAGATCCTGTCTACAATTAATTTGGGGTGAATCACAAACATTCACGCAAAAGTTCAAAAATGAACCAACAGATTTTAAGGTAGAACAATTTAGTTTTAAAAACACATAGAAGGCTTCTCTGTTAGATTAAATATGACTGTTTAGACAATGTTGACATTCAGTGTTATGAACTCCTGAAGAATAATAACTAGGATATACTTAGCAAGTTATGTAGCTACACATATGTAAGATAAGAAAATAACATAGAAGAATTTTTCCAACTGTATTTAAGAAAATAAAAATCTGGTATTTTCCAACATATTTTCACAATATAACAACTTCCTAAAATGAAATTACTTTCTGTAATAAGTGGTTCTCCAAAGCCTTCTGAAGTTCAGAGTTATAAAAATTAGTAGAATAACCATGGGCAATGTATTTCTGACCACTCAACTTCTATGAGTGGTCAGAAACTAACTTCTGATTGAGATCACAATGTCATTGTTTAAGGGTCACTTGCAACTTACATCTATTTAAAAAATTATCAATGTTCTTGTTCTTCCTCAGCGCTGGATAATCCAGATCAAGGACCAAAGAATTCAAGCCATCCTGGAAAAAACAAACAAACAAACAAAAAAACCCAACAAGTTAATTGAGTTCTAAAATCTTAATTAACAACTTTCCTAAAATTACTGCACTGAGACTGATTATATATTATTCAAGCATGCATTACATTCCTAGCAGGCAAATCAAACAAGCTCTCAAGTATGTTTATAAACCAGCAGAGGAGCCAACACAGTGACTGGCTCCAAGTTCTATAAACAGTACAGCTATATTACCACTGATTAGTGGCACTGGGACTTAAACTGGAGTAGTAGCTTTAATCTTAATCAGGTAATGTAAGTAATCTTCAGTAATCTTACTCATTAAACACTGATTTAAGATACTGAGTTCAGTCAATCCATTTTTCTTACTTCTGTTACACTTTTGATGCAAAGACTTTATGTCTGTATATCCATATAATTGCTTTAATCAAAGTCTCTCTACCTTCTCGTTCTGGACATTCAAAAATCAACCACACATTTTTCTTGGAAACAAGATGTGACCCAAACTTAAGAAGACAATTCACCATGTAATTCAGGCTCACAAGACTAGAATACCTTTTCTGAGTGACTCAACAGAAGACAAGCCAGAAATCTACATGCTGTTCTGCTACCCATTATCAATGCCTCAGCAGAAAACAATTGAGATTCTTAAAATGGCAAGAGATGAGATCATCAAAACTAAACTAAAAATAGTATTTTAAATGTCTGTTACAAGACATTACTCAATTCCACCTTTCTGCAACATCAAAAAACTTTAGAAAATTACTCTTCAAACACAGAGACCTTTCCGGTTACACAGGGACAAATAAAACTAAAAATCAGTTTCAAATACTAAGAGTCTGAGACACCATTCATTGTCAGCAGCTCCAGTGTTCAGCCTGAACTGGCAGCTTTATTCATTGCCCTAAGAACAAAATCCTGAGACTGCTTTTTCAGGTTTTTGAGCCTTGACAGGGCATCACAGAGATTTAAGTCAGAGACCACATCATGTTTATTAATAGGCAGCCAACAGAACTAGATAGCTTTCCAGTCTTCTTAATAACTGAGGCTATAGCTAACAACCTGCTGATTTTATATTTTTATTAATATATGTTGAAATAATTTATTGCAAATATTACTAAAATTATTATATTCATTTTAATAACATATCTGGAGAGATTCAAAAGCAAAGCCTAGGATTATTAAATACGTTTTGAACACCACTTTGTTCTAAATAAGCTCATACAAAAATAAGACCACCTCATCGGTGGCAATATGAGTTTACACCACAAAACACGTTAATGGTTAAGACCTTCATTTTCAAAATGAAGAGATTTTATTTAGTTAGTTATTTTTACCTCCTAACAGATGAAAGTGTCTCGGAAAGTGTCACAGACACGCTGATGGAGTATGGGTTAGACAAATGATCAAAAGCTGGTTGAAAGACTCGGCCCAGAAGACGGATCAGTGGCACAAAGTCCAGTCAGAGCCAGTCACCAGCAGTGCACCCCTGCACTGGCACTTCTCTGGACAGAGAAGGTTTTCACAAAGGTCCATGAGGAAAAAGCCAAGTCCTGCTGTTGGAGAGGAAAAACCCCAGGTACCACGTATAGGCCTGACAAGCAGGAGAGCAGCTTTGCAAAGAAGCACCCGAGGGTGGTGGTGAACAGGGTCCTCCCTACTCTGCAGTGATGAGGTCCCACCTGGAGTGCAGTGTTCACTCCTGGTCTCCCAAACCATCAAGGGCAGGGATCTACCGGGGCCAGTCCAGCAAAGGGCCGGTGAGATGAAGGCACTAAGGCATTTCTCCCAGGAGAAGAGGCTCAAAGAGCTGTGACTCTGCAGCCTGAGAGGAGAAGATGCAGGGCAGGGGAGCTCATCAGTGCCTGTAAGTACCTGAAGGGAAGGACTGAAGAAAAGGCACTGCTCATTGACAAGACAAGAGACAATGGACAAAAGGTAAAACACACACAATTCTATTTGAACACCACACTTTTTTCCTGTGAGAGTGGTCAAGTACTGGAAAAAATTGCCCGCAGAGGCTGAGGAGTCTCTACCAGTGGAGATATTCAAAATCTGACAGGGCACGGTCCTGGGCAACCTACTTTGGCTGACTGTGGCTGTGAGCAGGGTGTTGGACTAGACAATATCGAGAGGTGCTTGCCAACCTCAAACATTCTGTAACAATTATACTATTTCCACTGCTGCACAGAAAAAAGGTGGAGTTTTACTCTCGACCCTCTGTAACCTTAACTGTTATGACAGTCTTACACATCAAGTTTTAGAACTTTCTACCAGAAAGAAGCATAAGAGAATGTAAATAAGCAAACAGAAAGTCAGTCAAGAAAGCACAGCAGTTGCTTTAGTAACAGTAAATACAGAAATTATTTCAGCCTTGACCATAACAGTTCCTGCAAGGCACATTAAGGAGAAAGGAGTGATGCACCAGGACATCATATTCATCTTTCAGATGGACAGAAGACTTACCACCTATTCCTAATTTATATTACACTTTTACAGAAGATACAATAAAACCATGCCAAAGTAACAAAGTTGTTATATAGTTATAGATTTGTCACTACATGAATTTCAGAGTAATGCCCAATAATCTGGACAAATCCAACAGAAAGTACTAATTTAAGACGACTTCCTGCAAAACAGCATAATAGAATCCATACTACTCTTGATATCTCATTCTGTAGCACAGTGTGTCTACAGAAATATGGATCCTCACCCTGTGACATGCAGAGAAATGCATGCTGCATGCCCTGATGGGAACAGCTTGGCCATCTTTTAGGATTTCACCTAGCTCAGTGAAGTATCAATTCTAATTAGATGGCAGTCTACACTGAACTCCAATGTTCTTCTTTCCTGCTACTGAGAAAATACTTTCATGATCCCTAACAACTGGGTGGACATTCTAAGAGAGATGTAAAAGCAGTCTATGCTAACAAAAATCAGCAAGGCATATTTTTGTTCTTCCTATTTTGGAGGGGAAGAGAGGTGAGGTCACCTAATGTCTTAATGCTTCTCATGTGAAAATATTTTAGTGGTTGACCAAGAAACCCATATATAGTGTGCTTGACTTCTATCTTACGCAAAACATCAGGGGAAAGAAGAGTTATCACCTCAACAAAAATTTTAGTGAAGTTGGATTACAAGGTCCAAACCAATCATAAATTCCAATTTAAGCTGAACTGTACATTATAATTTCAGATGTCACTTTTTTCCCCCGTGTCATTCTGATTCCATGGCTTTTTTGTGGGCTATACAAACTGAGAAGCATGTTTGCGGCTAATTTTTAATTAGCTCTTTTTGCCTCTTTTTCATGAACTCCAGGTAACAATTTTCACAAGTAGTTATTAATGAAAGGAAATTTGAGAACAGCACAACTGACTATTTTAGCTCTTTGGAAGTGTCCTAACTCTAGAACACAGCCAGATACTGCTGGTGTCAAAGAGAGGTGATCAGTATCATCATCACAAGGAACAGAAAGTGTGTCAAATTTTTTTTAGCCCTGTGAACAAATCTCATTATCAGACTCTTTCAAAGACAAGATTTCAAGCTGTTAAACAAAATTTTAAATGTAAGAGATTTCAAGTTCATATCATCATGTAATTTATGAAAAACTTCTCTGGCACACTAGCATTTTGTCAAAAGTTGTTTCCTTAAAGCTTTCATTTCATGAAAGACCTAGTTTATATCACTTAACAGAAAAACTCACTACAATTAAGAAGCTGGGTCAAAAGATTACGCAGTAGAACAGACAGCTGGGATTGAAGAGAAGTAATCCAGGAAATGACGTCTCCTCTGTCTAGGCCTCACAGATAAGTCACTTCAACCAGGAAATATGCTATTAAGGGGATTTCACTGCTCACTTCCGCTTTCTGCTATTACAAAAGACTCAGAGCTAACAGGCCAAAAATAGCAGCTTCCAAGCAAACACATCACTGGCAAAGACAGATCTGCCCCATCAAAAGCCTTTTGCTGATGGCAAATATGCTGAAATGTTTTCCAAGAGAAAAGACCAAACCTGATAAATTTTGCAACATCCTCCTACTACATGAGTAGCAGAGTTCGTGGCCACGCTGACAGCAGTCACCCTCTGTGGACAACATGGAGCTTGGCTCTCCCAGCAAGCAGTTTGCACTGTTTACTGACCTCAATGAAAGAAAAAACAGCCTAGAAAAGTTCATGAAATACAGGAACTAAATGTTTATGTTCTTCTCTGAGAGACGGGTCCGTAATAGGGAAAAATACTAGTGGCTTCTCAAAAATAAGCTTAATATTAATTCCAGGCAATCCCACAGAAGCCCTCACCAAATTAAACCATTCTGTGTTGGTAAGAGTTTCAGAAGTTAAAGTAACTGTCTGAACCTGTCTAACATTGATATGTGCATGTAAACTCCACTGGCTGTCAAAAGCAGCTTTGGCTATTTTGGTTTATTCCTCACTTTCGTGACGTGAAAAAAATAAAATACAAGGGCAAATAGAGGATGACTGAAAAGAAAAAGTATCCGTTACTTCAGAAAACAATTCATAATCCTGCAATAACTGGAAAACATAAAAAGCTTGATCTAGTGAAAGATGTCCCTGCCCACAGGCAAGGGGTTGAAATACATGATCTTTCAAGGTTCCCTTCCAACCTACACCTATGAGATCCTCTGGAAATTTCACTAAACCATTATTTCTAAGAAAACAAAAACAATATTCTTTCCTCTTCCAAATCGTCAAATAAAATTTAATAATATGCTGCAGCAAAAAGTAAGGATAGAAAAGTCTCGTAACATCACATTGCATTTTTCTAACTGGGCCTAAATGCTTTTAAAGGCAGAACTTCCCAAATCTATGAACACAGGAAGTGAGCATCTAGTGACTCTTCCCCAGGACTAAACCTCCACTGTGTTCTTCCATATGCCAGTGGGACCCTTAAATAATTCTGGTCTTACCTGAGCAATTACTTCTTCCCATAACACAGATGCTACGTTTGGATACAAGGTGAACAGCTCAGTAACAGCATTCAACAAGAAAAAACAACGGAAAGGTCATATGAAAGGCAAAACCAGCCTTTTCCCAAGCCTGCCAGGCTCAGTGATCTCTAGGATATGTTGCAATTCACTTTTCTCTTATTTAAGCATCTGTAATCAGTATGGGAAGGAATAATCTGGGCCATGATAATGCAGCTGACATTTACTGCTGGGAGGTCTTGCTATTCTGGTTCTTTAACAGTTTTACATTAATTAACAGATTTTTTTTTTTAACAGTATTGAGTATGTACAGTTTAGAAACCTAAAAGCAGCTCCTGTCCACAAATGAGTATGCAAATATTTAACAACAGGCTTTAGTTACAATCTGATTTCTGTACATGAAGGTAAACAAATACTGAAATGGTTTTAATGTTGTCTACTATTGAATACAGGCAAATTTTTCTTCATCATACAAGCAATATTCCTCAAGGCATGTCCTCTTATGTGCCGCATCTTACGTGCATATTTTCATGGTTTTATACACTTTCCCCTGCTATTTGAAAGGCACAGTGTGAAAGTGTAATGATAAAGATAGGATGATAACAGCCCAAAACCAGCTTCCTCCTAAATACTTACAAAAGTATAGTCACAAAATTGTTCAAGATGCAACAAGGCAGACATTAAGGAACACCACTAAGGAACAGTAAAAGCATGTCAATAATGATCAGGAAGGCAAAGGGCTATAGAGAGCTGTAGTTTACAAGAGACAAGAGAAAATAATGGAAGATACTTTATATTAAGTATGATCAAATAAAAGTCCATTAAGAGTTACAAAAAACAAAGAACGCACAGAAGGTTTAAGTTTTCCATGCTTTCTGGGATAAGAATGAAAACAAATCCTAAAAAAAATCATTATATGCATGAAGAAATATGCTGAGGACAGCAAGATCCACTGAAATTCACTCCTGAAATTCACTCACAGTATTTAAGGAGACTGTCCCAATCAATTTACATTGAAAACTCAGGAGAACAGGAGAGGTCAGCAGGACTGAAAAGATTAAATCAAAGCACTCCCATTAAAAGGCATAGGGTTTTCCAAACTACAGATCAGAATGTTTGGTGATGGGGAGTTAGAACAAGACATTAATCATCTTGCAAACACCTAGAGGATCAACATGTGAGATCCAGAAAGATAAAACAGTTCCATATAAAAAAATTCTGGCAGATTATAGAGAGTAATCAATAAAACAAAGCATTTTAACATAGGTATAAAATGCAAGACTCACCATTCACATTGGCAAAGTAAAAAACTGTCGTATAGGAAATCATGGAGAAAAGGTCCAAAAGATCATCATTAGGAGTTTGGTAATCATCAGGAGTTGGAAAAGTGTGTCGAAAAGAAATTCCCTTGGGTTTGTCCTATTTCAGTTCTACAGAATATTTTCATTGCCACAATAAAGGAACAGAATTAGAAACACCTCTATTAAGAACTAAAAATAAAATAAATAAATTCAGCAAATGATACCAAGCTTAGAGTTTTGAGCACAGGCTTTTTACTGCATTCAAAATTACCTCAAAAAGAAGGCAAAAAAAACCTGAAAAAAGGGGGGGAAAGTCTCCACTACTATATGCTTTTGAAAGAAGTTAAATGCACCGAATATAAAAACTGAAATAATGACCAAGCAGGAAGATAATGGAAAATCACATAGGGTTACAGCAGACTAGAAGTCCAGTCTAAGATGCATAAACAGGAGATACATTGGATAAGACCCCACAGAGAACTAAGATTCTTTTGTAAATAAAGATCAGAAATCCTTTGCTGATATTGGTACAGCCTATGCCGGAACATTGTGTCCAGTTCTGTGAAGCCTTACACAGAGGACAGCAAAAGACAAGCTGGAAAAAAACTGAAGGGAAGTTAACAAGAGCAGGGAAGTGATAAGCAATTTGTGCTAAAACAGGCTGTCAGGACCAGAGAACTTGGCCTTTAAAAGTTAGCCTAAGGAGATAGGACAAGTTCTCTCAGAACATAAAAAGCTGTTATGAGCGATGCTGCTGATAGACAATTCCTCACATTCCACAAAACAGCATAAAATAATTAGCTGAATTAGACACAAATGTTAGGTTGCAGGTTGGGGGAAAAAAGTTCTAAATAGCAGCAGTGATAAACTGACATAATACAGCTCCTCAAGGGAGTTGAGAAATCACCTTCACAAGAGATTCACAAACTAGAGAAATATTTATTACAGTAAGTCCAGCTGTGCATCCTTCAGCAGTGATCTCTAAAATTCCTTCCAAGGCTACCTAAAATCTCTTCACAAGTTACTGTAAGGAATACACAAAGGCAGTAAATCAAGCCAAGGAAAAAGGATTAAAAACAGGAGTAAACCAGAAGCTCTGAAGATACAGCTTAACATTATTCACTTAAAAAAACCCCCAAAACTTAACCATTACAAAAATGCACATTTCTTCCTCCAAATTAATTGTTGCTGTTTTCTCTTTAAGCTTTAATAAAATAAAACTGGTCTTGCATGTGTTGCTGATTATCACTGTAGCCATGGAAAATTCAGTAGTTCAGCACAATCGGTTTTCATCTGAAGTCACTGTACATTTCCAGGTTCTTTAGCTACTTTTGATTTTAGCATTCACACTGCTTTCAAAACATTAATGTGCACCAAAGCCCAGAACCACAAACCTGTTAAAATGACACTAGAGATAATTTCCTATTCATTGGAAACCTCCAAGGCCTTTATTAGCAATCCTTGCTCCTTAACAAGAGAGCAAGAGCAGGCTGGTAATTTTGACTGTCACTTTCCTGCAGTCATTTATGCACCAGCTCTGATGGAGTTTGCCCAAGCAATCAAGCAGAACAGTACAAGCACTAGAACTGCAAAAAGACTATCTACAAATGCACAAAAAATAAACCCATGCCTGGAATTGTTTCTCTCACATCCTGAAGCAGTCTGACATCCTGAAAAAGCCTATTGTTTCAAGAAAATCCAAATGCAACACACAGCCTTTTCTTCATTCCTCTTTTCCCAAAAAGGGCTTCCAAAGGCCACAGCTGCTGGACTAAGAGGGAGCATCAGGAACACAGATAAAAGGTCAGGAGGCTCATCTGTGCTTGAGGATGGAGACAGATGTACAGCCTACTCTTAAAATCATGTTTTGAACACAAGGTCATCCTTGTTCCGTATTAACTAAGAATCCCACTTTTCCATCATGAAAATTATTCTAGTTATCTTCTTGTAAACTCAGACAGTTCAGTCTGTGAAGCTACTGTCAGCAACTATCCACTGCATGTTATACCATCAGAATCACTCGCCCTTCAATTCCACTGTGAACTTGTCTTCAGATAAATGTATTTCCTATATATTCCTCCATGCAATGCTGGTGGTTGTATTATATTATATATTTTTACTAAACTGTTTAGCAGTCACGGATAAGTAAGACGCAAGTACACAGCCTGCTAACTAAAAAGGACGCTTAGTAGGGTAAATAACAAAAATTTTAAGTACCTCTACTACAGTAACTGAAGCTGCAAACAACATGGCTTGGAAAAAAATATCAAGAAAAAGCCTAGCACCCTCCTCCCTTAATTAAAAGCATGATGAATTAGAAGTTATGAAAGGACTAAAAGGACTTGTTTGTTTTTGGGTTTTTTTGGTAGTCACTGATTCAGAGCAAATTACTACAAAATTTCCCTGTACTAAAAATACCAGCAACTGTTTAAAATCACTCTTTAAAACACTTCTAACCAAATAAATTAAGGCCTGCCCATCATGTTATCTCCTGCCTAACTTCAAATTTGATGTCAGCAGCATATTCTAATCAGCTGCATCACATATGTCTTGAAATGTAGATGCTGTACTCCACCATAATTCCATGAGCCCAGATTTCCAGTTAAAGTGATGAATAAAACTTAAGTAATCAAAATCACATCTAACTCTTGAGTACAGAATTTGGGTGGAGTATGGCAAAACCTACATGTAAATATGTTAAAATATAAAAATATTAAAATACATAAAATAACAGAAATAACACTTCAATTCCAATTCATGTGTCAGGATTCCTAATGGAACATTCTGGATTTTAAAGCAGAGCAGGAATTTTTCTGGATGTTTTCTGCTGCAACTCTATATATGTTCTTCTAGGGACTGACTGAAATAATAGTTCCATCATTTGTAAAATCCATGATGATGAGGTATTATCAAAAACTGAAGTTTTCTCATCAAGTTCAATAACAAAAAAATATTTAAGAGGTCAATAGCCTCAGCCTCTAGGACTGTAATAGAGTTTGTCTCTCCAACTAAAAGTGTTTGAAAACTCCCCCCCGAAACAGGGAGAAAAACAAACCCTGTCCTGCCACATAACTGGCTGACCCCTACAAAAGAGACTGGATTCACACTCAGGACAGACATTAAGCAGCCCCTTTGAGCAGGGGTTGAACCTAGATGACCTCCAGAGGTCTTCAAAGCTGAGTTATTCTGTGATGCTACAATCCTTTTGACCTGAGCATATGGCAGGTCAGCAACATTAAAATCAGTTTTTGTATCAATGAGTCCAAAAACTTCTGTTCTTGCAAATATAAAGACAGTCCTTAAATAAGGATTCCTTTCCTGTACAAAAGTATGAAGCAAAGCAGGAGAAAATGAGTGTTGACAGGAACTTGCTATCTACAGATTCTGAAAGACCTACTTCAGCAAGCCTGGTGAAGTGAATGCCTATTGCAATCTATTACTATAACTACTCATTTTCCAAGTTTCTGAGCGAAAAGTTTGTTCTGTGCAAAATCTACATAAATTAGCTATTTCTCCCACAAGATTAATTAGGACCTTCACATTGCAAATGACTGCTCCCCAAAGCTGTGGGTAGCCTTCATCAAGATCTTGGGGCTTCTTTCATTGAAGAGGAGGTGATGCAAAGGGCCACAGAAAACAGCAAAAAATTTCTTCTGAAGGATTTTTTCAACTACTTCATCAATAAATTAGTTTAATCATGGAAGAACTTTTATTTCTTTAGCCACTAAAATCTAGTTAATGTAAAGTTTAAAAGACATCAAGGCAACTGCAGAACCTTGTTTTAGAAGCTGTTAGCATGTGAATTCATTACAAAATTTAAAATTTCTATCACAGTTGACCAGAAACTCGGGAAAATAACTGCTCTTGATTTCTGATCTGTTTCTCTAGCCATAAATTACACTCAGTGGGTGTTGTTATATCCTCTGCCTTATGAATCAGTTTGCAGAAGCTTTTAATGCTAATTGCAAGTTATATCAGAAGGAACTGCATTTAAAAATAAACATTACATAATATGAAGACACTCAAGAAAAAACTCCAAACTATTGCAGCTTGAAGAGACAGATATAAGCAATAAAACTTGTGTGTTAATAAACTTGTTATTACTTGTTATATTAAATTTGTGTTAAATTAAACGTATATTAAAATAAACTTGTGTTTGTACACTGCACCTCAGTTTTGCTTCAGTCAGGAAAAACATCACCTTATCAGTGTCTGTGAGATATTCAAATGTCATGTACAACCATAATAAAACAAACATATTATGTCACTTCAGACAGTGTAAAAAATCCTGTGCCAAGCATAAAAGAGCATGACTTGGAGCATGACACAGAATGACTGTGATTAAATCTGTTTCTCTTAAACTGGGAAGCATTTAGCATTTCTGTCCCTAGAAAACCAGAATATACATGCATACATGCACACTCTCACACACAATGACAGGCTCAGGTCCTGGCATTGAAAGGGTACGAAGGACATGAACAAAAGCTTCTAGGAATAAATCAGCAACTAAAGAAAGTAAATGGGGGCACACTGTCTTGGTTGAGCAGGAGACCTGGAGACAGAAGATGGGCACCTCATGCCTTTTTTGCTGTTGTCCCCTGGGACAAAGAGAGCTCTACCTCAGGCATCCTCACAGGATCCATCTGAGGGGCGTGAAGGAGCCACTCAAAACCATTACCAGGCTGCTCTCTACCTCCTCTGAGAGGTCACAACAAATGGGGGAGTCTCCTGTTCAATGAAAAAGAACAAGTTTTCTGCTCATGTTCAACAAGGAGGACCTGCAGAAAAACAGACCAAAATTCCATTTAAGTTCAGGCCCCTTGGCACCATTATCACTCAAATGGAGAATACGATAACTGAATAAATTGATCAGAAATAAATTGTCTTGTCTAATAATCAATCTAATAATCAACTCGCCTTGTCTAATGAGATGACCGTTTCAGTGCCCAAGGAGTGAGCAGTGTTGTTTATCTAGACTTCAGCAAGGTATTCAGCACAGATTCCTGCAGTAATTGTATGGGCCACTTGGGTACACAAACAAACAATCAGCTGGGTGGTAACCTGGCTGGACCATCCAGCTCAAAGTATCACTGTGATCAGCAGAATCAAGTCCAACTTGGCATCTGGTGACCACTGGCATTCCCCAGGGACTAATAATGGGAGCCTTACTGGGACCAATCCTGTTTGTTTTTACTGATGACCCAAAAGCTAGGACACAGTGCACCTTCAGCAACCTCATGGGTAACACAGCTGGGGCAGTGGCTGATACACTGGAGGGCAGAGCTGCTATTCAGAGGGCCCCAGAAAGGCTGGGGAAAATGGGCTGAGAGGAGTCTCATGCAGTTCAGTGACACACACAGACTCCCACATGTGGGATGGAACACCACCACACATCAGGAGAGGCTGGCACTTGCTGGCTAGACAGTGGTTCTGAGGAAAAGGAGCCGAGGGTGCTGGTGAACAAAAAGCTGCTCATAGGTCAGCAGTGGGCCCTGTGGCAGAGGAGTATGACAACAGGCAACAGACAGGTTGACATATGGGATACTGAAATTGGCCATACGGAAACATTTTCTCCACCACTGTCAAATGTTGGGAACAGGGTGCCCAGAGAGGATATGGCATCTCCACATATAGATATTTTCCAAATTAAATTCTTAAATATCATCTAATTGAAGCTGATAATGAGTACATTAGCAGTTTGGACCAGAAGACCTCCACAGGTCTCTTGCATTCTAAATTATCCTATGATGGGTATTTGTATTTAGTTCTGGAAATAGCTTTAACCAGAGCTCAATTACTGACAGGGTGCCATGTACATCTCCAGAAATACCACTAATTATTTGGCTAGACATTGCTGTTAGAAGAGCTGGCAGGATATTTTGTGAAACAATATTTCATCGTGAATTGTATTATCACAGTGTCATCGATCACGGACCAGGGCCTGTCTGTGGAAGATCATGACTCTGTTTTGTTTTGTTTTGCACTGCAGTTGAATCTAAGATAAGAGACGCCTGATGGATAAGCACAAATTGAAATAAGCAGAGACAACATCAGACAGTATCACAGGCATTCAACTGGAATCTGGTCTCCTACGTACGTGGTGACTCAGACTTCCTGGCTAGCTGGATGGCCATTAACAGAAGATGGAAGGCAAATGAAGCCAGCATGCAAGACACTTAAAACAGAAGGGAAGGGTTTATTCACATCATAGAACGTACTGCCACGGGATGTTTCTGCTGCCAAGGAGTTTACATTGGGCTGAAGGGTATTCGATTCAAGGGAGACAGAGCTGTCAAGGGCTGTGAGACAGAAAACCACCACATCCACCTCGGAGATTCCCTGAGCTGCCCCATCTCCCGAGGCTGAGAGTGGAATTGAACAGGCAGAGTTCTTCTTCTGCACCCTGGCCCAGGCACTTCTGAGCTACTGACTACTGCTGGGAACAGCACAGTCAGGCTAGAAAAACTCCTAATTGAATCTAGTGATCCACTTTCATGTTAGTACTTTGGGAAACCGTTTTTTCATGCTCACACAAGTTTCTTTAATTCCTACAAATAATCACATGGAAGTAAGTCAAGTTTCTTTCAGCTAAGTATTACATCCTCTGGACAAAAGAGAACATCATGCCAAACTCAAAAGCATACATGGAAAAAGAGAAGAGCTTCAACAACAGAGACTAAGATAAACCATTCTGAAACCAGCAGTACATTGTATGTTGCCTGTCATCCTCCCAACCTGAAATTTGGGGCTGGAGAAGTAATTTGTTCATGAGGTGGTGATTGGTCAAAGGCTCAACTCTGACAATCTTGGAGGTCTTTTCCAATCTAAACAATTCTGTGAAATGTGAGAAAACAGAGGCTGGATTCAAATGTCAGCTCTGGCAACAGCCAAATCAAGTACTACTGCTACGAAGCAGGCTAGGAGCTTGCAGAAGACATTTCAAAGGACTTAGTATCAACCCTGTGCAATAAAACAATTTTTCTAATATTTGAAATATACAACAAAGAAACCTATTTACCATTTAGCAATGTTTCAAAGGCATACTGCATCTATTTTAAGCCAACTTTTACATCTTGGGAGTGGCAGTACAACTGCATACAGATATGGACTTATTAGAAGGAAAAAAAAAAAATCAAAACTTAGAGGATAAAACAGAACAAAGGTTGACTGACCAATCTTATTTCCCTTCTCCTTCAACATGATAATCCAGCATGGAATGGGTGGCTGTGCAATACTTTGTGCACTCCTTCCTGGATGCAAGTTCACCTCTTGCTCAGTGAAAACAAAACCAACAGAATTCAGTGTTTGAAATCTTTCTTGGGTAGCTTAAAAACTACTTTCAGGTACATTTAATGTTCTAGGAACTTGACTTTCATTTCTGCACAGACAATGCAAAAACCACTCACACTGCAGTTTCTGAAATACCGTGACTGATTATCAATTTTACAGCTGGTTAAACCTCATTCTAGTTAAAAAAGGCCATTTGTTGTGGTAATACTCTAGATGGTAACTCCGAAATAAAGTGGGACACTTGGTCTGGCATTTGCATAACGAGCTCCCAGAACATTCCTCTTCCCAATGTTTCAGCTGTAGGTGCAAATCAAACAATCGGGTGTGCTTATGCATACAACATCTTTTTGTTTGCATTTGTGAAAAGGAATCACATCAAACTGGCAAAGGAAACTGCAGTCCTTTCAGAAGAGACTTAAAATCATAATGAAGTTCCTTAGACTTTTACTGCTAAGAGTGAATATAATTTCAAGTTATAGCCATACTTTAAATATAAGATTTATCTTTAAGAGAACTCTAGTGTCTTTTTTTTCCCAGACATCTCTATTGTCAGTATCTGAATTTTGAATTTAGTGTTATTTGCACAATTTCAGTAACCTAGGAAATTACTATTTGCAAATCTAATTTAAAAAAAAGACTTATCTCTACTAACACCAAACACTATTGGAAAATTCTGAACTTAGAGCAAATATACTTTTTTCAGAGTAAAGATATTATTCCTGAGCTATTATAAACTTGCTCTTCTGTTCATTACAGATGAAGTAAAATCAAAAGTTTTGCTCTATATATGGATACTTGTCCTTTTATCCATGACTAATGTCAATGATTTGCAGATGGACATACAGGTGTCTGAGCTCTCAAGAAAAAAATCTCACCCAAACCCACCACATTTTGAAGTTAATACACACCTTTACTGTCTTTTCTTTTTCAAGAGTTCCTGGTTCCTAACTTCCTGTACCCAAATCAAGAAGATGAAGGTACACAGGTGAGAGATAAGAAGATCCCTTTTTCATTTTCATCACTTAGAGGTGCAATGACCCACCATGCAGCTTACCTTCTAATACTTATTTCTAAATTTTGATATCACCCTATTCTATACAGTATGCAATTCTATATTTAACCCATCTCTTCACTCAGAATGCCATCACTCCCAGTGGAAATACTTCAGTTACATACCAAAATAGAACTCCTAGAAGCAGTAATCCTTTATGCTGACTCATTGATCTGAAAATATAATTTCAGTTCTTCGAAAGCATACACCTAACCACAACAACTATTTGTGAAAATTCATTAACATGCAGCTAATCCCTACTATTCTGTTTGATCCCACAGTGCCTTCAAGACATCTGAATAACAAACCTGTCATGGAAACCTGTTTGAAAAGTACACATGATTGTATTTGCCTAATAGGAGCAGCATAAAACTTCTTGTACAAAGGATAGGCAAAGAAGTGTTAGACAGCCTAAGAAATACTGCAGTCATCAAATTAGAAAATATTTAAGACCTATTATTAATCATCAAATATTGATGAAAGTTTGGCATGAAAACAAGATCACATTTGCTCATGCAAAGGATTTGGAAGAATAAAAATCCACAGACAGGTTTCTACAGTAGATCATGATATTGAAAATCCAAGTTATATAAAATGACCAGAAAAATCAGGCCAGAGCTTTAGCAGACATAATGCAGACAAGAAAGGCAGTCAATAGTTAAAAAGATGAAAGGATAGAAAAGGATTACAGAGGGAAATGTCAAAGATCATTCCAAACACATTTTGAAAGGAATTCCAAATATTATCACTTAGACTTGGGAAAAAGGAAGAAAGAAGCAGTTAAAATTATTATGGCTCTTTCAATCTGCATGGCTTAATTCCTGTTATAAACCAATGTTTCTGCACTGATTTTAACTGCCATTACTACAATATGATAAATTAGATATTAATTCTTTTAAAAAGAAAACAAATTAATTAAATGGAAATTTAACTCCCTAGCTACACCATTGATTGATAATGTTGGAGAAACTGAAGCAAATTATTTCAAAAATTATCTTGCCTGTAAAACTCTAAAATACAACCAACATAAACTAGAGCTAGAATTCTAGAACTCGTGTCAAAATTCTAGAACTAGCTCTAGACTTTAACAATCTTTGTCATAAATTTCTTTAGTAAAAGAACCATGTTGGTTTTTTTGCAGATACTCCTACGTGCATATGTAAAAAAATAGTCCCCAAAGCATCATAAATTGCATCAGATTTGACGACCTCTTATCTGAGTCCTTCCCAATATCAACAAGTGAAAGAACCATGTGCCTTGAAGTTGCTTGTTGAGACAGCAAAATGGATGACTTCCAGGTCATTCACTAGTACATGTACATCAACACAGAATATGGTTCATGATCTGTAGATTGTTTCCAGAATTCCCCACATTACATCCATGCAAATAATGTGGGGGGAAATAATCTAAAAATGGAAGTTTATTGGTTTTTTAATGTTAGGTTAACGGCTGGACTTGATGATCTTAAGGGTCTTTTCCAGCCTTAATGATTCTATGAAAAGCAATCCAGTAGGCTTGCAAAGCAGAAGTGGAGGATGCCAGCACCTCCAATGTGACAGCCTAGACTGGGAAGCCTTTCAGGTAGACAGCACAGGCTGAGTAGGGTAGAGGTCAAACAACAACAACAAAAAAAATGGGTACAGGTGAAAGAAAAAAACCTCAACTCTACGAGTACAGTCTTCTGCCAAGAGGACAGCCCTGATTTCAGAATCACAAGAGTACCGAGTTCCCGGAGAAAGATATTCTACAACAAGCCAATGATGTCTTCCCTGTGCAGATACCCAAAGCAGTGGCTGAGTCTCCTGCAGACTACAGAGCTGTAATTTATGGCTATGGCTGTTTCTAAGCAATACCAGCAGTGAGGACCACGTCCAGTAGTCCAGCTCAACCTTAACCCTGTGCTGCAGACCAAAAGGTGGATGATCTCAGTAACTGTTACTTGCACTCCCATTGCAGCTTGAAACGCAGACACATTTGTAGGCCGAGACTTCTGGAGCACAACAACACCAGATTGGCGATGCAATTCCTTCTTCCTCCCACTTAGGAATTTTCACTCTATACCAGCATCACAGCTCATACCCACTCTGCAAACACAACACTCAGCTAAGCAACTAGCCTGCTTTGTTGGGAAATAGGATCAGTTTAATAAAACTGCTGCCTTAGCATCCCCTGGCTAGGCCCCCTGTGCCCCGCAGCACGGAGCACTGCTGAGAGCAGAGCAGCCCTGGCGGCCAGGGCAGGACACGGCCGCTCTGGTCCTGCCCTCCACACTCACAGCCAGGGCTGGGAGCAGGGCTTCATGTGCTTTACACAAGCAGGAATAAGAACCAGAAGAAGCCTTCAGAGCTGCTTCCCCACCAGTATTTGCTGTCTCTTCCTTGCTATATCATGGCAACTTCTCTTTGCCTCAAAATAATAAATGGGAAGGAAAAAACCACATCCCCAAGACAGCACCACAGACATTTTCAAAACTAGGAGACTGTTCTTCAGCTCCATATGAAAGCCAACGCTGCTGTCAGAGCAACAGCCTTATCCTTACCTCGGACATGGAATTCCATTCTGGCTGTAAAAAATTACCTTTCTTTACCAAAATGTAGTTTACCAGAAATCGGGGTTATTTGCTAGGATGTACTGTTTGCAGATCAATTTTACATTCACAGTTGTGATATTAATTAACAAAAATGAAAATGAAGATATTAACTCACTCCTTTTGTCAAGCAGAAATATTTTAAAATATGAAACCTCTTACTAACACAATTTTAGATTTTCTGTATTCAAAAAAAGCGCTAGGGAAAAATCTACTTTGGTAAAATTAGCAAAAAGTATCTAGAAATCATTCTGAGCTGACATTTCCAAAAGTCTCCCAAGTTCTGAAGCCACCTATAAATCTGCAACCATGTTTTGCTATATATTGATTTCAACCCCCTCAGTTAAGATCGTATGTGCAAAGTTTACAGTATGACATTTTCATCTTCTAAAATGTTTAAGAAATCATCATACTATATTTCATTTTAAAAATCTTCCACTCACCACAGGAAGTAGCTGAATGAAAGCAGAATAGGGCACCTGCCCACCCCTAGGAACAGCTGCTTAAATATTATCCTCTAGTAAGTACATGATTAGATGGGAAGTTCCTTAATTTCCTGATCAGCCTGAAATTTAAGGTGGTCCATAACACAGAACCATCTGCATGAGCTACCATGTAAAGGTCTCTGTGAAAAGCATGAATTTTTAACAACATTAAGATTTGCAATTTATCCAAACAAAGCATATGTCAAACTTAAAACTACAAGTGTGATACCATATTTTGCCAAGTTGACTTTCACAATAGAAAACACTAAAGCAACACTCAGTGTGGCTGCGACAAAGTAAATTATGACACTCTATGAAAACTCACTTTCTGACTGACTGCATAACTATGGCACACTGTAATTATGCACATTCTTCCAACCAGTCATGATCTTACTAAACCAACTCTCTCCTTTTAAATTTTCTCACCAAGTCAAAAAGGAAGATGCATTCAGAGAACCTTCATCAACCTCTGCAAAAGCCCTGTGACACAGCTGCCTTCCAGCTGCACAACCTTCCTGCTGACATGTCATATTTCACTACAAGATCTAGGTCCTTCCCTGGACAGAAATGGACTGAATGCACATTTTAAAGCATGACAGAAGACCCAAGATCAATGGAAATTTATGCTGTGATTTTTTCTGGGCAGCTCAGAGGAACATGAAGTACTGCCCTCATACATGCAGAGGTAAGCCATTCTGCACAGCAGGCAGGAAAACGAGGTAAGTGCTTTCACTACTTCCACTTGCAAACCAAGCTGCACCAACTCTTTATGCTACACAAACAGGGAGGAAAGCTAAAAGCTTCTCGCTTCTTTGTGCTGCAATATGGCACTTCAGTCAAGATCCATTTTGTTTCTACTGAAGTCAGCAGAACTGTCTTATTTTCATTTTAAGGCTTTTTAAAAAGTGTGCTTTAGCAGAGCCAGTAATACAGTGTCAGAAGTAGATTTTTAACAAAGCCATGCTCCTGTGTTCCTCTTATCTCCTGATCTTTTCTTCTTTGTGTTTCTTTCCTTGCTATAGCTCCGTATCAGCTGTATTCCCAGACAAAATTCCATTTTCTCAAAACTGATCTTGCATTATTTTCATGATTTGTCATTAACTGCTCTCAATATAAGACGTTTGACCACAGTCCTAGCTCTTCTTCAGAGTTGCAATGTCTTACTGAGTCAGCACGTTTGCAGCTCTTTAAACTCATCTTATCTACACAGTGCAGGTTGCCACGTCATTTTTCATACAATTAATATATTTTTCTTCATTACATGTGAAGAGATCTGCAACAATGCTTGCTTTTCTTCTCATCACATCACACAGTAAAAAACCTTTTCAAACCTTCAGATTGAAAACACGTCAACTTTTCAATATTACAACTTTTTTCCAGCAAAGTCAAGCTTTTAAATAATACTTTTCAGAATCCTTCTCTTTCGATTACAGCAGTTCAGCTGTTCATTTTTCCTCTACATGCACCCAGAGGTCTTGGGAGGACCATTTTCTCTGACCTTAGTGCCTTCTTTACACTGCTTTCTGAAGGTTTGTTGGTTTTCAGTCTGATCAATGGCAAAAAACAATACTCCAGTTCTACTGCACAGCTAAACAATGACGCTCCACCAACTTCACAAAAGCAGAGAAATTCCAAATAACTACTATCAATAATCATTTAGAAAGAAGTTCTGTAGATCTGTTGTATGAAATGATATTATCTCAGCATTTTCTGTGAAAGTATTACATTTACCGCACAATTTAAGTTGCAACTCCATTATAAACATTTAACTTCCATATGCTGCAAAGAGAGCTTTTGAGTGAGCATAACTGCGCAGTGGAATTTGACAAAAGTAGCAAAGATAACTGAAAAATGCTGTCAGTAAACTATCAGATGTTTGACAGAAATATTATTTAACAGCACTTCAAAAATTTGATGGGGGGGGCAAAAGAGGATGCAGCCTGGCACCATCTCCTAAGGAGGCACACACCACTGCACAAACCACGGGGTTTCATCAACAGAGTGCCTGGGTGGCCGTGTGAAGTTGGCACTTTACATTCATAGCATTTATTTTATGTCATTTCTTGGAATGAAGTTTATAGCTTAACACAGAAATCTGTCCAATCTTTTAGTTTTAGCTCTGTGATGTCATTTCACCTCTTCAACAAGATAACAACTTTCTGACAATTAAGCCCTTCATTAAAAAGGTTATGTAAATGACAGCATTAATACATTCCATGACATTAACAATAATGCACCTACTAGATTTATAAATAAACTCTATGCACTCTGTGCCTCCTACATCACCTACCTCCATGTCTCAGCATCTCAAAATATCTGGGTTACACAAAACAAATTGTCACAGGTATTGCAAACACTAACTATACAGAACAGATAAAAATATTTTATAATGACGCTTTTGAGAAACACAGTTAATAAGTCTGAAACTCATGCCTAAACATATTAGAGTCAATTAAAATCATTTAAACAGGATTGTCCTAAAGGTAAAATGAGAAAAAGTGTAGTTGTAGTGAATGACTCTTGGATTACATGATGAAGTAGTCATTTGCTGTATCTTTTGCTACATTTGCTAACAAAGCTTGAAGGACTTCCGCAAATAACAAGTGTTGAAATGCTGAAACTGTAAAACATGTTGGTAATTGCTCTGTTTCAATTCACTGAAGAAAAGCAATCAAAAATAGCACTATGGGAGGGGTTTTGAGACGGAATTACTGAACAGCTTGTACTTTTCATTAAGAGTGACCAATACTGATAATTTTTATATAAAAGAATTACCATATATGGCTTTTGAATATACAGGCTGTACCAAGGACAAGTGTGAAACAACCTTTTGAAGCTTGTTTCTTTGCATTTGCTCCAGACTGTAAAAGACAGCCATTATGTTATTGACCCTATTAAGAAGCAGTTGAATAAAAACCACAGAGAAATACAGCTTGAGCCTATGCTATTGATGATATCCACAGCAGTCAGGATGGATTTCTCAAGAACTTACTCCACCCAAGTCTTCTCAAAACAAACTTCGAAAGCAGGTTAACACTAACATTTGTTTCCAAAGCTATGTGTTGCAGGCACCTAACAATGAGTAAATAAATTACAGAAACCCACAGTAATTTTCAGAGCTGCAGATTAACCAGTCAAGCAGCATATGTTTGCATACAGAAGTGATCTATTCAGGTCTGAGGATGAAGTTCCAGGACAGTCTAAACCAGTCTCCCTATCCCCTAAACAAAAATCCCCACCCCACCTTTGCCTCAGCAGTTACAGCTTTCTCACCCTGAGCAAGCCAGTTCAGGGAGCCAAACTGGACAGGTGTTCTGCTGTTTTCATTTTTGGCCATTTAGCTCCTTAAACCTGCTCACTGCAGGGTCAGAGAAGTAAAATAATCAGAGAAAAGGCAGCACAAGGAATATAGCAACCAAAGCAGATCAGTCCTATGCATGGGGAATTACTCCTGAGAAAATGTTGTTTCATTCAAACCTGAAAAACAGCAGGGGGACGGAGAGGAGGGGAAAGCACAAAGAAAACAACAAAAAGCTGTAAAGAACTTGCTTCTTTAATTCTACCAATACAACTTCATTTGAAAAGAAGCTGTATTGACTCTTTAGAATTGACTGTTTCTTGGCATACTAATCAGTCTAATCAGAATACAAAATACTTCCATAATTCTCTAAGAAAAATATGCTAAGCATACTATCAATAGCAACTAGTTTATCCAGAGAAAATGTTTTCTGTTTCACTAAGTCATGGTTCACATCCAAATGGACAGGTGGATGTCTCAAGAACAAAACACTCCCTACATATTTTAGAGTAATCTAGTAAGTTCATTTTACTCTTCCTGACAAACATAAAAAGAAAGTAAAAATGTCAAAACAGTGAATATTTATATAACTATATAAAAAATTCTTCACACATGAAAATAGTACCTTCCTTTGCTTAGGAAATAGAGCCATAAATTTAGAGAGAGTGAAAAGGTAGAAGATCATTTTTAAGAAAATCATATTGACATATGCACAAGGGTCCCCTTCAGCTGTAAACACACAGAGCTGTATCAGTTAGGACATATTTTGGGGAAAGATTAATCGCAAACTATTGTCCTCTACAGAGAAACAGTAACATCACTTCACCTCTTCAAGTAATTTTCCTTTCTCATTCTATTTAAGACAATGGTCATGACCTCGCTTATGAAAGTGTTGTTTGGATTTATATCAAGTAGTTTGAAAGACTGTTTATCCTGAATTTCATGCATCCACACTGTCTACTTGAAAATCTTTCCTCCCTATCCTTAAAAAAAACAAAAAAAAAACAAAAAAAAACAAAAAAAAAAAATCCCTGCAAAAATCTGAACAACATTTTTCCTCCTCAACTTCCTATCCCATAATGCAGATAAGCCTTACTTATTCAACTGATCTTAAATCTTGCTGGAGTGCTGCCATACAATTTTATGGACATGGAGATTTCTGGAACCTAGTCCTGCTGTACCAAACACTGCAGTGTTACTCCACAGCCAGATCAGCTGTTTCAAAACACTTGCCTTTGGCTCCTGTAGTAGATTTAGACTTTGCAAATTGATCTCAGCGTTCCTTGAGGAACACAGAGTTCATCAACTGGCCCTTATGGTGTCACCACATCAGTGGAATCTCTCACCTGAAGACTGTGGTGTATAATTACATTCCTCTTGAGCAAAGAAGATTTGCAAAACAGAGATGAGTTTTATCATCTCTGTTTGGAAGCCTAAGATTTTGAGAGACTGGTCCAGAATTAGGCAATGAAATTCCACAGAATTAAGGACCACAGAAAGCTCACCATCTTTTCCAGCACAAGCTGCCTCTTTCCTACTCAGATGCTGCATTTTTCCTACAGGTTTATCTCCAAATACCACAGCCGAGGAAGCCGGCATAACAACTTAGGGAAAAGCGAATATAATTCCCCAAACTCTAAACACAAAGAGCTTGCAGCGGTGCCACCCCTCTCAGACAGACTGCAGTTTTCTTCACTTACATCAAACTCATTTTTTAAATGCATTTCATGACACTGAAGTGTGTTCTTTCAACAATATTTGAAATTTGCTGCAGAAAGTTTCTCCCACAAACAGTAAAGAGGTTAGCAGTTACCACAATCACTTATTAGTGCTTAGGAAATACTATAATTTATCCCAAAATTTTGGTATATATTTATTCTTTTTAAGATGACCTGTGTGCATCTGGTGAAAAAGGGGAGAAAAAGACAATAGCTGGTTATTTTTTAACAGTTTGGGTCGAAACTGCTTTTCAAAGACTAGCCTAGTAAAGGTGGTGCAGCTTGTACCAAGATGACCAAAGTGTGTGTAAAAGCAAAGTAAATTTCACTAAACGCTTGGCAAAATGAGATAAACATGAAAAATATCTGTCAGCCAATATCACCTGATGAAACTTACTGAAACACTCAGGGGAAATAAAAGACAGGTAGTATATATATTTCCTCACTAAAAATATGAAATACTTATTATTTCCAGTGTTATATATTAATGTTTGTCAAAGAGGTTGAAAACTTAGAAAATAAATTAATTAAAATTTAGATAATCATAGCAGAAATGAAGAGTAACACATTTTTGTAATTACTCAAGTAAGACACATGAAACAAATCCCCGGCCAAAATTCACTTTCAGTAAAGGAATACCATCTTCCAATTACAGACACACATACACACACACATATATATGCAACAAGAAACATCACAGACTCCAACCAATGATCTCAAAGAAAGCTGATAGCACCATGGAAAACATTCAATGTTTTTCAGACATTGTCTTTTAGAAAAATAATAAAAAGGTTCTATCAACCTGTTCATATTTAAAGATGTGATAAATCAGTAATTTTAATTCTGTGATTTTCATCACAGTGGCACAGTTGCAAATATTCCAGTTATTCTCCAAGTTTCACCTGGATATTCTAGTAAAAGGAAAAAAAACATCTGGAGTCTGAAAAAAATAAAATCATCACTGGAGCCGGGACTCCAACCCTTTCCTCTTCCTCCAATTATTCCTCCATAAAGCATACAAAACTCACCCAAAAAATACAATGAAATACCTGAGAAAGAAGGAGCAGAATTCCACAGAAATGAGTTGAAGGTATTACTGATGCATTGCTAAATTTCACATAAACAGTTTGGCTTCAAAGCAGTAATGACTAAGCTCACAGAACTACATGCCAACAGAACACATTCAAACGTTAGCTCTTAGATGTCAGGAATCCACTTAAACAGAGCACATTTTTATTAGGAAATAGACTTCGTTTGTTAGCCTCAACTGAAATGGCTCCATGTTGTTCTAAGATGAGAAGAGAGATTAGAATGAAGTGGGTACAGCAAGTATCTTACATATCAAAGAGATGACAAGGAAAAATTACACAGTCCTGGCAACAACCACCCAATCCACAGCCTGTGGACTGAAACAACCCTATGTCTAATTCTGGACCTATAAGTAGTCCTACCCACTTAATTGTATTTACTAAAATGTTTTAAGCTAAACATGCATGTAAGGGCTTGCAAAACTGCACTCTAATATTTCTGAAAAACACTCCCCCTACCCCAAAGTGTCTTTCAGAAGACTTCCAGGAATCCATCTCTCTAGGATCCATTTCACTTTCACAATTTGTTAATTAATAATTTTAAAAATCCATGTCTGGCTATCTAATCTGTTTATCTAGGGGGAAAGAATTCAAACAGTCAAAGAAGTTTCCCACTATGACAGACAAATTAGTATTTTTATATCATCCCATGAAGGGATGATATATTCACATTTTGACAACATCTGAACAAGTATAACAACACAGATTTTTGATTAGCTGTATTTGATTTTTGACATCAGTGTTATCAAAAAAGGAAACTGTAAGAAAATAACTGGCCAATGCTATTCCCTGGGACCCCCACTTCTCTGAAAGAAAAATGCCTTTAGCCTTTCTGACCAGGAGATCCACTATCGACAGAAATTCATCCTGTCATGGTTTCTGCACTCTAATGGTGAATTTTTTTTTTTTACAACACTTAATCTGTTTTGTTACCAAAACAGAGCTCTGAATTGCTTAATATCAGGCTACAAATCGGAAACAAATTGAATGTAAAACTGACTGTGGTGACACCGCAAGTGGCTATTCTCTCCATAAATTGTATTTGACATAGTTTTCTAACATTTTCAGGCAAAAAATCAAGAATACAAATTCCAGTTATTGGAGTAAACTATTGGCCTGCTTCTTCATGTGAACCTTATGAAGTGCAACAAGACCAAGTGCCAAGTCAAAGATATGGGCTGGAGCAATCCAGACAGGCTGAGGGATGAAGGAATTGAGAGCAGAAGGCCCTGGGGGTGCTGTGGGTGAGAGGCTGGACATGACCCAGCCATGTGCCCTTGCAGCCCAGAAAGCCAAACGTGTCCTGGGCTGCATCCAAAGCTCCGTGGGCAGCAGGGGAGGGAGGGGATTCTGTCCCTCTGCTCTGCTCAGGTGAGACCCCTCCTGCAGTGCTGCATCAGCTCTGGGTCCCCAGCACAGGAAGGACATGGAGCTGTTGGAGTGAGTCCAGAGGAGGGGCACCAAGACGATCCAAGGCATGGAGAACTTCTCCCATGAGAAAAGACTGAGAGAAGAGTTCAGCCTGGAGAAGAGGCTTCATGGAGACCTTACTGCAACCTTCTAATACTTGAAGGGGGCTAATTGGAAAGACTAAGAGACCTTTCAGCAGTGCCTGTAGTGACAGAACAAGGGGTAACATTTTTAATTTCAAAGATGGCAGATTTATAATGGACATAAGGAGAAATTCTTTACAGTGAGGATGTTGAGACAGTGGCTGTCCAGAGAGGTTGTGGATGCCCTGTCTCTGGAAAAGTTCCAGGTCAGTTTGGATGGGGCTCTGATCAGTCTGGTTTAGTGGGCAACGTCGCAGCCCATGGCAGGGGCGTTGGAACTACATGATTTTAAAAGTTCCTTACAAGTCAAACTGTCCTGTAATTCTGAATGAATTTTGTAATCAGTACTGCAAATGATACATCAATAATCAGCTATTTCCTTAATTTGTAAATGGTACCCATCATTAAAAATATTTCTTTTACCAACTGTAAAATTAAACATTTATTTTCTGTGGAACCTTCAGAATAATTTTGTCTATTATAAATACATCCACCTCTCCATCCAAAATCAAGAAGCAAAAACTTTTTTCCTTTAAACAGCCTTGCCTCAGTGGTAACACAACTGATGTAGTTGATGATGTTGCCCTGATGTAAGAGCATAAAATCAGAAAACTGCACAAATGTAAGGTCAAATTACTATTTATATAATTTAATTCAGTCAGGTATCAAAGCAGGCTGCAGTACTATCAGTCTGCTTTGTGCCAGTGTAGAAGGACCTACATATTGGAGATGGAGCAACAATAATATGGCACTTAGAACAACTTTTAGCTATCACTGGCAGCTAACAACTGAAATTAGTCATTTTGGCATTTCTTATGCTGATGGATTCCACTATTTCCAGCAGAAAATATGAGCCAGTATTTATCTTTAAAACAAGCATGTTTACTCACAGATTCCTGCTTTTTCCTGAAAGAACAGATTAAAGCAATAGACTAAAGCACAAAAAAATCCATTTAAATTACCTAAATTCAAACACAGGCAAGTACTAATCAGAACTGACTTTTTACTAGTTTTTTTGGAAAATAAACCCTTTCCAGTTTCTACAATTTTCTCTGTACATAGACTAGTAAGATAGTGTGGTATTACCCTTGAATGTGATAGCAGAACTTTAAAAATTCTTTTATTCTCATTCTCTTTTCTCCTAAGAATATTACCATATTCTAGCTGAAGTTCTCTGTAATCTGAAATAACCTACAGTATTTGCAGAGCAGTACATAAAATTTTTTTCTTAGCCCCATACTCTCTTCAAAGTTTAATTACCAACACTGTGGTAGGACATGCAGATGATGGCCTGCATTCAGAAAGAGTAGGCTGCATATTTTAATCAATAAAAACACCATCCTCTTGGAATCTAGCTCTTTGAAGAAAAGAGATATGCTGTGGATTTTTTAGTTTGCTTTGGAGAGTTTCAGGATTGTGGGTTGTTTGGAGTTCTTCATGTTATTGTGATAGCTGGTTGATTCATAGAGTATGCTGAGTTGGAAGGGACCCACAAGGATCGCTGAGGCCAACTTCGGGCCCTGCACAGGACACCCCAAGAAACCCACCATGTGCCTGAGAGAATTGTTCAAATGCTTCCTGAGCTCTGTCAGGCCAGTGCTGGGATCATTTCCCTGGGGAGCCTGTTCCAGGGCCCAACCATCCTCTGGATGAAAAACTTCTTCCTGATATCCAACTTAAAACTCCCCTGACTCAGCTTTATGCTGTTTCCTCAAGTCCTTTCACTGGCCTTGAGAGTGAAGAGATCAGTGTCTGTCCTTCCTCTTCCCTTCACGAGAAGTTGTAACTGCAGTGAGGTCTCCCCTCAGTCTCCTCCAGCCTGAGCAGCCCAAGTGACCTCAGTCACTCCTCACACGGCTTCCCCTCAGGGCCTTTCACCAACTTTGTTCTCCTCCTCTGGACACACTTAAAGAGTTTAATGTCCTTCTTATACTGCACACCCAAAACTGCCCCAGCACTCGAGGTGAGGCTGCCCCAGGGCAGAGCAGAGCAGGACAATCCCCTCCCTTGCCCAGCTGGTGATGCTGGGCCTGGTGCCTCCAGAACGGGGTTGTCCCTCCTGGCTGCCAGGGCACTGCAGGCTCATGTTCAACTTTGTATCAACCAGGACCCCCAGGTCCCTTTCCACAGCTGCTCCCCAGCCTCTGATTCCCCAGTCTGTGCACACAGCTGGGCTTGCCCCATCCCAGTACAGAATCCAGCATTGTCCTTGTTAAACTTACATGGTTGGTGATCGTTCTGCAGATTTGCCAGGATTAGCTGAGAAAATGATTCAGGCTAGTTTTAATCCAGTTTAGGTACTCAAGGCAATTCACAATACACCAGCACAAATATTGTGTCACCACCAAGGTGGTGCCTCAGGGAAGCAGGTGGAGCTTTAACTGATAGTGAAACTATTTGTGTTAGCCATTTGTTTTTAAATGGATCAATATAACTACTAAAGGAGAAAGACAGGAGTTAAAAAGTTTCTGAGATCACTGAGGCTTAGTTTCTCATACTGAAAAACTTCTCTGTTCTTCTGAATTCTGAACATTTCTTGTTCTAGTATTAAAAGCTGCTTGGTATCTTCATCTAATACATTTTATTGGTTCATTACAAGTTCTTCCAAGACACAGATATAATTTTGTTAAATACATAAAAATTTGATTGGTAATACCCTTAATGATGGAAGCCCTTAAACAAATGCAAAAATATATGCACGTTTAAAAAAACCCAAAATCTAGACTATTAAAGAATAATCCAGAAAACCTTATTCCAATTATCAAGACCACCAGAAGAATAGACCATGTCTATTCCTCTCCTAAATATGCCAGTCCTAAGGCAGAAAAGTTGCCACTATTAATAATAATTATTGCACATATATCTGAGAACACATCTGTCCTCTGCTGCGCCCACCTTTCCAAAATAAAAGGGCCACCCTCTCTGCTGTATCTTCCTTCAGAGCATTACAGACTACCTGAGAACATTTAAGTTTGTCTTAATTACTGCTGCATTTACATCCACATCACAGATCAGTTATCTGACCCAAGCACGGCACTCACCAATTCACTAAGTTTGTGTCTGCAAAATCTCATCTCCTTCTGCTTCTTAGAAGTAATTCAGAAACAGATACAGCATCCTACAGGATTTTTAGGCCTTGCTCATCCCCCATGGACATTCTGACATCTTTGTCTAAGGCTGATAGAGATCTTCACAAAGGAACCCACATCCTCAGGAAGTCTGGTCTCAATCTGACAACGAGGGACCTTGTATCTTCAGAATGGTAGGACAATTTCACAGCCTTTCAAGGCAAAGTTATTACAAGCAAAGGCTCCTAGACACTATAAAACCAGAATAAAATATTCTTTCCAATTGATAATAGCTCTGCAAGGTAGTGGTATTATCTTCATATATGCAGGCAATGAAATTCTGCCTTTTCAACTTGCCATTTAGGATTGCCTTCACTGAGGCAGTTAAATTAAAACTCTATCAGAATTTGTTTACAAACTGATATTAAAAATATCAGCTGAGATTATGGTAGCAAAAAAGAAATTTTAAACTAGAAGAATATTTTTCAGTTTATTTAGCTTTTGTTTATTCCACCATAATCACTTTCCTTCTTTTTTTTTTTTTTGAGCAAAGAATTAAAAAAACCTCACAACTGTTAAATAAAAATATGACAAGAAATTCAGGGCTAAGTGAATATCCTAAATTGCTTGGGAAAGCAAATCTATTTGAAAATAGAATTCAAATCCCTCATGGTTTTGTTAGTGGAAACCAGTTTTCCCACAGACAATAACTGAATGTTTCCTAAATTTTCCTTCAGCTTTGGCAACAAGTGATTCTTGCATGGAAAGGCAAGAAAATATTCGCCCAAGACCTGAGCAGATTAATCCCCATAATCCCCACAAGAGCCATCTGTATCAGCTGCTTCCTCAAGGAATCACATTTTTTACATTTGAAGAAAAAACTCATGCATCAAGACCATTAAGGTCAAAAGAAGTGTATGCACTTGGCTGAAGATTGTAGGAAGAAAAAAAATTTGCAAAGGTCTCTTGTAAGAGTATTTCTGCACACATCCTACATGAATATACCCAGGTGGAGAGCACCCAACCATAAACAGGACAGCCACAACAGCGTGGCACTACCCAACAGCAAGCAGAGGCCACTACTAACTCTCTACTAAAGCAGAATTTAAATGTGGGCATACAAAGTCCTTGTATCAACAAAAAACAGTTTAACAGCTTTACTGCATATTGAGTAGGTAAGAGCATGACCCTGGAGTTTCAGGCCATTCTAGAGAAAACCGGGTCCCTAAATGATTTGAGTTTCTTGTCATTCCTTACTACCCTACATGGAAAATGTGCATACAACTAGCTACATACACCTCATCATCAAAGGAAGTTCAGGCATACAAAAAAATTGATTATTGAATAGGGATATGTTCATTTACTCAAAGACCAGCATTTTCAGAAATAACTCAGGAATAACATGAGATAATTGGTGCTTCTCTTGTTTCACTTGCTGCTACAGATGTGGCCTTGGAAACCATCATTCACTCCGAGCATTGGCAAGGTTCATTTTAAGCCTAAATTGCTGATTATTCTGCTGATTTTGTCTTAAACCACAGATTCACAGAAGGATATACAAAATATTCTGCGTTGAAAGAATTCTGTGAATCCTTTTGTGAAACAACAGCAGCACCTGAACGTCTGTGCGCGGACTCCAGCTCCTCGCTGTAACCACGGCGATGCTTTTGGACAACCTTGGGTCAGGAGCTTCCCACCAGGGACAGGGCAGCACCTCACCAGCTGCAGGGGAGAGCCCTGCCCCAGCCTGAGTTACTGTTTAGATACAAACTTACTGACAACAGTGATATTTTACCACAATAACAACTTTTTCATTACTTTTTTATGAGCAATCAAACACAAGGAAGGTAAAAATATCACGCTTCCCTCACAACCCATATGTGCGAACAGCATCAGTGACCTTATGACATTACAGCTTCAAACACATTTGTTTCTCCCCCACGTCCATTTTAGACGACAACTGACCCAACAGTGCTAAGATTTCACACAAGAGAAAGAAAATCAAGGCATGATGGCAGTAAAACCAACATAAATTCCACAAGTCAGAAATTCTGTGTGTGTATAAACCCAAGAACAATTCCTGTGTGCCAAGAAAGGAGTCCAATTACGTGGCAGCCTCTTCTGATAAACTCTAGAAAATAAGCTTGAAATCAAAATAGAACTAAAAAGCTCTACTTTGGAATAAAATGCATTTCAGACATTTTTTCAGTCATGCTTCCTGCATAGTCCAAAAAGGCAAAACAGCCATTCCTCTCCCCTGTGACATTCAGCATCCATGTGATGTAAAACACTGATAAATAGAAGTAACTTCAGCGTACATTCACTTGGTTTTGATTTAACAAAAAAGAATTTGTGTTGCAAGTATACTGCAATTTTATTAATTCCCATCTGTCTGTAAGACACACTGCACACCTTCCCTCATAAATTTAGACAGTGCAATTTCAAAACATGAATCCCATATGTACTTTTACCCTACCTATACATTTTTTCAGCAATATGGCATAAGCAAAACAGTCTGTTCTATGTAGAAGACATAAAACAAGCTCTGCAATTAGGCTCAATGCTGTTTCTGATCTTCTGATTCAGTGAAGTCCTGCAGCAGAATCATATAAAATAAATCCAAGAGCTTTTTAAATAATGAATAACATCATACCTTACAAGATTTTTAAAATTACACTTTCCACTTTATATCTGTCAAAATTTGCCAAAGATGTTTTCACAGGTAGAGAGGGGACATTTGGGACTTCTGGCACCTGAGAAACACTCAAGGCACATGTGGGAACAAATACTGGTATTTCTTCCAAAAAAATTAGAGCACTGAAATAGTTTATTCTGACACTTAAATTGCCTTTCTTCAGAGGCAGCCAACCATTAAAATAGATGAAATGATTCACACCTCATGGTGCTACTGTTTCAGGCTTCCACGCACACGAACCATTCTTCATCACAGTGTCCCTATTTAGAGATTTTCTTCATAATCCTAGCAGAAATCATGTCTAAAACAGAGAACTAGCTGGACGTCTCTGATTAAAAGGAATTGCCAACATACTATTTTTTTAGGAGACGTAACTTATATTAGTGTATTTAGTATTTATCTTTAAATACAAGCGTAAAGTATTCCTGACACAGAACACTGCGTGCATACAGAACAATGTTCAGGCTGCCTCGTTTGCTGTTACATTCAGGTTTCACCAGCAGAATTCTGACAACAGAGTCCTGCTGCTTCCCACCCTCACTGGCAATAACGCCACATTTGCAGAGTCAAGACAAATCCTTCATTTCTGGGAAGATGACGAGTGGAGAATAACGAAAATAACTTAAAAATACAATAAAAAAGAAGCACATTCCATATAATTAAACTAATACTGAAAAATGAACTTGAAAGCAATTTAAAAAATGATACAAAACTTAACAATTTAGTAATATGATTTTTTTTTTTTTTGAAAGTGCAGCTATTTTCAGCTTTCCCTATCAGATCTATAGCTCAGTTCAGGTGCTTGTAATACCAGCATGGATGCAAGTCTTAAGTTTAACAGAATCATTATTTTGTGCTCACAGAGAAAAAAACCCTAACACAGAATAATGTTTAAATTAATAGCTGTAGCTGCAATACAGTAATAATCTGTCAGTACCTCCTTACCAGATGAGTAATTCAAGCAGTTGTTCTCAGTCACTTTTCATATAAAAGAACATAAAATAAAAAGGAGGGGGTGGGTGTTTTATAATCCGGGTTTATACACCCTAAAGAGGTCATTAAATTGAACAGGCCAAGAAATAAAAACTATGGCTTCATGCCTAAGTGGGCTAACTTTTACTCTTGGAGGAGGAGGTCCCGAGACGTTCCCCAAAGGAAAGAGATCGTGCATGCATTCCCCCTGGCACTGGAAAGGTTTTCATTACTCACTAAACCAACAGCTTCCAATGTGGTATTATTTCCTGCTCTTCTCCATTTTCCTAAACTATGAGAAGGAATAATTCTATTCCTAAATTGCGAGACTTCATGGTTATTTTATCACAAAAGCTTAAAATTCCACAAAAACCCCCTAATTCAGAAGTCAAGCATAGTTATAAAATTGTGCAAGAAGAGGTGCAACCCATATTAAGTAACCCCATAAGATCTTTACTGCAGCTTGTTTCCAATGACTTTAGCTGCACATTCTAGAGGCCTATCATAATATAGCCTTCCCTATATAGCAGATGGTGCTAAAAGTCATTTACAAATAAAAATCTGTGTCCCACACATGCAACAAATGACAAAGCTTGTCTCCCTAATCTTGCACTTAACATAATCAGCACTAAACTGAAAACAGAGACTAGAACAAACCAGTTTCAGAAACCACAAGGAAAATCAGTTTAAAACTATTTACTGAATGAAATGTAACATTTTCATAGCACAGGCAAGTCAAACGTTTGCATACCCCTCAACCAAAACCTGTGCTATTATTGTTTCTAGAGCATAATCTCTTTGAAAATATGCACATACACAGCACTGTGAATTTCTCAATGCAGCACTCTTTGTTTCAAACAAAAGAAAATAAAGAGGGTCAATAAAGTTGCACAGTAGTAACAAACACAAGCAGATTTCCAAATTCACAGCTCATTCAATAAAAAGGAATTCCCAAAGAACACCTGAAGATCCTTCTCTCTATATATTCCAGACTAGGGTAAATCTATGCTGTTGTGAGAACTGTGTTTGATATTTGATCAACAATTAAGCTACAGACTTTGGACAGCTACCTGTAACAGCAGTGACACGGACAAAGAACAGTGATGTGTTACAGCCTTTAAAGAGTAATCAAGATTTTAGTTAAACTTTAAATAGCATTTGGAAGAAAGTGTGGAACTCAGGCATTTTTTCTTCTAGTTATTTATTTATTTGGTGACAGTAGTAGTCAACATTATGTGATTTGAGATTAAAAAAACCAGGAGTATTTGCTAAAGCTTAACTTTTCTTCTTTCTTAGTTGTTCAAGCTCACTGTCATACCTGTATGTGACCTCCTCTTCATCTCCTCCTGAAGAAAAGTACAATAAAATTCTTGTGTTTGGATGAGTCACCCAAACTTTATCTTGCTTTATGTAGGATCCTGTAATTCTGTACTTTAAATATGGACTAATAAAATCACTAGCCATGAGTTAGAACAGTCAAAAAGGTAATAGAGCAATCACTTGATTACCTGAACCCTCAAGGTTTGGAATTAAACACTTGTGCATAGCTTACTTGTGATCACTTTTTAAAATCACGTAAGTCTGTTCTAAATTAAATTATTCTTCAGTACATCTTAAAAATAAAGCTTCATCATCTCCATATTTCATATAGTTGGAAATGAAGAAAGATTTGTCTGAAGCCACAAAGTGAGAGCAGTAGATTACGGTTCAGACCCTCCTGCACACCATTTTTTTTATTATCTGTACCATCTGAACAACACTATCCTAATAAAAATGAATGATGAAATGAGTATGGAATTAAAGGAACAGTGCTGAACACCAGCATCATAACTCACTAGTTTCCATCTGGGCACACAGCAAACACAGAGTATGTGATCGGTTACTTTTTGCAGAATATTTGACTTAGGTAAGTCATTCTGTGTGAAATAAAATTAATGGAAGACAAGCACAATCACAAACCCACTGTATGTGGCACCCAGATGGTTTTTCATCTCATGTCTATCACCTTCCACATCCTGCAACAAATGAAGCAGAGACTGAACAGGAAGCATGTTTTACATGGCAAAGAAGAAATCTGTGTCCATCCAACAACCAAACTCCATGATACTTCACAGACAAAAAGAGGCCCCTCTCTCAACAGCTGTAACAGTAGCAGATGAACACAGAGCTAAAGCTAAGGCCATACCACTTAAAGCACCTGTTACAGACTGAGACTACCCAACATAGTGAAATCTGGACAAAAATCACAAAATCTCAATCTTCCAAATCTTCCAGCCCCTCTGCACGTGAGGGGCCCGATCAGTGATTTAAGCACACAGCGCTGAAGCTCTGTTGGCAGCAGGCGAGCTCGCCGTGCCCTGGGGCTGTGACACCGCCGCGCTGCAGGAGCCTCACACACAGCTCGCGTGGCCGGGAACCCAGCGCGGCATCCAACCTCGCGTCTACACTGCCCCCGGCTCATTAAAGAAAGTTTAGTACTAGCCAAGCCTGCCAAGATAAACGCCGTATTCTTGCTCTTCACCAATGGGATGTACTAAGAAAAAAAGCGTTTTAAATAAATTTGTTACCAGAAACATTCGCTGCTTTACAGTGTAACCGTTTAGAAGAAACCTTGGACACAACAGAGCGTTCTTCCCCCCCAAACCCCCCATGCTTATGAGCTATAAAAATACACAGATTTAACATTTTATATCTTTCATTATGTAAAAACTCGACTACCAAATTTCAGTCACTTTCACCTTTAAAATCCAAAGTCAGCTCCTCTGTGACACTGACACAATTCCAGTCATATTCTGTAGATCAAACACTGGCAAGAAATCATCAACTGACTGCTGTGGAGATTGACTACTGAGGTAGCACTTTTCTTTCTTTTTAAATTAGGCAGCTTTTGTTATGGATTGCTTTACTAGACAAAGAGCCAAATGCTTTGGCACCACCCTGCCATTAGTTAGAACTGAAAATGTACTCTAAAAAACAGGTTCTAATGAGCATTTGCACACATTCCAACTGAAACTGAGACTACTAATATTTGGAAAAGTGAAGAGTTCCTGAATTTTTATTCCTGCACATATGAAGCAGAAGAAAACTCTGCTAATTTGATAGCGTAGGTGTATTTATGTTTCTCTTAAGTTGTTACAAAGATTGAACAATTAAATGATGCTAATGATACACTCTGCAATCTGATCAACAGAGATGAAATATTGGGAGTGAACATGCCTATTGTGAATACACATACAAAAAATCTGCATGCATCTCGTGTGGCAGTAAAAAGGCCTGAAGCTGAGCAAAACGTTATTTTTGCTTTCTCAAACCAAAAGTGAAACACTTTAATCCTAGTGTAGAATAAGACAGAATATAAAAACACATAAAACTGTCAGAAAAATGGAATAATCTTTTTCCAGCTAACTATACTGCTATATATAAATCCACCAGAGGAGAACAATGAACAAAAGACAATTCTGCTTCCTTAAGTATCATAATTTTTAACTCTGCAGTAGATGCTCTAAAATTACAGATCAGAAATAAAACATTTACAGAAAGAGATAGAAACCAAGAGAGAAATAAAAGTATAGGAAATATAACAAACAAGAAAAGGTTATTTCTTCAAGAACAGAGAATGATCTGGCCTTCCAATTACTTAGTGGGCAATGAATTTTAGTTCAGATCCTGCTAACTGCTACATTTGCATCTCTTCCCTGTACTTGCTGGCTCAAATTAACACAACAGATTGTTCTTGCTGATTCAAAATTATGTGTGGCAATAAATTCAGGAAAGTGAAGCAACTTCCATATTAAATACTAAATACTTAGAAAGTTCCTAAGGCTAAAATCCTGCAAAGGGATACTTTGTATCAGCCATGATGACCTGGAGACCCTGAATTAATAGAGCTCAGCCTAGTGATCTGCTCAATTAACACTCTTGGTACAAGGTTGGCATCTACTCAATTGACGAGATCTTTATGGACAGATGCACCTATTGAAAGCACAGGGAGTCACAGCTGTATCAATCCACTTTTCATTAAGAGTAAAATTCCAGGGTCTTGATGGCAACCATCCATGTGGATGAACATCTATTCACGTTCAAACTAGTGCAAATACACAGTTTACCTGTCAGCTTCATTTAAAAAAAGAAATAAATGGCAAATTAGTTCAGTTTTGGTTTGTGGGTTTGGGTTTTTCGGGTTCTAAGGCATGTGCATTTTGAGACACTTGAGCACTCTCCTGCTAATCATCTCTCCATTTCTCAGTCCACCATGCTTGCATTCCACACAGCCCAGCACTTTGCTCACAATTTCACTGCTGCACTGCCTAATTAACAGTTTTAAGAGCTCCTTCTTTCAAAAGCTGACACAACCACAGCAGAGAGGGCAGAATATACTCAACATTTTACACCTCCAGTGTAATGTCAAACTTTGACTTAACACTGAAATCCTGAGGCTTGCACTGAACAAGTGAGTCCAAGGGCAAACACCAGCCTCTTTCTCTGGACAACTGCACTGGAGCAGCTCCCGCCCAGGCGAAGCACTGCAGGAAGAGGATGGTAAGATTTACCAGCGCTGCTCATCACCACCACACAACTGAGAAGTTGAGTTCAGCGTGTGCTGCAGTGATACAATTACACAGGGCAAGGAAGCGGAGGTTTGGATTAGTTTTACACAGCCTACAGTAACCTATCTGCTCTTGTTTTAGAGCATATAACACTTGCCAACGCACCCCTAGATCATGTGTATTAAATACTATCAAAAATAACTCAGTTCATACTGTAGAGAGAGCTTATATGCAAAATCATAAATGCTCAAATGTATTCGAGCACTGTTAAGCTCTCCTTAAATTTAGCTGTCAACTCGGAACTATTCGGCAGGAATGTATTTATAGAAGGGTTTCTTATGGATCACCCAAGGTCAAATGCCATTAAGTGCTATCATCCATGTGTACATGCAGTACACATAAAAATGTCACTTCATTAAATTAGTGGATGACACAACTGGCAGAAAAGCAAATAATAAAAATATGGTAGCTTTATGAAGTAATCTGCATGATCTAAATGTAGTACAGAAAACAGGTTTTCATTACCATTAATGCACTGTTACATGCCCAAAAAGAGTAAGACTGTACCACAGAAAGCTGTGACAATATCAAAATTATTTATCTTAGCATAGGCAACCTAACAACAGGCTTTCAACAAGATACAAAGAAAGGAGCACCCGGCCAACGCCTCAATGAGGCTGCAATAACCACTTCCCTTTGTGGATGTCTTTGCTGACACCTATCACGGCACCAAGTACACAGTTCTAGCGTTCCTCTTTTCATCTCTTTATCAGACCAAAACCAGAACCCCACCAAGTGCTGGCCGTGCATCTCACCTATGCTAATGAATAGAAAGTCCTCCATGATTATTTTTTTTATTTTTCAGGAAAAGGGTGCTAAGAACCATGCCACACATTTCGGTTGGCTGGTTGTTTTCTGGGATGTTTTATTTCACCTTCACACCTGCCTGTGAGAACAAACTAAATGCAGACTTTTCCATCTCACAATGCCTCTGAATTGAGAATGCATTGGTCTTTTCTGAAGATATGTTTTAATCAAACACAAATAATTATGCTCAACACAGGCATAAATAACTGTTAAGGCACACAAGATAGCAAAAATCCCATTAGAAAATCTAACAGTCTCTCTTGAGCCCCAAAGGGGGATGGGAGGAACATAATCAATCAATTTATTTGGCTTCACAAATTCTCCTGCTGAAGAAACAGATGGATGTGGTCAGCCATCCTGCGGTCAGGAAGGTATGCAAAGAAAGTCTCTTCATTTAGAGCCACTGAATAAAACATCTCTTGATGACGGTGGAATTGCCATCGAGAGAAAGACAGCTTATTACCTCAGCTTCTCACGTCTTTCAAATTGACACCATGTGTTATACATTAACAGCTACTTTTTCGCTTTTTACGGCTTCCCAAAAATAAAGCATGCACACAAAATACAGAATAGCAGCTGTTTATGACTTTTTACACTGTAAGGAAATGAATTCCATTTTGAATTCCATTCCACTTTTTTAGTTTTGGTTATGTTATTTTTGGAGGACGGAATAGTGGCATTCCAGCTAGTCTTTTTAAGATGCTTTCCCTGAACTCTCAGTTCATGTTGCTGTATTTCTGCTTTTAACTGAAAACACATTTCCACTTTTAATAATTTACACTGAAAGCGAGCTGTTTAGTAAACAAGTAAATTTTTCAATACGGAAATGATGTTTTCATACTCAAACTATTCATACTATTTAGCAGCACACCAATGCAAAATTAATGTCAAACTTCATAAAGCAACAGTACCAGAGTCCAAAAGAAAGTGCTTTTACAGGAAATCTGTTGCAAATTTCCTAAATAAGAATAATAAATAGTTCATTATTTCATAAACAGATATACAGACTGCACAAACTAGGAAATCTGATTGATTAGCATTATATTTTACTTGCTGCTAGTTTTTTAAACAATACTTAAAGACAATGCAGAGAACAGTGATGACCTTTACTGTAAAAAAATGCATTTACAATCCAGCTAACACTCTCCCATGGTTTGCTTTCTCAATGTATTACATGAAGCAGTCTACATTGCTAGCATAAAAAAACAAACAAACAAAAAAAATCAAGTTCTAAGCGGCCCAGTTTCGATTTTGTAGCTAGGATTTCTCTTCAGAAACATAAACATATTTTAGTGTATTCCATCTATTTCCAAGGCATGGGAGGTGAGAGAATAAAAGAATCATGCTGTTGAGTATAAAAGCAGAGTGTGAAAAAGTCTACTGGGGTTAAGTATTAACCTGATGCATTTTTCAGAACGACTGTACTATTTTTAACTGTTCTTTTTTGGCCACAGGTCAAAGTTTTCCTAGCAAAATACCAAAGTGAAAATGCTGGGAGCGAAGCCCAGAGGCAGCTCTCTCTGCTTAGGCCTAGGCAAAAACTTATCTGAATCGTGTCAGATATGCAGCACTGTTTCCCACTCCCCTCCATTGACTATGGCTGTCATTATGCCTCTGAACATCTATGAGAGGAGTAACACAGCACCACAGCCTCGGGAAGAACATTTTTCAGATGTTATAGGAAATTCCTATATTCTCCACACAGCACAGGCATACATTCTGTTCAGTCAGTTCCTGTATTTTTGGCCAAACAGAACTGAGTCATTTGAAAGCACAAAAAAAGACAGAGTGTAAGTGCCTTGAGCAGCTCTTGAAAGGACTGGGATTTATTCCACCTTTTTCTGCTCCTCATAACCGGACACATTGGAAATCTTGGGGCAGACTAGAAATATAAGATTTGAAGACGCTAAAGTTCAGTTAAAATACTAATAATGATAACAACAGTGACAACAATAATCATAATAATCTGTCTCTTAGCTGCCTTTCTAGAATTCAGATGGTTAAATTGGGAAATTTAACCTCTTTCACACTTCTTCCCGAGGGCATAGATTTCTCACTTAAGTAAATGGTATTTCATACACTCACACGGAAAAGTGCTATGTGAAACAGGACACAGACGAATCAATTTGCCCCAACGAAAAATAAACGTGACCCTACTGGACCCCCCAGTTACATTTCTCCCTTAGGCGTGTCCCCTTTTCCTGAATCATTTCCACATCACACAGCAACCTCAGCTTCACCAGGGACTTTTCAGAGGGCTGAGCGATGGGTGCCCGGCAGCGCACACAAAGGCAGGTACTTTGGGGACGGACACGCCGTGATTACGAGGCGCGAAAGCGAACGGTGTGAACGATGCTGGGAGGGAAAACAAGGCGCTTTCCTCACCCCGGATCAGATCTCGCCAGGGACGTTTGTCACTTTCCCCCAAATAAGATGCAGCTAATCGGGGAGCGCTCGCTCCCCTCTCGCAGCGCCGTGCCCGTCCCCTCGCTCAACAGTCCTGGGGGCGAGGGCGGCTCCCGCCACCTCCCCGCTGCCGGTGGCCCGGCCGGGGGCGTGGAGACGATCCGTCGTCCTCCCCCAGGAAAGCACTTTCAGGACGCGAGAGCCCTTTCCTTCCTTCCCGTTCCCTCCCGCCCGCCTGAGGCGAGGGCAGCGCTCCCTTTGTTCCCCCGCCGAGCGCTCCCCCCGGGCGCGGCCGCCCCTCACCAGCAGGCTCTCCACGTTGACCGGGGAGCGCGGGTCGCGGATCATGGACTCCAGCTTCCTCTGGCGGCCCTCGAGCATCCCCGCCGCCGGCTCCAGCGCCTCGGCCGCCAGGGGAGCCGCCGACATCTTCCCCGCCGGTTGCTGGCTCATCCTCCGGCCCGCCTAGTGCCGGGCCCGCGGAGGGCACTGCGCGGGGCCGCCCGGCGGGCCTAGCGCGGCGGCGAGCCCGGGAAGGGCGGGGGCGGCGAGGCGGGAGCGGAGGGCAGCGCCGCCGGTGGCCGCCGCCCGGGCATGAAGGGCGAGGGAAAANGGGGGAGGCGGGAGCGCAGGGGGAGCCGCTGCCGCGGGGTCGGGCTCAGAGTGAGGCTCCCTCTGCAACGCCCGCCGGCTGCTGGGGCGGGAGCCGCATTGCCCCCCGGCCTCGCTTTCCCTCACCGCTGTCTCCGCGTTCCGCCCACCTCCGGCCCGGCCCGGCCTCCCGCTCCCCGGGCCCGCGCAGGCCGCCTCCCCTACCCACAAGGCCCCGCTGCGAAGGGGGCATTGTTCGGCGCTCGCTCGGCTCCCGGCT